>JAPYZH010000062.1:0-488520 GCA_030523085.1 Meteorus colon
AATTTCTTGGATTGAAATTTTCATTATTAGTTAAATATATATTAAAAATTGGAGTTTAATACAACGTGTAAATACACAATTCAATATAAAAACACGGCAACTGATTTAAAAATGCGTCTTACAGTAGTTACTGCTTCTGCCGCAAGGAGAAGCCACGCCCCCGGCTGATTTCCCAATATGACTGTGCACGGCTGAGTATGGCTCTACTCTTACCCTCGATAGTTACATGGGTGACGTGTGTATTTTCTTCAACTGGTCATTCACAAGCTAACCTTGTGTGCCTTCGTCTTCTGTGTATGCATGTCCTTACGATACATTTAGCCTTGTCATCTCAATATTCTTTTGTATAATAATTATTTACGAAAATATGATGAAGCACGTAAGCAACATTATTTTGGCTCTCACTATTATCGCACCGAGTGTTTCGGCTTTGTATTTTCATATTGATGAAAAAGAGCGCAAATGTTTCATTGAAGAGATTCCAGATGAAACAACAGTTTTAGGTGAATTTACATCATAATATTTATGTTGATAAGCTTCAATTATATTTCCGTATACGTATTTGATAATCAAACATGTGTCATTACCAGTGCATTACAGGGTCGAGCTGTACGATCCACGCACTAGTGGTTTCATACCCAGCTCTCCGGGTATTGGAATGCATGTTGAAATCCGAGATCCTGATGACAAATCAATTTTATCACGTGTTTATAGTTCAGAGGGCCGTATAACATTCAATTCCCATACTCCTGGTGAGCACATCATCTGTTTATATTCAAACAGCACCGCTTGGTTCAGTGGCACACAGTTGGTACGTTTCACTTATCCCATCTATCTTATCATTTCGAAGTTCTTATTTTATTCTCTAAACTTCTACTTATCCGTTGAAGCGAGTGCATTTTGATATTCAAGTTGGTGATCACGCTATCGATTATGCTAATTTGGCACAAAGAGAGAAATTGTCAAAATTACAATTACGAGTCAGGCAGTTACTCGATCAAGTGGAACAGATCATAAAGGAGCAAAATTATCAGAGGGTATTATTCGAATTTTCATTCATATCTTGATAGTATGGTGAATAATGATTAAATATTAAATTGATGAAAAATAAAATCATTTTCAGTATCGCGAAGAAAGATTCCGTCAAACATCCGAGAGTACCAATCGCCGTGTTCTCTGGTGGTCCATCACCCAGACTATTATTCTTTTGGGAATGGGCGCCTGGCAGATGAGACATCTCAAGAGTTTCTTCGAAGCGAAAAAACTTGTCTGAATATTTCTTATAATTATGATTAGCCAAAAATTCCATTCACTGCAGGATATTTCGTATTCTGTAGAGCAATGTGCAAAATTTGTGTTTATAATAAAAAGTGACAGTGATCAACACCTATATTTGTTCACTATTGAAATGAATTTATCAACAATAAATGATTGAAAGACGTTCACAGGTTATTTCTCTTCGCTTCATTCTTATCTTATTAAATGAATCAATGTTGGGGTTTTGCGCCACCAAGTTCTTTTCAATGCAAATGATATTGCAAAAACCAAAAGTAATAGAGGTTCATGTTAGAAAAATTTATGAGGGCAACAATTAATATTGGCATACATACTGATGGTATGCATGATATACGCAGAGGTACAATGTAATTGGAGACTTGTAGCATTTTGGAATATCACCAAGCATTATCATGCTTATAGTGCATTGTACATCAAGTGGGAAAAATCGATAATTTAACATCTAACGAAATGTTTTTAATACGAATTGTTGACATCATACTTTTGTTTATTCAATACAAGTTTAGTATTCACTCGTGATTTACCAAACCGGCGAATGGACATTTTGGAACAGTTATTTATCCATACGGTTTAAATATGTTTTTGTTAGATTTCCAATTTGGCAAGATGAATTACATGAAGATCATATAGGAAATACAATGAATAAACGTATTGGAGCATAAGAATAATATATTGTACGTAAAGTATGCACGAATTTTGAGCATACGTAACCAGATTGAATTCATCAATACTGGGAACTGGGATTGGATGTGGATTCAAGCGTTGATGAAGCGCCACCACTTGCCACCGATGGCAGTCAGATTAGTCAGAATTAGTCCGAGAAAAACCTCTATTGATAATAATAACGATGAAAGCAATATATATACATATATTATAACATATCCAGACACAGGCATTGATACATGAATTAGACTTTATCTATTGGTGGCAAATATTCCAACTATACTCGCAACGCGACGTGATGTCTACTGCTGCCTCCTACTGTGCAGCATCAGAACGTATCTGTTGAAATTTGAGGTACTTACAAATTACAATTAGAAATTACAACTTGCAACTGCTTGCAACCTCCTGCTGTCTCCCTTGTATCATATATCATTTTGACTTTTCTCCCTTACGTTTAATAATTGATATGAATATTTTTTTAAATGTGAATAAATCAAGTGTTGAATTTTTTCACTCTCATTATTCCATTTGGTGCAGTTTTAACGGCCTATGACGCTCTCGCATTATAGATAACATACTTGTGGAAAAAGGATAAAGATGAGTGAGACTGATGAGCTTTAAGTTTACTTTTCATTAGTTATAAAATTGTGCCAGAAGACGTTTGTGATAATTGATAACTGGAAAATAATATGGCTACTCCGACAAATGGTAATGGCAACTTGGTTGACGAATTTGAAGAAGCTTTTCAGGTGATACATCTACTGTTCATTAACCTCAAATATCCAAATTCATACACAATATTATGTTATTTTTCAATTTTCAGCAATGTTTAAACATTTTAACTAAAGAGGAAGGATTGGGAAATAATAGTATAGGCAGTGGTCTTGCTATAGACCAAGATGAAGCGAAAGTTCAAGTTGAACAAGTCACACTTCGATTCATAGATCTTGCGCGTCAAATGGAAGCATTTTTTCTGCAGAAAAGATTCCTCTTGTCAGCACTCAAACCGGAACTGGTTGTCAAAGAAGACATACATGATCTCAAACTTGAACTAACGCGTAAAGATGATCTAATCAAGCGGCATTATGATAAAATTTCTGTATGGCAAAATCTATTAGCAGATTTACAAGGGTGGGCGAAATCACCTGCCCAAGGTCCTGCACCAAATGGTAATAGAATTATTGAAATGTCAATCTTTTATCATGAGCTATGAGTTGCATGATTTTTTCACGATTCAACTTTATTATAGGAGTAGCGAATGGTGGGCAAGGACCACCTGGACCGCCAGGTTCGAATGGAACGGGCCCAATGATGCAACAACAACAGCAGCAACAACAGCAACAACAACAGCAACAACAACAGCAGCAGCAAATGTTGCAGCATCAGCAACAACTCCAACAACAACTGCAGCAGCAACAACAACTTCAGCAACATCAGATGCAACAACAGCAACAACTGCATCAGCAACAGGTATTTAAGTAATGCCGATTAAGCAAACAAAAATGAGCTCAATTATTGTTTTAAAAAAAAAGGATAATTCTATTCTTCCTCAACTTGAAAAAAAACTTCTATAATATCTCTTATAATGCTCGGTCCGTTAAAGGAAAACATCAACACGACAAAACATAATATGAAATAATATTGTTGAGTTATCGATCGTGCTTATACACACAAAGTTATGGAAAATGGAAATCGACATATTTTTATAATTGTTCTCTTGTTCCCTCAGTCCATAGCATGTCTCAACAGAACAATCGTTGCTTACGTGTAATTCTAGTTCACATTCAGTGGATATGATGTGGTATAAGAAAATTTGTTGATTTTGTGCATCTCAGTTTATATATATATTTTTTTTTCTCATTCATGCAAATAAAGGAATGTATATTCGACGTGAGGATGTAAGCACCATAAGCAATGTTGGAAGAGATCTATATGTTGTATAGAAAATTGAAAACAAATCACTGTGATTAAATATCTTCTCAGATCTGTATAGTGATATACAAAAGAATCTTCCACTTTCTTTTTTTTTTCCCCCCTAATTATTATTTATCTTTTTTTTATATTTGTTCTTCCAATTGATTATGGGAAAGAAACTCATCTACTTTCATAGGCATATTGTGACACGAGAATAATCACACGGAAATGGGGCACAAAGTGGTAGGAGATACATTTGAATGGTATTATTACACCAGAAATTTGTAATTAATAATCATTGATAAGATAGCTATATACTCTATTTATACTCATATTTTCCGATTAATTGTATGAATTCAGTGCCTTATAAAAGAAGTGGCAGATGGTCGATAATATCGCCAGGCCATTTGTCCGTTCGTTCTCGAATCTATTCAAGGATGTTTAATCGAATAGAGGAAGCAAAAAAAGAAGCTTAAATTATTAGAATTGGAAAATCAAGGCTAGGAGCTATTGAATAGACCCCCCCCCCCCCCCCCCCCCCCCCCCCCCCCCCCCCCCCCCCCCCACTTCATAGAATAATAAAGACCGTAGTCGAATATAAAAAAGTAAAAATACAAAACATTGAAATAAACTCTACAGTCCGAGCGGAACGGAAGAGGTAAATATATGAGGCGGACTAGTAACGAAAAATATATATGGTGCCAAAATACATTATGTGTACTGTATGAAATAGAAATGCTATGTGTACAAATGTGCAACCAAAAAAAAAACAAAAACAGATGAATAGAAGAAATAATAAATGTCCAAGAAATATTTTGGATCCATGAATGAGATTAGGATAATGAAGGTTACTGTACAACTATTAGAGAAAAGATTTGAAAACTTATGGGTGGTAAAATAGTCGAAACTCGCGAAAAATTTCATAGGTTTTTCGTTAACAGTTTGGTTTCATTTGGACTAATTCAATTTGTGGAATTTGGGCTCTCACAACTTAATGACATACATACATACATACATACATACATACATACATACATACATATATAAAATGCATAAATATACATTCTCACGATTTTCGTGCATCATTTTCTCATCTGCATACTCTTCTCTATTTTTCACACAATCCTTTTCAACCACTCCTAATCAATATTTGTAACATGTCCCGTCATTGTTCATTGTTTCATTTGCAATAATATATTTATCTCTGAATAATTATTGCTCTATATATTATCGGATTTTGATGATGGAATTGATATACTCCGAATAAGTTATCTGCATGATTTATTCGAATAATGCATGTAACGTCTGATAATTCTTGGGGATTAGGAGTAATCGAATGCATCTTTTTCAATATAATATATATACAAATGTTCCATGAAAAAAAAAGAAAGAATAAAAAAAGATTATCTTTATTGGATGAAATGACAACCAGTTTATAAAAAAACATAATATAAATTCGTCATTTGTCTCAGCGGCTAAATAATTGTTCTCTATTTGTTGTCATATACGAACATACACATTTACAACACAGTTTGCAGTGTCGAAAGTTAGTTTATCTGTAGAATAAATGCTCTTTTCATTGTGAATCATTGTGCTTTCTTTCATTCACCTCGCCTCTCTCCTATGAACATATAGGTATACAATCGACTTTTGTTGCATCTATCATCGTCAGTGATATCATTTTTTTTTCCGCAAATTCGCTTGTAACTATCATATTTTTCATCATATGCATACTTTATTGGAGCTCTCTACGGATCTATTCATGAGTGTGAATTTGGCAGACATTTGGCAATTTTTAGAATTTTGAAATAAAGAAATTAATTGTAGATGGAAAAATAAAAAAATGCTCGTGTAGGGAATTTCAAGATCTGTACGAGCATTTCTTCCAAATCCGATTATCTAAATTATTTCAAACTCTATTCATGATTTAAAATATCTCATGTCTACTAAATTTACACTTATATCTATTCATCTTCTGCAACACAAGGACAGCTGAATACATATGTATTGTGAATTTGAGTTATCGTGTTTCCGAAGAAAAGGATAAATTATAAATTTATCCATAGAATAAAGGCACATTTGTTATTTTCTGAAAGATCCAAACAACTATTTAAGATTAATCTGAGATGTGGTCTTCAACTTGGCGTTGCAGGTTCAATCTGGAGCAGGTGTCGCACCAGTTCCACCAGGTCTTCAAGGCTCGAGTGTTGGTCAACAAGCAATGTTCATGGGCCAAGGTGTTGGGGCAGGCAGAGCAGCGGGTTTCCCAGTTGGTGCCGTTGGGAATAGTGCATTACAAGGGCCATTGGCCTTTTTGGAGAAGACTACGAGCAACATAGGCATGCCCGAGAGGCGGAGTTGACGCGGAAGGGGGAGGGGGCGGGGACGGGGTCGTGGTAGAGGCCGTGGTCGAGGTCGCGGTGTCGGTGGTGTTATGCCACCGCCATCACCAATCCTCGATCCAACCGATTCTGTATCCTATGCTGCCGCTGCCGCCGCTGCTGCAGCCGCCGCCGTCGCTTCCTCGCCCCTTCCCTCTCAACAACAACAGCCACCGCCGTCGTGCACCTGATGTATTCTACTTTTTCTTGAAATTCCATTATGTGCTAACCATTCCCGATACATTCCCATAGAAACTATGAGTATGAGTGCGTGAATGTGTTTGATTTTCGTTCATTTTGACTCCCTGACTGGATATACCCAACTACTATCTTATTTGTCGATCAACACACTTACAATACCGAAAAGAGTCCTGGGTCGGACACGCGTGCGCGGCGTTGTTACGTATTTTTCTATTTTCACAATGATATATATATATATATATATATGTGTGTATATATCATATATATTCACATAAATATATTGAAAATTAGTTGGAATTAGTTGGAAACTAGTTCTGTGTGACTTTTCCTCCTGGGTAGATATTTCAAACGGGCATAAAGAAGAAATAGACCCCCAGTGAGATTGCACAGATTGTCCTGATTATTTTTCATTCAATAATTAGGTAATAATGTATGATATGTAGAATTATTTTTTAAAAGCGAGTCAAGTGTAAATGTATGTGAGAATGTGATTCAATAGATTAAGCAGGTAATATTTTTGTTAATTTATTATTATTATTTTTAACTCAACGAATAAATCTTTATACTATTCAATTGTGTTGATTCCAGATTTAAATAGCGATTAACTCATCCGTTTTTATTATCATTTGTTACAATAATTCACAGAATTCCTACGATTATTCTGTATGACTCGCTCCCAGTCTTCATCCTGAATAACGTCAGGCTTAACAAATATTTATGCGTTTAAAGGAACAGGCAAAAATGAATGCAGCGTGCTCCCGTACAAATAGTTTATGCGTCATTTGAATTCATCATCCTTACCGTTATTCTTGTCATCATTGTCATCATTTGTTTAGTAAACTTTAGTCATGTTTCAATCAATACGAACTGAGCTAAACAAGAACATCGAAAATGGATCATGATAGAAAAAGTACCGAAACAAAATTATTATACCAATAATTTGATCACATCATCACACAAGTACTCCGTGGAAGAGCCTAATAACTATATGGAAAGTTTCAGAATGTTATGCAGAGAGTTACCAGAAGAGAAATGTTCAGCACTTTATTCAGCAGTCACTAATGGTGCCCACGATACATTCTGAATCTTTTACATACGCCAGGATAGTTATACATATCAAAATTAGTGGCCCCGAGTGAAGTGAATCAGTGGTGCGCGATGAAGAAAAATTCATTAGGCAGACAATGATTGTAGAAATTGAATGAGCGTCCTCACTGGACGTCCAGTCATACCCGGTTGCAGATAACTGATATCATCGTTGCTTGGGCCCATGACACCAGCAATATCGAGATGGAGCCAAGGAGCATCACAACTGGCGAATTCGCGCAGGAATCCAGCTGCTACACACGAGCCAGCTCCTTTCGCCTTTGGCATGTTGTTAACATCCGCACTTTTGAACGGCTCTAAAATATATTACGATGGATTGATCAGCGAAAATCAATGACATTACACAAGAACATGATATGATTAAATACTCACTGGTCATTCTGTTGTTATAAGCTTGCCACATGGGCATTCTCCAAACGCGGTCACCGGTAATAGTGCCAGCAGCCCTCAAAGTATCCCAGAGTTCATTATTGCTAGAAAATACGCCAGTTGCTGCAGCACCAAGAGCTATCGCTATTGCGCCCGTCAATGTTGCGACATCGAGAGTGAATTTTGGCTTGAATTCAGCAGCATAGCATAAAGCATCAGCAAGAATCAATCGCCCTTCAGCATCGGTATTATCAACAATTATTGTCTTTCCATTCATTGCAGTCACAATGTCACCTGGCTTCGTTGCCGATCCTGACGGGAGATTTTCTGTTAATGGAATTAGCCCAACGATATTAAGTTTCAATCCAAGTTCAGCTGCAGCTTTTATTGCAGCCACAACACATGCTGCGCCACCCATATCCGCACGCATTTCATCCATCGATGCGCCAGGCTAGAACACCATCATCATTACTTATAATTACCAGCAGCAATGGAAAAAAAAATAGATTTCATAGTATAATATCATACTTTAAGACTAATGCCACCAGCATCGAATGTTACTCCCTTGCCAACAAATGCAATTGGTGCGTCATCGAGCGACGCACCTTTATAATGGATCTCAACGAATTTTGGTGGTTCAATGCTACCACGTGACACACTCAAAAATGATCCCATTTTTTTGTTTTCAGCCCACGCTTTATCATGAACAATAACTTGAATGCCAAGTCCATTGAGTACGCCAGAAACGGTCTCACTGAAGATTGTTGGTGTCATTAAATTTGCGGGAGTATCTGCCAATCTTCGAGCCCAATTCTGAGCATCAGCCTTGATTTTTCCAATTTTCCAGTCTTTACTAAATATATATGAATCACATTACATAAGCGCCATTAAATGCATTCTTTACTCTAACCCCATCTCCCCGCAATTCCACTTACATTTCTTCATTCCCATATAAATAAACATTTGGTATAATCCTTTGTTTGGCTTTATTTTTGAACTCTTGAAATAGCCAAGTCGATAGTATCGAACCTTCCGCAGCTGCTTCAGCATCGCCCATGGGTTCAACGTCAATTTCCTTTATATCAACAGCATCAAGAGCATGACAACCGGCTAAAAATGAAACAAAAAAAACATATCATGTATTCGAAACTTTCTGTTTTCATTTTGATTTATTCGACAGTTTGATTTACGAATAAATAACCGTATATTGTCGATAATCGAGAAATTAAATTTGTTGATTTACCGGCGACTGCACTGCGTATATTTTCACGATTTTCATCGATCTCCTCCAATAAATCAACTCCAAGGTTTTGTTTACCAAGTCCCACGACGGCAACACAAACATGCTCGCCATCATCAAGACCCCAAAATAATCGGGTCTTCGATTTTTTTATTTTCGGTCCAGCACTGTATCATGATGTTCAATGTTTCGATTATTCATTAAATATGCTATGGATTAATTCGAGAGAAATATTTATTGCATAATCAATTGATTATGTGTAATTGTGTATTTTGTTTGTGTAATGCAGGCAATTCCGAATGAATCAACTATGGGAAAAAAGGTAATTAAACTCGAATCCTTGGAAACGTGGCATGATTGTACAATTTTTTTTTTATTGATAGTATTATTCCCACATAATTGCGCGTGCTCGCTTCATTTTAAAATACATTCTGAAAATATACTATTCTTCATATTCATTCCAACACACTCTTTTACACATGGCATACCAATTGCTCACGTTATAAATTAATACATATTTATTCACTGACTTTCTTTCATTTTCATCGTCATATCCTGAATAAGCACACATATCAGCATAAAACCATCACTTAAATCTTCCAACTGGTCAATCGAAATGTAAGCTTATCTTCGAAGAGTTGAACCCAGTCAGGTTTGAATACTATCAAATTTAGTATACATCCATTACCGATTACATGACTCTATCTCCCGTTCATCCTGATAATATTTCAAGATTCTACATTATAGATTTATATCAGGAAAGTCTACATTATAACTCTTTTATTTCTCTCTTTCACTCATCAAATCAGACTCGTTGCTTTATTCATTATAATGTCTTTTCTCCCTTTTTCATTCTGATTCCTACTCCTCAATCGGAATTTTACGCATCAAACAGAAATAAAACATTTCTATCACACCCCAACTTCGTTTTTCATTCAACTAATCATTCATTATTTCCTATTCATTCATCTTCAACGATGAATTGGAGAGAAAAGAACAGTATTATGAATGAGAGAATGATGAAAGCAATAATACCTTTGGGAACACTGTAGTTGAAAATCGAGAAAATTCCATTTATATCTAATTACGTATTGGCACAAATATGACATCACATATGTATGTATAACTAATAGAAAATGACGGCTTATAACTTCATTTCGTTTATTATTGAAGCGAAAATGTCTCGTATTTTTACATTAAATAAAACGATTGAAAAATCAGTCAATGGAATTCAGTGACCCAGTGATTGTGGAAATTTCAATTTTGTTTCAACACACCGATCGAAAAATTGAAACATACATCTACAATAGATCGCCGTGCTCTCAGTTCATTTCTTTGTTTTTTACCCTTTGTTTCAATCGCAGATTCAATTCATTGAAATAGTGAAGAAAAATCGTATCAGCCCATATTCAGACTAATTCAAGAATTTTAATGATACCTTGTGAATTAGCAGCAACAACAACATTTGACATTTGTCGCCAACATACTGCCGATACAAATTCATTTGGGTCCTCTTCGCGCCTCTCTTGCAATTCTAGCACACTTCTGACGGCATCAAACTTATATGAGAATAGTTGTTTCGTCAATCCTTTATAATAAACATAGAGAGCATTATTTTCAGAGCCACAAGCAACATAGTCACCATCCGTTGCGAGACCAACAAAATTTTTTTCATTAACATGGCCAACAAACGATCGTAAACAATGTGGATTATTGATATTCCAAACTTTCAATTGAGAATCTGTACTAGCTGAAACAATCTCTTCTTTATTGATAAATTTGACATAAGACACGGCTTTACGATGGCCTTTGAAAATGCACAACGCTTCTTTCATATTTCTCAAATCGTAATAATGTACGCAGTGATCAGCTGATCCAAATGCCAAATGGCATGAACTACGTGGATTAAATTTAACGCAACATACATTGGCCTTTGCTTCAAGAGACGCTACTGAATGATCAATATTTAATGACCAAAGCTTCACCCGTGCATCATCTGAGCCAGAAGCAATTAATCTCGTATCAACATCATTGAAGTCAACAGACCAACATCTTTTTTCATGTTCTTGAAATGCCTTTGTGCGCTGTCCAGTGGCAGCGTCCCAAACTGTGACAGTCCCTTCATAATCAGAAGACGCAAGCATTCCTTTGTGATAAGAGTTCCATGAAACACATGATATCTTTGAGCTTGAAACCATTTCCATACATGGATAATGTATGTCGACTGTGTCCCTGATCACCGCGCCATAATCGAACACTTTGATACGCTTGGTAACGCCAGCAATGGCAAAAAATTCGTTGTCTTTATCAAATTCAATACTCGAGACAATCGTTGAATTATTAAAAATGTCAGATGAATAATTAAGAGTGGCCAATGGACGTAGTGAATTATATCTTGAAAATTTGACAAGATTCTCTCGGAATAAATCGAGGCCATAGCTCATACCATGCATACCATGCACCGTGTCGATTGGTGTTCCTTTATGATGTTGACTACCAAGGAGCAAATCCTTCGCCCTTGCATCAAAATAGCATTGGACAAAATCTTCGAAATGAGCATGCATACGTTTTCTTCTTACGGCTAATGTGGAGATAGTTGCATATTCAGGTGGTTTTTCATTATCAACATTCGCTAATATTGGGTTTTCGTTGATAGTTGTGGATTCATTTGGCTTCACCATATTCGAATCAATTATATCAATCAAATCAATCATTTCCTTTCGAATTGCTGACATTTGTGCAGTATCATTTTCACCTGATTGTTGCAAATCTTCAATACGAGGACACTTACTTTGGACATCTCGTAATATATTCTCAACTTCATCCATATCACGTTTAATTAATGCTACCTCTTTTTGCAATTGATTTTTTTGTTCCTCCTTCTGCTGCAGTAAATGCTTCAGAAATTCATGGAGTAATTTATTTTGAGCTGCGCACGATTCTGCCTCTAATAAATGTTTTCTTTGCGTCAGTACTTCTAACATAACATTGACATCAGGCAAAGTTAAGTTAGCGCTCTCAGCAGCAACGAAATCTCTTAAGCCATCACATAATGGCGTTACAAGTTCAGCACCCATGCTACTTCCCCTTCGTCTATTATCACCACTGCCTCCATTACCATAAACACAGCCTATTTCTCCAATTCCCTTCACTCTTGTTTTATACTTTGATACTAGTTCATTAAGGAGAAAATTCGGGAATATATCCTGCTGTCCAAGAATAAAACTACATTTTGGGCATCTACCAATTGCCTCCAATGTCTTGGTAATGCAGCGATAGCAAAATGTATGACCACATCTTGTTATATGCGCTTCTTCAATTATTTCAAAACAGATTGGACATAAATAATCGTTATTCTTATCTTCAATCGAACCACCAATACCGTGTAATACGTTTGCCGATTGCAAATGACGTTTACCAGTAATAATGGACGATTGTATTCCACTGCCACTTGGAACATTATTATTACCACCACCACCACCACTATCAGGAGCGCCAGCAGTTGACATTGCTCTAAATACAAATTCAATTATTTCTTTCTCTCTATATAAATTCACTTGATTTCATCGTCCAAGTGATAACGTAACTATCACGATAATTTACAATATCAAGTAGTCCTATATTTCGTGATTATTCACTGTACCACCAGTCACAAATTCATTAGCATTCAATTTCGCGCGTTATTTCTCCAATTTTCCTTTCACTTCGTCTACACGACGAAATCTTTCAGTTTGATATCTCTTCTTCTTCTCTGTTTCTCTCTTACTTCTATTTTCCCACCCTATCTTTCTCACACTTTTCATCACTTTCACGCGCTCTTTATTTCTCTCTCACTCTTTCATCCCCTCTATCCTATCTATATATCTATCTATCTATCTATCTATCTATCTCTCTATCTATCCTTCTATCGCTCGCTCTCTCTCTCTCTCTCTCTTTCACTCTCTTTTGCTTGGACCTAGCTTCTCCTGAAACAATCAAAATAATGCTAGTGAGCTCCCGGAAAATTTTTCTTGGTACTACAGATAATCTCGATAGGTGAAAATAATATATAGACAGTATATTAACATAAGAATCGAATTACATAGGAATTCTTGTGCGTCTTTTTTTCAAATTTTCTTATGATGAATGATTTATATGATAACGAAATTGATAGGAAGAAATGATGAATAGAAACAAATAAAACACAATAAATATTTATTGCTGGGTGGAAAGCTCAGACGGCATTATGGAAATTGTTTCAGGTTCCATTCGAAGATTTCATTCTTTTGATTGTGAATAACGTACTATCACAATCATATCGGTCAATTTGTATGACACTAAGTTTGATAGGTTATATTCTTACTTTGTATGTAATTCAGTTATCTTCACTCAAATCACGCCCCTTTGTTATCACAACAAATTCATGATGTACTTCTCGATTGTATAAGTGTTATCAAGGTGTGAGACTATTTTATCATTGAAATTCCGATGCACAGCAAATGAAATTGATTTGGAATACAAATTAATTTCAAAGTGAATGCTATTAATCCCTAACAACCCATCTCATATAGAATCATCCTTTACATCTTTTGACAGATAGTGCGACAATCATCTCAATTACATCGTTAGATGAGGATCAGATCTTGGAGATATATGTGATAGTTCTTGAGGATACTTTGAGATAGTGAAAAATAGTATGCGAGAAATAATAATAAAAAGAAAATAAAGACACATAACACGGTTACAAAATTTCAATACTCAATTAGATATTTGGAGCACAATATTACTCACAAATGAAACCATGTGATTATTCACCAATTCATTGAAATGAAAAGTTTTGAACACTCACACATTAATATTCGCCAATAATTTTCCATTAACGAGCTCATTGTACTTGAAAGCCGAAGGAGTGAGAATCACGTCATCTTTATTGTCCGACTCATACACACCAAGTACTAATCCTTTCTGTAACATAATGAACAAATATATATATGTATAAATGGATGAAATTGGAAAAAAAAAGTATGTTGATTTGGTGATAAAGAACTCGATAATATATAAATTTGAGTATTAAATTATGAAAAAAAAAAAAAAAAAAAAAAAAAAATACATATGATGTATGTGAAAATATCGAAATTTGAAAGTCCACAGTTCACGAGCTATCTATTAGACGCGATCAATCGCACACAAAATAACGAATCAACATCATGTAGTACTCTCACCATATTTTCTCATACATGCATACCCATAGAAATTTCAATTACTTTACTGTAGATGAAGAATTGTTTATTAAATTGTATGGCGCCAATGAACTTTCAACTGAACAATTGATCGTGACGTTATTCACAATGTGTCCCCACTCCTGCCACAGCTCGTCTCAGTATAACACAAATATATTTATTAACATGGGCATACGTTTTTTCTCATTCGAATATTCCATCTCGATTCTTTCCTCTTCTCGTTTATATTGAAATACGGAAAAAAAAAGCTAGCACGTGGATGGTATGGAAGTTCATTCAAACAATATAATGAACTTACGAATATTATTGTAGTTATTGTGGATATATAGGCCAATATTTACCTTCATTTTGAGACAGCTGCTGTAGAAACGTAACTGATGTGAATTAGTGTGCCGCACCACCTTCGTCCCGATAAGAAACAATCCCATGATTTGCTCGAACGAGAAGAAAATCATACCATGCACAACGCAAACTCCAAGCCTCGTCTGTTATCATTGGTCAGTTCACTTTGGTATATTTACGAATCCACGCACGCGTCGCGCCAATCCACCATGTTTTATTTTTTCATAATCGTTTTCTCATTTACAATTTTATTCTTCAATTTATATTGAATATTGTTGAGTATCTATCAACATCCTTCAATTATATATGATAATTGAATATGCATCAAAACATATACCATATACAATATCTTTATATCATCTTGTTACTCAGCAATAACCCTTATTTTTCTTCAATATTTTTTTCCCGCCTTACTTATATTACCGATCGACATGCGCCAGTATACATAAAGGTATCGTTCCATTTTGCCCATTGGACTATACATTTTATTGCGACGACGAGCGCTTCTCATTTCAAATCTAACTGCAGTAACAGTTTTTATCGATATTCAATCATTTTCATAGCAGTACATTTAGATAAAATAGGCATTGAATTTATTACGATGAAGACAAAAAAACTGCGTCGTTATCAAATGTGTTACCGAATTGAGAACAATGAATATGATAAACGGATCAAATACACTGCTGAATATATCCTACTCGGTAACTCATTTGATAACGACTCAATAGCCTATCCTCATAGGCTGCATACTCAAGCGTGTCGTCATTTTTATGCTGGAGCGCTTGATTTATTTTATTTTTTCTATACACTCAATCTCATACAATCCTGCTGCCCGTCATCTCATCGCTCTTCAAATTTTATGATATGAAAAGTTGAAAGTAGTCGAAAGTAACGAGAACATTTCTACATTATTATACATATGCCACTTAATACAATATACAATTATGCCTATGTTATATGTGCATATAATATATACTACATATCCCGATCGGGTTAGATCGGACTGAATCGGACCCTTTAGGCCCGGAGATCGGCTGTGGTCGATAGAGCAACCAAAAGCAACCATCCAACACACTCATACTCTGTGATCAATTCCACATAATTCATCAATATATATATATGTATATATATATATATGTAAATTTGAATGTGGATGAACTTTTTTTGGAAACGGTAACTCATTCATTTCATTTGCCATATTTAAATTCAATTATTTCCATATATTGTTTCAAAAGAACAATAACAGATTGTGACATTTTTTTGCTGTAAAGGAAAGAAAGAGAGAAAAAACATAGCTGTCGAGTGAAGACCTATATAGCGAGATTCCAGCTGGACGGGATATTTGGAATGTTGAAAGATCAAGATGGTGGTAACTATGAAGGGAAGGCACAGTTATGTCATGCATTGCCATTGATTGTTTGTTTCATCAACGTCATCCAAGTAAGCTTCACCAAGTTAAATTTTTCATTACTCCACAGTTTCCATTCTTTATGTTGGATATGTCATTTCTCCTGTTCACGACAGAATATCATAATGAATTGGCGATATATGTGGTATCACTATATTATACAGTTTGTTATTTTCATTACTTAACAATGAACAATTGTTGTTCGTAGGTTGGAGAATGGAATGGATAGCTCGAGTCCTTTCCTCCTTTCTTCATATGGCGACCAGAGTAGCACTGATCGAACAATTAATCACCAACTTCAGAAGCTCTCATTATACTCCCCAAAATCTGACTCAATTGATTTGGGATATCATACACTCGATAACAATCCATGTAGATCATCATCATCACCGTCAATCATCAATGTCCCAATTAGACAGCACCTACAACATAAACGAAATTACACTATCAGTATATGTCAGTTAGATGACAATGTTTTATTGAAAATTCTCAGTTGGCTGAGTACACGTGAACGATGTACTCTTGCGCAAACGTGTAGGAGACTTTGGGAAATAGCGTGGCATCCATCGTTATGGAAGCAGGTGGAAATACGTTATCCTCAGAACGCAACTAGTGCTTTAAGGTCAATTGCCCGTCGCGGATGCCATTCTTATATTCGACGATTGATAATTGAAAGCACTACAGGATTCTCTGGACTCTTTTCACTATTACCGTTTGCTAGTTTAACATCATTAGTAATTCGTCATTCTCGACGAGTGTTTGATGCAAATGTTACAACCATTCTGGACAATTGCGTTCATTTGAAACAACTAGATTTGACAGGATGCGTGAATGTTACTAGGGCATATTCTCATGTAGGTTCTACACAA
Source organism: Meteorus colon (assembly GCA_030523085.1). NCBI lineage: Eukaryota > Metazoa > Arthropoda > Insecta > Hymenoptera > Braconidae > Meteorus > Meteorus colon. The sequence goes on from JAPYZH010000062.1 coordinate 17,010, forward strand.
TTAGAGTCGTTAGACCTCAGTGATTGCCATGGGATAGATGATTCTGGATTGGTAGTCACTCTATCACAAATGCCACAATTGATATTCTTGTATTTGCGTAGGTGTATTCGAATAACAGACGCGAGTCTCATTTCTGTAGCGTCATATTGCACCTGCTTGCGTCAATTTTCAGTGTCGGATTGTACGCGCATCACGGATTTTGGCGTTAGAGAATTAGCAGCACGACTTGGGCCATCATTGAGGTATTTTTCTGTCGGAAAATGTGATCGAGTGTCTGACGCTGGCCTTCTTGTCGTCGCCAGGCACTGTTACAAGCTGAGATATTTGAATGCTCGCGGATGTGAGGCACTGAGTGACAGTGCCACAATTGCATTGGCGCGTGGCTGTCCAAGATTGCGTGCATTAGATTTAGGTAAATGTGACATTGGTGATCTTACACTAGAAGCACTCTCAACTGGATGTCCGAATCTAAAGAAATTATCTTTGTGCGGATGTGAACGTGTTACTGATGCGGGGTTAGAGGCACTCGCTTATTATGTGCGTGGACTCCGTCAATTGAATATTGGTGAGTGTACACGGGTAACGAAAGTTGGTTATCGAGCAGTCAAGAGCTACTGTCGGCGTTGTATTATCGAACACACTAACCCTGGTTTCTCTAGTTGAAGAATTTCTATGCTTTTTATTTTCTTTTGTATTTATTATATCAATACTATCTCATCGGAAAAATGTAGCTCGATGCGTTATTTTTTTGTATGAAATTGTTCTAAACTTACAAACATTATTATCTATTTTCAAATATTGTCAAACATGAACTTAAAATAGCTATATAATTCTAACTCACGTCCTTTTTTGCCTGACATATGAATATATATATATATATATATATATATACATTTATTCAGGATTCCCTTTGTAATATTTAATAAAAAAAAATAAATAAACAATTGAATAATACAGTGTATTGGCAATGATTCGGATTTCAATTCCAAATCTGATCCTCCAATGTTTATATTGCACTATGACTCATACTATCGCTATAGGAAATTGATTCTGTTGATTTGATATTCTAGCAAAGACACAGAAAAAAAAAGAAAAAAAAATAGACATCAGTGTTAAATTATATCTATTATTGCTTGATGGGAAACTCATTATGACAATATAAATGTCAAAGCATCACAAATCACATTGATATTGTGTTACCATAATTTCCGAATAGAGTATATCTTAGTGTAAGTGTGAACGAAAAATTGAAGATGAATAGGTCTGTGAGACGGAGACAACAAGGACTGGAATACGGTCTTTATTTATTGGGGATGCAAGCGATCAATTATGGCATTGATAAAATCCCTCCAGTGACTCTCATTGGAGTTATTGCGCAGGTAATTGTATCGCCATCATCATTATCATCATAATACAGGTTATGAATAGCCATGCGGATTCTATTTTACTTTGATCCGATGATTTATCATAGGCGCTGCTCTACATTGGTGTCATCCATGTCCCATGGAACTCAGAAGATGTATGTATATCAGCAGTCAAAATATTACGAGACCATGATTGGCGATCGTTTGTGATGTCGAATTTTGAACATGGCACCGATATGCATCTCTACTACAACATGATATCATTTATGCTCAAAGGAGCATATTTAGAGCCACTTTATGGCACTGGGAATTTTGGTTTACTTCTGACATTCATCGCAGTCAGCTGTAGTGCCATATATGTTGGTTTATCTTGGTTATTGACACAATTAACATCAGACTATTCCTACTATACTACGTGTGCCATTGGATTTTCCAGTGTATTATTTGCACTTAAAGTGATTGTTATTTGCGAAGAACAAGACAGGCTGCACAATATTGGTGGACTACGTGTACCCAGTCGATTCGCCGTTTGGGCAGAATTGATTTTAATTCATCTACTCGTACCAAACGCATCATTTCTTGGACATTTGAGTGGAATTTTTGTAGGATGTATTTACTGTTATATTTCAATTGGCACATTAATAGATAACGTTATATGTGGCATGACTGGTAATCCAATAATACATGAAGAAGCGTTCTATTGTAGAAGGAGATCCATTTTCTTCTGTTGACAATAGATTTGGAAGGGACAATCAATAAACTTACATGTGTGTATCCGTAAATACTAAACATTCATTCATATTTGATTCTTCCATACAAGAAACGTGGAGACAAATGTCTTGAATCATAAAAAGAAACTTTATTCTTTATTCTTTTCTCTTATTCTTAATATAACATATTTTATAATAATTGTTTGCTCTTGTTTAGATTACTCATTTGCAAGAACTATTTACAATGCATATTCTACGTCCATATGTAGAATGAACTAAAATGGTTTTCGAATTACTTTGGAATACTGAAATAAAAAAAAACTTTCATTGGATTCATTGTCAATTATTACCGCCAGGTAAGATTCATATAATTTCTCGTCTGATGCGATGCAATAGAGTTCTCATATTTGAATTCACTAAATCAAAAATTTTTCAACACTTCATTAGTATTTTCCGTTATGAAATGTAATTCCATTACATTATTATCAGTATACTCACTATCGACTGGATGATAACTGTGCTGTTTCGGTATATCGTGAAATGTGCAATATGCACAGAATCTTTCGAGAATCTCTGGACTTCCATCAATGACTCCATTTTTCAAATAATTTTCTACCAAAGGCTTGAGCTCTAAAATGTGAGTCGAAAATGAAACATTATAATCATCCAATTCAACGCTAAATCGAGTTATTCCATTGAATAATATCTTACCATCTGCCCATTCGTTTATAATTGAGGCAACACGTTGTCTGATAGCCAAAACACTTTCAATGCTGAGGAGTGCATTTGTCTCCTCCAGTTGATTTTTCAACAGTATATGAGAAGACACTAATTTGATTTGCCATATTAAATAGCTACTAGGCCGTTTTTCAATGGCATTAATACTTTTGTACATATAAACCCAGAGTGGCAATAAGCTGACTTTGTCTTTGATCACACACTCGTAAACAATAATTGCGAGAGTCTGCAAAAAATACTTTTCCGAATCAGGAACTGCAATCGCAGACATATCACAAATATTTGTAGAATTTCGATAAATCTTTATTGATGAAGACGTCTCACAAATTTCCATTCGCTCCGATGAATTCTCCTGCAATTTGACTTTTCCAACAGTCTCATTGATATTACACGTGATATATCCAGAGCGTAGTTTCTTGAGGCTCATACCCATGGATTGTTGTTCTCTGATGTCAACGGTAAATTCGCTTGCCCGTTTTTGGAAGAAATATTTCACAATATTCAATACAATTTTGTCGTTGGTAAAAGACGTTACGTGTTCCTGTCTCGCTGCCCATGGCATAACGTCTTCCATTGTTAAAATTTGTGCTACAAGACTCTTGAAACCATGGGGATCCTCTATGTGAGATAAACATCCAGCTTTCTGTTTAACATACAATGATTCACACTTTGATAACATACCCTCGAGCAACTGCCAATTGTGACCACGATGAAAAACAATTTTCCAGTATCTATCGTCTCGCAACTCAACTTTTTCCAAACTTTCAAGTTGTGGAAGTAAACATGGCGCATTCAACATGACGTCTTGACCTTTTGCTAATTTTTCTGATTTGAAAGTTAATCGTATTGTGGCATAGCAATGCTTCTTACTATCAATATCTTGTGGCAAAATTAATCTCGGCTGAACAGCTAGAACATAAAGATGTCTCAATGCCTGCAAATGATATCTATTGTCGTTGCTATGTGTCGGGAACTTGGGAAATAGTGATATAATAAGTGCAGCAACTGCACTTGGACTGTTTGAAAGTGTATAACGACCACCACCTAAGAATGTTAATCCTAAAGCCATGTGTGTTGCCAAATGTGAACCATAAGTTACAACACTACCGGTAGGTCCCACCCTTGTCCTAATTCCTCGACATAATCTCATAATATCGAGATTTCCTGTGCCTGCCATCACAACAGCGGTTGCCAATAATGTTACATTCAAACAAGTCTCTATGGTGGATTTGCCAGCAAGTTCCACAATTGATTTGTGCTGCAACGTAACAAACATCTGGGTATAATTGTATAGAGTCTTGAATGCGTCTTCATTTGCTGTTCCTGCATATTTGAAACCCAATGCCATACAAGCACCCGCAATAATATTACAATATGCTTGATTCATCGTCTCTAAATCAACATGCAATGTTATTTCAGATGTTGGCTTTTTCAATCTGTACTTGTAAACAATATCGGGAACATGACTAGATACCCATGCTCGTGTTGGTTCGATATCATTCCACATGATCAGTGCACTTGCGAGTATTCTCAATAATAACAAATCCGGTCTAACAAAATCCAAGAGGAATTGTGTATCAGGGGCACGCATCCATTCAGCAACAGCTCGATTTCCTGAGTTGAAATACATTAAACCGAGTGCAATTGTCGCACCAGGACTCGTTACGTCAATATTGATAGAATCACCTTCACGGATTTGGTAACTAGGTGATTTATATTTGTCTTTCTGGGCACCAGTGAATGGTCGAATATTACCACCGACCATATAATAATGGAGAGTGTCCGGTATATTTCCTAAATCTGTTTTGCCACCATGTCCAAGAACGACAAGGCCCAGAGCGAGTCCAGCAGCAAGAGAATATGATTCTCTATCAACGCAATTCTTCATTTCTGGTCCCGGTGGTCGTCCAATTTCCGACAATAGTGCATGAGAAATATGCCGATGTGCGGTACCCTCGTAAACCAATCCTACACCCATCAAAGCCGCTACTTGAACATTTTGTTGAACATTCAGTTCAATACTTGTTGGTGGAAGTAATGTTTCTATATGTAATGATAATAACTTCGTCATCGAGACGTCCATAGTGCCTCGATGAGTGGCAGACAGACCAAGTAGAAGACCAACGTTTGTTGTTTCATGGCACTCAACTAGATATTCATACATACTGAATGGTGCAAGATTTTTTAAATGTCCATTCAGCCCTAATGCCATCAAGAAACCTGAATGCTCGATTCCACACTCACTCTGTTGCTGTTTATTGTAAACAATCCAAGTAGAATCGATGTCAGACGCATTTGGATGAATACGGAGGCCTGCTGCCACGCCATTATGAAACAACGGCCAAAGATTCATATTAGGTGGTACATCAATATGACAAAGTTCAATCGTTGTTCCACGTAACGCCGTTCTACCAGTTAAACACAATCTTGGAATTGGTAATTGTTCAGTAATTATTGGTGTTGATGTTCTCAATGTAAACATGCCCCTTGCCACTGGTAATGCCATAGTTCGTGAACACACAGCGCATAAGTGTCGTTCTTGCTCTTCAATAAATTCATGATCACTAACTTCCGGACGTTGTGTAATAGCTATCCTCACAGGTCGTGATGAATTGAGCAATCTACGTAATTCAGCCACTCTGTGATCTTTATTGAACCTCAACCTGAGAATTGAATCATCAAAGCTCATTCCATCATCTTGCTCTGGATCGCGCATAACGCAGCTCAACGATCCAGCTGTGGTTGTTCCTGATGTCGAGACGGTTAATGATGTTGTTGTCATTGACGATAGTGGAATTGTCGTTGTGTTCATTGTTATTGACGATGTTGACGTAATGGCAGTGGGGGTTGTTAATGTTTTTGTTGTCGTCGTCGTTGTTGATGCTGCTGTTGTTGTTGTTGTTGTTGTTGTTGTTGTTGTTGTTGTTGTAGCTGTTTTTGTGTCGTTACCTAACTGTCTTGAATGTTTCTCGAGAGCTGCCAAGTCCTGACGATCAATTAATTCATATGTTTGTGCTGGCCAATTGGCCGGTGGGCGCTCTCTGCAACGATGTATTATATCTTTAAACATAAGTGCAATACCTGGGGGGAGTATATCGAGATCTTTTTTCTCCATACCCATTCTGTTATAAAGATAAATAATTCGATTTGCCGACGGTTGTTCAAGTTTATTGACAACTTCTTGGTCACATGCTGTGCCTGTTGTCTCTTGATGATCAACTCGACTCCCTGCAGGCACAATAATCTTAACAAATTTATTCATTTCTATCGGATCAGCACTGGTCTCATGAGCAATCAGAGCGATCAATTGAACAATGAATTTTGATTGTAAATTTACGCGATTTAAGTGTGGATAAGGCGCAATTGGTATTTTCAATAAAAGATTATTCACAGTTTCAAAGATACTCGGTGGTTTGGTCGGCATGTAATTCAACCACGTGATTTTTTGTAAATCTTGAGGTGTTATTTGAGATTTATTGTTCGATAAAATGTGACAGTAGATGGGAAAGTCTACGAAATAGTGATGCGAATACATTGTCAAATTCAAGTCATTGCTAAGTTGATGAAGCAACTGCGCGAGTAGGGGTAGACTCTCTGACATGACGCAATTGAGTTTCAATTCTTCATAGAGAAGATGAAGTGAGAAGAGTACTAACGGAAGATAGGGAAATAAAGCCGCTGAAGGGCTTATTTTTCCAATGTTCTCCACTTGCATTGCTCTATTGATATATTCTGAATTGCTAGCAATGATCGCGGATTTCTTCAATTGTAACACGTCCGATACGAAACCCTGTGAATTTTTATGCTCCATTGATCCTAACATATTAATCCAATCTTCCTGTGATCCCGATTCATTTGTTCTTTGCTTCTTCGACATGACAATGGGACTGTTCCTTTCTGCAGTATAATCTTCATCATTTTTCCTTATGAGTTCAAGTTTATCAACGTCATAGCCGAGTAAGGTGAATAAAACCACCATAAATAGATGCCATTCTTGTGCCGAAGAAAAATCCTGCGGCCCAGGTGCATTTCTTGCGCCATACCACTTCACAAGTAATTGCATTGCCAAATCACGTTGGAGTATGCTTCGCAGTGTATTTAAACATTTTGTTACTAATGGTGATGTGCTCAATGTGGGTAAAGTCACTCGATAAAATGCTTTGTTACCGTATTCGAGAGTTATTTTATTTCCTACAGCATCCTTGAGACCAATCAACCCTAAATCAACTAAAGAACTATCGAGTAACATTGGTGGCCGACAGTTACCACCAACTGGACTCAATGTATGTAACGCTTCCTCAAATTTGATATCAAAAGCCGATGCAATATTTTGCGAAATCAATGAACTTCGACGTGGGAATGGCGAATTCGGTTTATTACTAGTATTAGTCGAAAAATAGTTGTATCCACTTATCGATGGCAATAAAAGACTTGTAATGTGAACTTTACCGACACATGTCATACCAGAATAAAGTGTCACACAGTTTGACAAGTCAATTGTGGCAATCATATTCAATTTTGGCAAACTTACTGCATCTTTAGCACAAATACTCGCGACCATTCCAAATATAATTTGCTGTTCTTCATTAGTTTTTCCCAATCTCACAAGATATAATTGAGATTTGGCGGAGACCAAATATCCCAGATAGTCTTGACCGACCAGATCTGTCGTCAATAATACTTTCGACGCTTTTCCTGGTAGTACATCTTTTTGAACGGCCACATTTTCCGTCCAAATGTGTTCAAGACATATTTCTGGATATAACGGCTTGCTCGAACTTAATGGAATATCTTGTAAATGAGAACTATTGCAGCTACTCGGATTGTGATAGGATTGGCACAACATCGATGTCATAATTGTTTGATGAAGACGTGTTTGGTGTATCATTGAACCTATAGAACCTCCACCGACATGTGGCGAAAATGTTGGATGAGTTGGCGATTGGCAACGAGATATCGTTGCCATCGGGCTTTGTGACCTTGAATGGATGAGATTTTGATGTTGTTGTGAAGGCGATGGGCCACTACCACCACCAGTACTGCCACAAACACTACTAACACCAACTGTACCAACGCCAACAGCACCAGCACTGGAAGAAGTTGGGAAAGATGTAGCTCGTAAACCAAATGGACTGGTGGAAATTCCCATGCCTATTCCAATACCGCTCAATTGTGGGTTAGGGATACCAAACAAACTCAATTGAGTTTTTGCACTGCAATTTTTGTGTATTGGCGTATTTGTACCAAGATGAAGTGGTGAAACGCTTGTTGAATTGTTCAATATACTTGAGGTCATGTCACATACAACTTGCCGCTCTTCAATTGATGCTTTGCGAATTTTGTACACCGAATGCGATCCACTTTTTGTATCATAAATAACTGCCAATGAAGGTTCCGAGCTTGTGAACACGATTTGGTGGTTTGATTCACACATGTAATTTATACCTCCATGTTTTATCAATACTGGACAAATCTCGTCCAAAGGGTGTGTCAGTGAAAATGCTATGGGTAAGCTACCGCCATTGATATCACTTTGTAAATTCCATTTACTTGGCTCAAGTGAGGTGAATCGCGATGTTTGTGGAACTTGAGATTTTTCCATCAATATTCCATATTTTGTTGACCATACAGCTGAAATTTGAAATTGTAAACTGGAAACATAGTCTTCACCGCTGTTAGTGAATACTCGGAGTGTGTAAGAGTCAAATAGACATATACACTCAACAGTATTTCTGACTTTACTCTCCGCATCATCGTATAGTTTCTCTTTTCCGACTAAATTTTCTGTAGTTGTGCAGAATGTACCCCATAATGCATGCTTAATATCAGAGTCACATGTGTATGATGTTTGAAGAACTTTTGTAAATTGTGTGCCTTTCGAGTGAACAGCAACTTTTCCAGAGCAATAAAGTTCCTCTTCGCCATATACTCCATTGTCGCGACATAACCAGAATTCCTTTGGCGATCGTTCTGATATATCAACCTGACTTAATTTCTGCAGAAGGACACTGTCATTCTGCACTGTATGACTTTCCATATTCCCTTGGTGAATAACAGACCCAGGATGCCGCTGATAAGTCTGTCGTCCACCAGGTATATACTCCTATTACAAAATAATTCAATTAATTTCACATGATTAAATGATCAGATGAAAATAAATAGTTGGAAAAGGAGTGAATTTGATGCCCATGATTAATATAAATATGAATTTACCAGTGGATCTGAGGCGGCAATCATTTTTTCCTTGGTTTCATCCAGATTTGCAGAATTTATTTTCAATTAAATACACGATTACGATTAAATCGATTGGATATGCGCCGTGTACAGCTCTTGTTGATATTATAACCATATGAAATAACTGATATAAATTCCAGATATAAAATCAACTCGGGGGTTTATTATAGGTTAACGTCTATGTTTACGTCCCACGACCGCAGTCATATATTGAAATGACGCTGAAAGTTCATGTATATATATATAGATAGATGTGCTCACAGAGAGTGCGTATAATAAAGAGCTTACATGCGTATACAGTTTATCGGCGTTTTAACGCAAATTAATGGAAAAAATAATATATTCTATATTGACTCAGCAGTGATGGTATGTTTGAATGGGAGCTCCAGCATCTGATGATGAGTATTGTTGTTGTTTCTGTATATCATATATTGAATATATTCGTCAATAGAAAAGAGAAATATTTAGTTGATATGGATAGCATATATCACAACAATTCGTCAACAAATATCTTTTTCAAGTTTTATTTCATCAAAGCATGTATATTTACAAATATTGTGCAAAACGGCTGTCACTATATACTGTGTATGATTTTCTTCCCAAAATGTTGAAATCAAAATTATACATTCTTATAGTGTGAAACATATGAATGCTGAAAAGAAATGACTCCTTGCCTTTTTCAATCAATCTCTATCACATAGTTGAGTAGGGTTCAATTAAGTATCTTTATTCTTGAAGAGAAGTGCACATTTTGAAGAGGAATAGAGGAAAAAAGATAAACAAATGTTGACTTTTCATGCTCCTTTCGAACCCGTTTACTCAATTTATGTCTATATAAATTCATCCGCTTTCACTTGTTTGGAAAAGTCCATGGGGCAGCAAATCATGGATCAAATAATTCATCTATTTAATCTTGGTTCGTATAAAAAAAGGAAAAACAATGATGCATCATATTATTATAATTTAAATATAGGCATAGGGTACTCGAATAAAATAATCTCAAATTCATGAATAAACTTTAAGGCTGGATTGATCTTAAAATGATGTAAGTTTTAATTAGTTGGAAATTATCACACGTTTCCCGTTTGGTAAACAACTCGCTTTCCTTATGGTGTGAATAATAATGATAATGATAATGAAGCAGATTGCGCGTGTACATGTTGTTATGTTCAGCATATTTCATACCTGATGTGATCAAATTATAATTTTATCTTTCATTAAAAATAATTATGCAATTAATTTTCTCTCTTCTCGTCTTTTATGCTTGCATAGTCGCCCACAATTGAAATCTCCAAGTATTACGAAAATTCAAAAAGTTTTGCGGTGAATCGCCCTACTCCCGTCTTCATCGTATTCCCGTTTGCTCACCCACATTTTCTTAAATGTATCCAATGAAGCCAAAATTGAACCTCCAATCCATGTGCTGTATAGACGTTCTTGTGGTGCTGATATCTGATAAAATATCATCGGTATGAATATATGAGAAATTAATGAACCAAAACACAATATATTCTTCATAATAATGATATGAATGTCAAAAATATTACCCTTATTTTTATGTCCTTCGGTGCCATTTTTCGGATTTCTGATAGTAATCGGTCGCCAAACCCCTGAAGAGCCATAAAAATTTCCAAGATCAATTTTTTTTTTTCATATATATGAAACCATGCATATTCACTGTGATTCTCTCACCCTGAATAATGTTGAGCCACCAGAAAGGACAATATTCTGGAAAAGTACTTTTCTCAGATCTAAATCTGATTTTTGGATCGAGTACATTAAGACTTCGTGCAATCCTTCACATTCTTCGCCAATTAAATCAGGTCTAAATAGAACCTCAGGTGCTCTAAATCTAGCAGGTCCTATCTGAAACATAGAACAAATTCATTGACCACCAAATAGATGCTCTCTCTATTTTATGTTAATCCAGAGGAAATATTCTAACACTACTGGGCGTCCCAAAAGAATCAATGCTTGTACAAAATATTAATTTGATTGCGATGTGTTTCAGTACCTCTAAATGGCTACCATCAGGCAAGACATATTGAAATTTCTCCGTCTCAACAGTCTCTTCTTTTTGTGGATTGCTCGATAGATAGCAAGAACGTTCTTTAATCGTGCGGACAATCTCGAATTCTGCTGTCGTTTTGAAGTTTACGCCCTCTTTACGCAGTAATAATCTAAGATATCGAGTGACATCTCTACCAGCAATATCTACCCTCATTATACTATGCGGCATCGCAAAGCCTTCGTATATTGGCACCGCATGCGTAACACCATCTCCAGCATCAAGAACAACACCCGTTGTTCGACCTGTTGCATATAAGCTGAGAACAGCTTGCATAGATACAAATAATGCAGGGACATTGAATGATTCGAAGAATATTTCAGCCGCTCTTTCGCGATTTTTCCGCGGATTTAATGGGGCCTCGGTGAGAAGCACAGGATGTTCTTCGCTGAACGTCGACAATTGATCTTTACTGTAGACATATGACCAAATCCTCTCCATATCGTTCCAATCAGTGACGATTCCATGCTCCATCGGATAACGGAGCGAGAGAAGTCCTCGATGTTCTTCTGCGATGGGTCCGACAAACAAATCTCCTTCTAAAGCTCCAGCCATCACACGCACGTGTTTTGGCCTGCCGATGCTGATGAAAAATTCCGATAATAATCATTATTATAAGCTTGATTCCAAATGATATTATATATATATATATATATATCGAGTAGCTAGGAATGTAGTGACATTGTGAAATGAAACACAATTTGATCTCTTGCTATAACCTCTAAGTACAATCAATGCCACGATCAAGACTGCTCTCACGTAATCGATACTTACTAATTCGGGAATCGACATTTTGGTATTTGATCGCCGGCGAAGCCTGCCTTTATCACTCCAGAACCCTAAAATAATAACTATTTTATATTCATCCGTATCCTGAATAATTAATTTATATTCGTTGGATGCATCATGGTATGGAATTACTTGTCGAAATCTGTCAATTCAAATTTATGACAATATTCACAGAATAAAACATGTGAAGATCCATTAATTGATTTTAGGCATAGGTAATATCGTAGGATGAACATTTTTATATGGACGATTCAACAATGCCATACAATGTATATTTGCAATAAAACAATCAACAATATGGCTTGTGTGATATTTGACATATTGAGGAAGTGAAATGAAAAACAAGATGGAAAAAAAAAAACACCAAAATAATTTTGCGGTAAGATTTGTTGGATTAGGAACAAACGATTACAACACTTACGTTATCGATCACCACGGGCTGATTGACAATAACATCATACGGTTCCATTCTGAGTGCGCAAATTCGTTTTTCGCCCAATAAATTACACAATTAGTCAAGATTTTTACAATTGTCGTCGGATCGCCATATATAAAACAGTGTACACCTTCTCCACTAACACACTTATCATTGGCTCATCATTGAATATGTGAGTATGACGCATATACATATACGGTGTAACTATAAATGCGAAGTTAGTTGAATTTGGAAGATCGATCCTCACAATCTCACATCCTCACCAACCTCACCACTTCAGTCAACTTATCACTACATATTCAACCACTATATGTATAGACTTGGAGTACGTTCAGAAACATTGCGGGTAGGGTAAAATTCGTCCAACCGCGTTCAAAAAGACCGGAAACTGGAACTCTAACGCACTCTAACGTCACCTAAGACTGTTCAGAAACTCGGAAAATTTTACCCAGAGTGTCCCCAATCTCTATCTCGCTGAAAAGCCGTGAAGAATTACCCGACATGCGCAGAAACGATTTTAGGTGTTCGCTTACATTTTATGCTTGTACCCACTTGTGCCTTCCTTTGTGATTCGAAGAAAGAATCCTCTCAATAAAAATAAATGAATGTCTTGAAGTTAGTGATGAAATAATAAAAAAACGGGTTTCAGTCGTAAAGGTACGAGAAAATGCTATTTTATTAATGCAAAATTACACGGTCATGAACTCCCGCACTGACATCACCACTCTGTTATGAAGCTTTTTTTGAATATTGGGTAGAGCTGATCACGTGATGTTACCCCCCGTTACCTTACCCTCACCCGTGGGTCACGTTTCTGAACATACATTTGAGTTTCTTAGCGGTGAGTTGTGATAAATCGCGCCATATTTCAAATCAAGCCCTAAATTGATATCGATGATGTTACATCATTTTATCCACACGAATCTTCATAGTATTCATATTCTGATAAGACGGAAATGATTGTTTTGTTTTCCAGATTATTTTAGTGAAGCTATTATTTTTGTAAGAATCTGGTTCTAATTTCATGATACATAGTGGAAAATACAATTCGTGAGTTCTTATAATGAGAAAAATGGTGACGGCACAATCGTTCTCTCACATGCTCTTTTTTCTTGATGAGGACTTTACAATGTGGATGATTACTGAAAGCTCGTGATCTGACTTCGAAATTATCAAACTCGAAAGTTCAATGAAGGATCAATCTCGCCATTAAACGGAGGAATTTTTATTTTAATAAGAACTTCATTTACAATATATTTGTTCAATTTTTTGGTTTGAACAAATGTGATTCAACTTAGAAATTCATTTTTTTCCAAATCCATCATTCGGATAAGATCAGATTGATATTCCAATAAACTAATATTTTTGGATACATTAATCGGGCACGCTGCTAAGTTCCTTGAAGACGCATATAGCAGTGGCAGGGGAACAGGTGAGGCGCCGCCACTTTTTTTACTTCAATAAAAATTCCATAAATTGTATTTTACAACTATGTATTATTATATAAGATTGAAACCTGTTTCATATAATAGATAGTTTTGCTAAGAGAAATCCCGGAAAAAAATCGAACTTTTTCGGCTTCATCTCTGAGTATATCTCTTTGATGTGGTGAACTATAGCAAGACGATTTTTTATTGACATGTGTTCGTCTGTCTGTCGGACCAATTAATTTGGCTAATCACATCTAAAAATATCATGATTAAAAATTTTATTATTGACATAAACACGATGTATGACCATCGCGTCAATCACTTCTAGTGTACTAAGCATCTATTGATGGGTTTCGAAATTATTTAATTGTACATGTAAGTACAATTGTCTTGATCATTAATCGATTGATTTCAAAAGAATATAATCATTTCCGTGGATCATAAAACAGATATGTATATTCTTACTTCAATTATATAAGAATACTTGTTGAATTGAAAATTGAATCATCCGCAATGTCTACGATCAATCGGTGATATTCAACTTGATCGTACTATGTATAAGATGATATATTTATTTCATAACCTATGCATTCAATGACACATTACAAGTCAAATGAATAATGTCGAAATGGAATTACAATCTGAAACCATTATACACGACAGTTTCGAAGCCCAAAAAGTAATTATTGTTCGCCACAAGGGAATATACACGCACACCTTATTCTCATCTCACATTCCTTTCTTTTTTTTCGTTCTTGTATTATTCACGTAACGTGATAACTATTACTAAGCAATTATTGATTATTCTTGAATATCATAAAACTTATTATGCATGAAACTATGTCTATCATCGTGATCATTAACGTTATGTTCAGTATAAGAAGGTGTCAGATCAGAAATGCTGAAATCCCAAGACTACCCAAAAATGTATCGATGGGTTTTCATTTGTTTTTGTTTTTTTTTTCACAGCCAGGTTTGAAGATCCCTTAACTAGAATTAATTAATCGTCCTTCGACGGTTCTTCGCGGCGTTAAAAATCATCTCATGTTCGTTAATTATTGCAATCAGTACAAATGATCGATACAATGAACATGTACATATGTGACTGTTGGCGAACATTATAAATAATGCGCATATGGCTACACATATACACATATATTATTCATAGATATAATGAAGCAATGGAAATGAAGTGCTATCGGGATAATCAGGACACACTGATTATCGTGAGTTGATTACAATGTATTTTGATGTTCGTCATTGCCTGCTTGATTGCAGTCTCATACATCCCATAGATTAAATAAAAAATTTTATTTCAATTTTGGTTTCGATGCGGCTCATACTACAATGCATTGGCATTTTTTTTTCTTTTTCACTTCTTCATTCTCTCTCACATGCTCATTTTAGATATAAATATATTATCAAGCATTAAATGATAAATTCCATATTGCCACAGTATCCTTCCAAACATCATGCTAGTATGTTAACGATATACTGAAATGATGAATATGTAACTTGAATCGAATACCTCAGGTTAGTGAGTACCAGCCTCACACTAATACGTACACACTCACACACATAGAATCCAACGACACACAACAGGCGTGACACATAAACACGTAGACACGCTAGAATTACATGAAGATGATCGGAATGATAAAAAATATTATCGACATCGACCCCTGTAGCTCTCTCTTTAAAATATAAAATGAGGCATTTGAGAATCATCCGTTTTCATAAATGACAAACCAATTGATGTTGAAGCCTATCTAAACGTATAAAAATTTATACAAAATCAGAAAAAAGCAACAAAATTTAATAACAAATGATATCAACGTCACTTAACTGTTATTTCTGTATCAAAGGCATATAAATGTGACTGATTGTCCGCAAGATTCGCGAATAATGTGTGCCTAATAAGTAACCATGGTATCAACCGGTATCATAATGAAAAAACGCAAAACGTATTATATAATTGAAATTTGAATCGAATTTTTAAAAAATTTCAGCCATAATCATAACTACAAGAGAGGACCATCCATTAAATGGATGGCTACCCCTCCCCTCACCATAACTATCGCCGTAATTTTCCCAAATGAAACCAGTTTTTTTGTACTGCCCGAGCATATTTTTGATTATGTTTTCCCTCAAGTCTCTGTATATTTTTTTTGCTTTGGTCTTGTATGGCCCCTGAACCGTTGAATAATGATTCAACGCCCGCAATGTCAGATAATTAATATTGATCCAAATTGGCCCGCGCCAATATGGTGGATCGTGTTCAGTATTAAATTTCATATAGAGAGGAGAGGTTTTAGCTAATGATCTTAAACCAAATTTAGTCCAGAGTAAGTCAGGCTTCGTTAAATCCTGCAGAATTTTTTCAAGGTGTGGTGAATCAGGATCAATAATATGAAGAATGAATGGAAATAATGACACGTAACCGAACGTAGAGTCGATATAGCGTAGTGTTGGATCTTCAAATACGACCCGTATGAGATCGGGCGATGCGGACGATCTTGGTGGTGCCATTGGTCGTCGAAGCTCCAATTTATCTGTATGCAAACCATAGTCGGCGTAAATCTGTGCATTCGATGACCAATGCAAACTGTTCAATATGTCATTGTTCGTCAAGTAATTGTGTGTATCACTATATTTTTCAACGGGATGATGTAGTAACTTTGCAAGATGTGCCATAACCCCCGCAGCAAAAGCAATCCAACATCGTAAATCTACATGTCGTTCATCAATATTTGGATGCGATGCGCGTGGATAATCGTCGAGGCCTGATGTCAATGTTTTTGGATTTAATTCGCGATTTGTGAGACTGTCGCGACTACGCCAACGATAAGTTCCCGGCAGATCACCAACTTGTGTTGTGTTGAACCACTCGAACCATGCCTGTAGTCTTGGATATAATTTGTCCAACAATTTGTAATGTCTATCCATTAGTTCAGTTTCACGTGTATTCAATATATATTGGAGTGTGAGAAAAAATGTTGGTGGATTGGCATTGGTGCTGATCTGGGTGACGAATTCCTCAGGAACTTTAGCAAGAGCCTCTGAGCCTAAAATCATCTCTCGGGGTATCCATCCCTCAGAATTCATTAAATCAAACCAATGACTCATTATATCCAATTCAATGTCCAAATCCCATGTTGCTATGAGCAAGCCATGAAAGCCTTCATCCCACAAGAATCCACGTGGGAAAAAACTCCGGCTGGGCACCGCCGTATAAAGTGGTGCTTTCCAATATGGAACCGGACTTTTTGTATGGATGCTCTGAACTTGGGAGCTACCATAAAAATATCCGATCGATCCAATCAAATTGGAAAACGCCAGTTTTGCAAATTCAATGGCATCATCCTTGAATCCTTTTTCCTGTAACCTGAAAATCTTCTCAAATTTATCATTAAATCGTTTTTTCTGTTCCATCAATGCCACATCAAAATTCTTTCCAGTGAGCTTTTCTTTACGCAATGGCACGCTGCCAGATTCGAAGAGAATTTCGAACTCAAATGGAACTTTAGCAGTAACTTGAGTGGCGCAAAAGTTCGGATCGCTTTTTTTTCCCTCTGTGTCTAATGGCAATTGATCACCACCCAACACTATTCGCTTCAAACTTGATCCTTTTTGCGATGCCAAACGAAGATTCTGTAATATTGTTTCTTTCACTAAGTTCAAACCCGGTGTAACAGCAATGAGGAATGAATGTTCATCAACTGTTCCTTTCATTGGATTCAAGCTAAATCTATACGCTCCCAAACCATCGGTGTAACCTTCCATTCCAGAAAGTCTGTTATCTGTACCTAATGACGCTTTTATATTACCAGTAGACTTATCCTCAAGTGCTGAATAAAAAATAAATGAAATTTCACCGAGTTGATCTTTGGCATTCGGATCCTTAGCCATTACACTAATTCTTGCTGTCCAATCACCACCGTGTCTTCCCCCTGGCTTCTTCACATACGACGTATTGATAATTATATCACCGTCATGAATTTCCTGAATGCCAAATGTCTTGCCATCGTGCTCAAGCCATCCATATTTCTCTAATTTATCGCCTTGCTCGCACCAATGCCTAAAGCTCTCACCACCCTGTCGTAAATTGTGGGGCCTGTACCACATCAAACCGCTAACTAAAGACTGGGGATCTCTAGTTTTCATTCCGAAATAGAGCCCCGGTCTGTATGAGCCCCAATAACGGTCTGCAGTGTCCAATCCATTGATCGCTGTGAGCTAGATACATTAAAAAAAGATATTACTCGGTATTGCACTATTGTTGATGAAACACAAGAATGTCGTACGAATCGTAGTAAATTACTTTTTCTGCATGGTATGGTGTATTGACTCGGGTTTCGAGGTATCCTTTATAGCCGAACCAAGCTGCTACTGCCATACATGACACAGTCAACATTGAATTCATAAGATTCACCCTTGATGATTCAGTTTCTTTCTTCTGGTGGACATGATTCAAGTGCTTGTTTTTTGCTTTGGGTGTCCTTTCGTGAGATTTAGATTTAGCCATTATATTGAATTGCGTTCCCTCCAGCGGTATCTAAACACAGAATTATATATTGAAGGCCTTTCAACATTTTCAATAAAACATTTTTTTCCCTACTAATTATTTGTTCGAGATCAGATTCATATTGTAACATCAGTTTTTGGAAATCTCACATAATGAGGATGGTGACCGGACTGGTAAATTCTCTACTTTTTCCTTTCTCAACCATGAAACCCACGAGATTAAGGTAAAAAAAAAAGACTTACGTAAACAAAAGTTTTTTATGTATTATTTCTGAAGTCGGTAGGTTTATGTGATTCCTGCTTGATGTGAATTGAGAAAAAAGATCTGCCAAAGTATAACAAATATGCAGTAAATAATCTTTGACGTGGACCCGGTCTAACACAGGATCCCTATTCCCCACCGATCCTCTCACCCACTCTACCAACCCAACATGATGTGTTGAACACACTGCAATACACTGTACTCCACCATATTGCAGTGAATACCGGTAGAAAAGTATCTATGGCGAGCAGTGTTACACCATCTCGCGGTTTGATTCTCAAATGATGGCAGTATAAACACAAATAACTGCCCTATATATTACGAACTCACTATTATCAAATGTACCCGTAGGGTAGCACCCAAAATTCGGGATTTTCATGAAGTTGTGTGAAACTCCAAGAAAAAAAATTTGCGGAACGAATGGGAAAAAGATCCAACTTTAAAGTGCATGAAAGACTCGTGAATATTACCATCTCACTAATGAAAAGCATATGGAAAAATCAGATGGAATGTTATTGCTTGCAAGAGGTATCTGCAAAATTTGTAGAAACATTCCCATTATATATTTGCCAAAAATTTTGAAACACACTGACAAATGAAGCACGAATTTGCATTAACCATTGATATGGTGATATTTAAATTTATATGCGTCAATACATTGTAAGTTCTTCACAAGCGCAGATGAGGGTATCGATAGTACTCCGTTACATCAATTGTTCATCTGTGTGTCATAACTCCAAGTTACAAACAATGTATCGCTGCGACAAAATTTTTCTATGAAATGATAAAGATAAACAAAAAAATAAAAAAAGCGACAATGAAAACCCCACCAATAGCGTTCATCAATTCAGTTTCTATATTCTTCGGGAATGTGAGATTTTCATTATAGAACTTTTCATTTGTACCTCTTGTAAAATGATATTCTGGAAACTTTTAAATTGTGTGTACGTGGCAAATGTAAACATTATATATACATGGAAAATATTCGTACACAAGACAGAATGATATCTAGTTCGCTGTGAAAACGGTTCGATACGAGGGGGAAGTTTGAGCTTATAGTTCAAAGAGATTTATTGACAAAACTTATAATTTTTTGTTATGTTGGGGTCTTTCAATATATACCTACATGAATAACTTCCGAAGTGACGTGCTCAGATGTTTCGGTATATTGCAGTGAATTGCAGTACTTAAACAACTATATAGTGGAAACAAGGAGAGGTAGTAAACTTTAGACAATGGTCTTGTCCGACGAGGTAAACTTTAAACCAAGTCGACTGTATATATAATTCTCTATATGAAATTGGCATTGATATCCGCCCGTTTTAACTTGAATATTCTTCGTGTGAGTATATAAATTAGGTCTGAATTTTATTGTCCAGCAATCTGAAGTTGGAGCGGTAAACTAATTCATGTCTTGCGTCATAACCTCCAAACCGGGATTCGTCACTTATTTTCTCAGAATTAGAACAGTAAAAGATTAAGCGCTCCACAACACTCGACCAACTCGTTCATATTAGAAAAAATCTAAGCTTTATTTACTTATTTCATGTCATTCTCATGAATATTATCGCCATGAAAATACAGATAATCAGCTCAATCTTCGTCAAACCAAAATATTTAATAACATTGAAATGTGTGCAACGACACTCTACATATACCATTATTACCATTCTGTACTACGTTTTGAAGGCGACATTGTCGCTTACAGCGCTCCCACACCGCCAGAGGCGCCAGAAACAAGCTCACTCTGTTGAAGAGTGAGGTAGTGGTTTTATGAGGTTAGCAGTAGTCTCGTATCAACTTCTAGCTATATATTCCAGTTGTTGCTTTGAAGGTTATGAATTTTGGGGTATCTATTTGATAAATAACCTCAGCAGTGTAAGAGACAAGTTCACAACGAATGCGATGAATCCGTTGACAAATGTAAAAAATATTGTAAAACTCGGTGAACAAGAACTATTATATAATAGGAAAACATCTTGGCACGACGAATACAAAAATAGTGCTTGGATATTTATTGGTGGGCTGCCATATGATTTGACTGAAGGCGATGTCATAGCAGTATTTTCACAGTATGGTGAACCGGTTAACATCAACTTAGTTAGAGATAAAGATACAGGAAAACAGAAAGGTTATGGTTTTTTGTGTTATGAAGATCAAAGAAGTACTATTCTTGCTGTTGACAATCTGAATAATACGAAAGTTTTGGGTAGAACTATTAGAGTAGATCATGTTTCTGACTATAAAGCTCCGAAAAATTCTTCCAAAGTAGATGATATAACGAAAAAATTGCGAATGGAAGGTTGTTATTCCGAACAATGCTGAACAAATAGAAACTCAATGTGTATATTAATAGCATTTATGTGACGCTTAATTTTCAACTTCACCGTCCAATAGATTGAAATAAACCGATTGTCGAACCATACAATCACTTAACGTTAAAGCTCTACAATTTATTCAATTGAATAAAATAATAAAATGTTGAAAAGTGAACTAATATCGAAGTATATTAAAATAACAGCTGTTGTGAGTGCTTACTGGTGAGTTCATTAAATTTTTACGAATTATCATTGAATGTATACTCTTCACCACATAACAATACATGGATTCTTCATTTCAGGATCATATCGATAGTCACAGTATTTGTAAACAAATCATTATTGTCAAGTAACCAAATTAATTTGAACGCACCTCTATTTGTGACATGGTTTCAATGTATCGTCAGCGTCTTTATTTGTTTTTTCATGAGCAGCATTGCAAAATGGTTTCCCAATGTTGTACATTTTCCGCCTGGGAATCCATACACCAAGGAAAATATAAAAAAGGTACACATAATTACGAAACATTATTATTCGGCTTTAACTTTTATGTTACTTACAGTTATTCTCTACTCCACATCTAGATAGTTCCCGTGTCAGTTTTATTTACATTGATGATTGCTAGCAATAATTTATGCCTGAAATATGTTGACGTTGGATTTTACTACATAGGACGATCATTAACAACTGTATTCAACGTTGTATTCAGTTATTTGCTGATAGGTAAGCAAGAAAACATCTAAACAAATGGAGAAAATCATATTGTTGCTCGTACAGACATGTGTCTGAGAGGGAATTGATTAATAATGCTATGAACTTTCTGATTATCAAATACAGGTCAAAAAACAACTTTCAATTGTATTGTCTGTTGTGGTGTGATTGTTGGGGGTTTTTGGCTAGGGGTGGATCAAGAGAACGTAGCAGGTTCTTTATCAATTCTGGGAACTGTCTATGGAATATTAGGATCGTTATCCTTATGTTTGTACTCAATTTATACAAAACGTATCCTCCCATTGGTGAATAATGAGATTTGGCTATTATCATACTATAACAATGCCTACAGTATTTTTCTCTTTATTCCATTGATGTTGATCGACGGCGAATACACCAACATATTAAATTATCAACACTTCAATGAAGTTCATTTTTGGTTTGCCATGATTATCGGTGGAATTTGCGGCTTCGCCATTGGATTTGTTACTGCACTCCAAATCCAAGTGACATCTCCGTTGACGCATAATATCAGTGGTACTGCCAAAGCTTGCGCTCAGACAGTTCTGGCTGCATACTGGTTCAATGAGTCTAAACAATTTCTCTGGTGGATTAGTAACTTAATCATTCTATGTGCATCCGCTATGTATGCAAGATTAAAACAATTGGAAATGAACAATATCTATGAAAAGGAACAAAAAGGAATAACACGAAAAATCTGACGTTCGGTACCGAACATATTTATCGATGTAATTTTTGACACAATAAATTCATTTCTGCAATAGATTCGTTGAAAATCATACGAATGAACTGCAGCAAAGAATTGGATATCATCAATTGCGTTTTTTCGCAGTACAATGATTGTCTTCATATGCAGAATGAAAAAATTTATTTTCAACAATAACATCATGATCATTTATATTATTTTTTTTATTATTACCGCAATACATCAAAAACTTATAATTATAGAAAACCATTTTGTCTATTCATGGCCTCCCGAGTTATACAACGGTATGTTCATTTATCATACATAGAATTCTTCAATATATACATGTACATATATACATCGTGTGATAGTTTTTCCATATCACGTTTGCAAAATACATATAAAAACAGTTCCTACAGTCGACAGTCTCATTATCATAAACTCATGCATAGTTTGTCAAACTTGCTTTATGTACATTTAACGAGTAATCATTATGCAAATGGATATTGTTGTGATGAATTCTGATAAAGTCGATACAGTAAAGTGCGGCAATACTCAAACCTGTTGCGCTCAGTGCAAATAATAATCGCGTGTCAGGTAATTCGAATGATATATATAATAAAACAAGACATATCAAAATATTTGAAGGAAGTCTATACCAATTAGCAATGCTCGTGCGATGACGCTCAGGTGTAATAATCCCCCGAAAATAACCAACGGCTGGATAATATATGCCCACTGATACTTCGAACAATAAAAATGATAACAAACAAACATACGTCCCCATCGCCTCCATTTGTGTTTTCATTTGAATGTGGATGCCTATGGCAGATGCTATCATACTAAACATAGCCAAAATTATACTGAAAAGTAATACAATTTCACGGGAGATTCGGTAACTGTCCACCAGAAACGAATGGAGAGTACTACCTACAACAATACATAACATGAAACCTCCAAATATTAAACCATTACTGGGATTGATAGGAGAGAGAATTGAGGTCCAGAGAAATATGAAAATATACATGACTATTTCGAAAAAAGTTTGAATAAGTCCTAAACGTATCATAAGACCGTTGCTTCTTACAAATATTATTCGAAGTGCTTTGAATGGACTAGTGCGAACTTCTGATGAGAAGTTCTCGTTCCAAAGAGTATAACAAAGCAGAGCTGAAAGTAATGAAACGGGAATAGTAAAAAGAAATGGTGATGTAGGACCAAATTTATATTTGTCAACAAGCAATGAAGACAAACACCCAGCGATAATAGCAAGTAAGCTATTGTAAAATGTTGAATTGGCCATTGTAGGTCCGATCAAGTCTTTGGAAATATTGTATTTCAAAAGATGCTCACTGATATACCATGATTCGAAAGTCGAAAATAATATAGAACTGGATATACCACCAAATATCCTACCAATATGTAAAGCTAGATAATATTCACCAAGTGTTGATAAGCAACTGAATATTGTGGCGAAAAAATAAAATAAGCAGACCTTTTTACGACCGAATTTATCCGCATAATGGCCAATAAAAATTCCTGAAATTGCACTGCTGATGAAGCCTGTTACATAGAATACAGATATGTCTTCTTTCTCGTATCCATAAAATGAATAAAGCTTGTACAAATATGGACCTTGCAGCCAATCAGCGAAATTTGCCATCAAAAAGATCAATAGATACTTTTGTCGCAGTTGTTGATAAATTTTCTCCTCATTTATTTCAATTATCATTGGCGCATCCATCACAATTCGATGAATTGTTTTCTCATTCATGCAATAAATTGTGATTTGATTTGTATTCTCGTCTTCTGAAACACGTAAATAACAATCAGTACACAATGACCGATAGAATTCCCTTGGTTTTCTTATCACAATTAGTGTTAAGCATATAATGCCCATGTATCAGCCACGATGAAGAAAATATACCACTGATGCATATTCCATGCTATTGGAAAGATATATCATACCATTAAATACTGACCTTCTGTTACTGCAGTATTTGTTGATAATATTGCATCCAATTCTTGGCACATTGAATTGTTATAGGTTATATATCAATTGGAATTGACACAAAACACTGTATCATATCACATTTCAAAAATTAAGCTTATCAAGGTCCCATATAATTAAAATTGTAATTAGGTAATGGTTGTTGCTGCTTCAAGACGGCGCATTTTTCTGTATCGATAACAAATAATTCCTCACTGTCCATGTCACATTTCACAATTGTGATTTAGTTCGGTACTTACCATAAAATTTAAAATAGTTAGCGACATTTCACATGACTATTAAGGTAGTTTTTCTACGATCGAATGCTTTAAATTAGATAAGAAAGTTATTTTATATTGATCAATCAAAAATGTAAATTTGAAAATAGCGCCACGGGAGGGGGGATTCCGGGTGGATTCTCAACCATTTTCTCTTTAGTTCGGGCAAAGCAATGCCGACCGATACCGACTGCTACCGAGAAGCCAGAATTTATAACCTGAATATAGAAATGTATTAATAATTGTCGATTTCGCACATGAATTTTTCCATAAAACTATCTATACAAACATGGCATCATTGATTCAAAATCTGTGTAAATCGTCAAGTAAGTTTGTACATTTCATACATAATCTCATATAATCCATGTGACTATCTATTTTCTACAATATTACATCTAGGAAAATGTTTGCTGTCTACGTATCGCATGATGTACAACACTACAAGTCATCGACACATAAATATCGAAAAAAGCCGGGGTAGCACTATAAATGATGATCATGTGAGTTTTTGTGTAGTGTAATGTATCTGCCAATGGATCGTTGTAATTATTCATTTCTGAAAATTATTATTCTAGCCAATAGCACTGGAACATAATCCGTTCGAGAAGGAAAAGCAAAAATGTATTCTTTGTAAATTGAATATCGAGCCTGACTATAAAAATGTGAGGTTGCTGTCACAATTCCAGAGTTCATATACAGGAAGAATCTACAGTCGTCATATAACTGGTTTATGCAGAGCTAAGCAGGAGAGTCTTGAACGTGAAATTCTGAAAGCACAAAATTGTGGGTTCATGCCTATATACCATAAATTTGCACAATACCTCCATGATCCAAAACTCTTTGATCCCGACCATCCTTTCAGACCTCACAAATTTTAATACATAGATTCAATTTCTCCTTTGGCTTGTTTGTTAAACTTGGTGAGAATGGAAAGGTATGTCGACTCATTACAACAATATCTCGTTTCACATATTTACGTTCTCACAATTAAACCACTTATGTTTATATAAAAATATACTTATCCACAAAATATTAATGTGTAACTTATAATTCATTGAATATTCTCATGATTCACAACACTTTTCGGGATACCCAACATCGATAATATTTCTGCCATATCCAAAGTATGTCCTTCCGCATACCTCTGCTGACAGTCTGTTTGGTATTGAATAAGAGCTTTCCATAAAGCTTGGCGCCATTTGTGAATTTCCTTTTTCAAATCTTCTACATTATGCTGAAATCAGGTCGGTGAGCAAAGATAGAATGTTAATCAAATATATCAACACGAATTAAAAAAATTTCAAAGCTTTGAAAATCTAACCTTTTTCCTGTAAGCAAGCTTGATTTTTAAGCTATCTATCTCTAACTTTTTACTCTTTATTCTCTGCTTCAACACTAACACATCTTCTCTACAAGAGCGTGGATCATTTAGAGGTTCATGTATTTCGACATTTAATTTTCTTCGTTTCAGTGCATTTTCCTGTTGAAAATGTAATTCAACTTTTTGGCTCGTTGTATTTCTGTAAATGAACAAAAAAAAGTCAATTTCATTTGACTAATATGTACCGATGTGATGTCCATGTATATTAGATAAGCGTACACGCATGGTGACGATGTTGAAAGTTGCCTTTTCACATAGTTATTCTTGATGGGGGTTAAATTATCACTGAAAGGTGAACGGAAAGGTTTATTCGCTAAATTACTGTTTCTAAGGGGGGTTCTTTCCAATTTAGGTGTATTATTGTTCATTTCAATCGGCTAAGAGAAAATGAGGTAAGGAGTGCATTTGTGTATGTATCGGTTCCATCCACCACATTCTCTAAGCGTTTAGAACATATGCAACTCCATCCAGTCATTCCAAATATTTAGACATCACCATAGCACGAGCACAAACATATGAAACAATGGGAAATACTTCCCATATTATATAGATATATGTTGTGTATACTGTTGTTTTTATTTTTTCTGTTCAACCAATGGCAGTGTCACCACTCTCCCAAATGAATTTCTACGAGCCAATATCCCTAGGCAAATGATTCAACCAAAAATATTTATCTAGGGATATTGAGTGGTAGAAATTCACTTGGAATAGTTGTGGTATTGCCCAACCAATCACGTAAAAACAGTTTTGCCTCAAAATGGCGTCGCCCATGCGTTCTTCCACTTCATATCATAGTGATATAGTAAATGAAATTCTGAATAAAGAAGCTAAAAATGAGGATCTCAGTAAATCGATTAATGTAGAAAAACTTGTGGAGGTCGAAATCGATGAAGGATCTCTTCTTGCAACAGATTACAATACGTTCGACACAGAGAACTTAAGGTAACCTCAAAATTAGCATGCATATAATCTTTAAAAAATTTTTATATCTACAAGAGTAACGATTCAAATTTATTGAAAATTTTTTCTGTAACAGAACAAAAACCGATGAATATTTGAAATCTTTAACGAGAGATAACGTCCAATTACTTGTGAATAAAATTTGGATTATTCCAACCGAGCGTATTGACGAAACTTTTGTGGTTAAACTTCCGAAACCAAAGTTCATTTTACCCAGAGCTCGGGCTGTTCCAAAACCCAAACCATTGACAAAATGGCAAAAGTTTGCTAAAGAGAAGGGTATTAATTCAAAGAAAAAAGGCAAATCAAAATTGCAGTGGGATGATGAACTTAGTGTGAGTTTAGTATGGGAAAAAAAATCATGACATTCAATGTCCACCTGTCCGATATCAGAATTTATTGTAAATAATCTTCTCACTTTTTCTATAGAAATGGGTGCCTAAGTTTGGATATCAAAGAACCAAGGCTGCCGAACAAAAAGATTGGTTGATTGAAGTTGGGGATGACAATACTCCAAAAGCAGATCCAAGAGAGACCTTAAGCAGATCGAAACAAGAGCGCGTTGCTAAAAATGAACTTCAACGACTGAGGAATTTAGCAAAGTCAAAAAATATCAAAGTACCAAGAGTTGGGTTACCCACCACCGAGCAATTTGCCAGTGCGAAACATCTCGCTACAGCGACTACTATTGCCCGGGTATCCACAGCGTCATTGGGAAAATTCCAAGCAACGTGAGTCTATATCAATTCATTTATTCATGCAATTTTTTTAAACTGTGAATGGAATTTCAGTTTACCAAAAGAAAAAGATGCTAAAGACATTGCTAGAGAAGTACCAGGTTTGAAGAAAAAGCGGAAACTTCCGCCGTTGAATGTTGTTGAGGAAAGAAAAAGGAATACAGCATTAGTAGATGATATTGTCAATAAAAAGAGTAAAAAGGACATTCTTCAGATAGAGAACGTACGTTCAGTGGCAACGGATTTGCAAAAGTAAGCATGGATGAATGATAATACGGGGGAAAAGATGATTTGAGCATGAATGCATGTATCGATTTTGCTTGTTTTCAGTACCAAATCTGAAGGAAGGCAAAAACGCGGTGGAAAATCGTCTTCTAAGAAACCAAAAGCCGGCAAAGGGAAGCGAGATTTACATGCGAAAGTTGGTGGAAGAAAACGTAGAGGTTAAATATGATGTTTCATAGAGAAATCTGAATAAATATGATAATGAAAAATTATAACATTTCAATGCTACTTCAAGCGATTGTTTCGAATTTATGTGATTGTAAATATATCAACCAATTATGGTTGTGGAGTTTATGGATTGGATAGATGAATACGGGCAAGTTGATAGATGTAAAAATGAAAGGTCAACAATAACGAGCGTGGCGCGAATATTGACAGGCAATGGGTCGAAGTCGAGGGATGTAGACGTGTGGTGGTGAGGTGGCGGGTCGCGATTAGGAAAGGAAGAGAGTGAAGGGGGTGTGGGCGGCTTATGATGCCCTAGCCCACCCTAGCTCAGTCGCGCGTTAGTTCAGTAAACGAGAAGGCTATAATAGAATATGTGTAAAGTGATTGGGAACAAACACCGTACCCAAACTATTAAATCCTACACAAATTGCGCGACTTTGATAAGCCCACTGGGTTTTCTTTCCCTGAGCCCAATTTCGAATAAATTTGTGCTTTCACAGCTTAGCATTTATTGCAAAAAAAAAATACATCCGTCACTCTTACTGCTTTGACGTTGTTCCAATGTAATTTTTTTCATTTGAATTAATTTTACATTTCTATAGATGTGTTCAAAGCGATTCCGTCAATGTACTCGTGGTATATATCGTCGTGCGCGTCAATACAACTAAATGTGATCGTATGGCGCAATATCATTCTACGTGATAGTGGTCGTGTGAAAGGACTAGCGATTAAATGAGTGTGAAGGAAGAAATTGAATAATTTTACGATTGATTCGATGGAATATAATTTGGGAATTGGACGACGGGGACAACGCCAGAATTTTTGGTGTGGTCAGGATGACGGGCGTGCCTGCGACATTTAGCGAAAGTGAGTGCTGGTACACGGTTACAAAGGACAAAGGGACCTACAGATTTGGTTGACGGCTGAATAGTTCTAAGGGCCACCTATGCGGCAGGCATTGCAATTCTTGCGTGATTAATCGAGTCAAATAATTAACGATAAGTGGGAAAAAAATCGAAGCAGAAGAATCAAATAAAATTTAACGATACGTGGAGAGACAAATTGGGCCGCTCTCATGGGGTATCAAGATAACGCGCCATGTCGCCTTGAGAAGAGTTCGTGGGTGTAACTGACAGGCGGATGGTGTGTAAATGTAAACAAGAGCACACACGAAGAAGCTGCATATACAAAAGATAAATTGGCAAAAGATACAATCAGATATAGAAAGGACGGCATCATGATTTTGATGAGGGGTGGATAATAGAATATAGTCAAGCGTGCGCGAATGAAACTCCTCGAAATGAAAATGAGTGTGATCTAATGGCTCCAAGCCTGCTTTTTCTTGTTATTGTCGCGTTTGTCGTTATTTGGCTGATTTCGTTGCTGCTATAACAAATTATCCATCCCCTTCTCCTAATAATTGCGTTCTCATCATCATCATCATCACAAATTATCACGACGTCCGGTGTTCGTCGCTCAATCTCTCTATCAATGTTTCAATTGATCAATATATGTACATGAGCATGGGCATATATATATGTTCAAACATACATATATATTACATGTGGGTTATTCTATAATTTTTTTTTTATTTTCTCTTGCCAGGGAATTTTGTGAGTTTGTCATAGAACAAATTGCATTTTCAATTTGATCCATTATTATTTAAACTTCGAGAATAAATGTAGAGTCTTGTTCACATCTCTTTTTGACATTCATATATTCATATATTTATTGCCAATTATTTCCGATAACATTCTTGAATTTACAGTCGGGACCACCAGCCAGCCTTCACAATATACTTATCAATCGTGTGTTTTACCATATACACAGCAGACACTAATTATATTGAATTAAAGTCACTAATACAAAAGACGCGGTGTAGTGATACCTCGTGAATTTACTAGATTTTCGATTTTCTCGCGTGCTTTAGTGTCTGCGTGTGCACGATATAATTACGCTATCTTGTTTGTTATAGAAGAATAATGGGGCCCCAAGCTTTTTGCATCAACCCACTGACCCGCATTTTCCCGCTCGATTCCATTTTATGTAGTTTATCAAATGTTCCCATTTCCATATACCGTTTTTGCTTTCTTCACCTTTCTTATGTTATTGTAATCCTATCGATCTTACTTTTCGTTTTACCGTCTGTCTGTATTCAATTGTCATCATTTATTGTCTGTACTTAACTACTCAATGTACAACGAGTGGATAGGAAGGACAGTGGAAAAATGGCCAATTGTCAGATATGCATGATAAAATTTAGGAGGGTGCAAAGTTAGAGCTGGAACTTTTCACGTTCGTGCTGATACCACTTGACCTATCTTCAATATTAATCAATCTCCATTTTCTCACAAAAAAGCTAATATAAATGTGAATCATGCATATACTTATGAATATGTAGTTCGGTATGGACATCTACAAATGACAAATCATATTACTAAAGGAAACTTTGACTTTATCAGGTTTTCACATGTTTTTTCATCATTTTGTGAGAGCTCATTGCTCATGCATTGCATATGAAGAAATAGAATATTCTCAGTTTCACATGAAAGTGATAAAGCGTTTAAAATTGAATCAAGTGCACTTGAGAGTACTTGGTATATATACATTCGATTCCTCGTTTGGTATATATCTCAGTCGTGGGAGTATAATTACAAATATTTTCATGAGATGCGAAGAGGATGATGCATGCAATGAGTAAACTATCTCCAGAGACAGTTGACAATATTCCTTTATCGATTTGCAATGTAAATACTTGACACAAAAAATATATGTATATAAAGACTACATATACATATGTTTTATGTAGTGAAACATATACAAATGTGCTTGACACTGAAATCACCACGTTGATATAACTCGCACCGCGAACATATGTCATTGCCATTTCAGAATGCAGAAACATGCCTGGAAGTTATTCTTAACGAGCAGTCGCCTGTCCCGGCGGCGTTAAAGCGGGAACAATAAAAATTATAAACCAGCAGACACGCACCGCGAGGAAACAACAAAGAACAGAGGCGCGCCAACTCCAAGAGGATGTATGCAGCAGCAGGCGGTGCTAGCATTGCCAATCGGCGTAAACAAAAACGTCTACATTTGAACAAGCAACAGGCATCTCAATCAGCAGCAGTCGTCGCCGCTATCAGGAGTAAAATTGCCAAAGGACTCAATGACACGAGTGCAACGCACGCCACAAAATCTTCCCGCTTGCACGTACCAACACTGCATCCTTCACAACTACTATCACAACAACAACAACAACAACAGCAACAAAAACAACAACAACAACAACCACCACCACCGCCGCAAACATCTCATTCGTTTCACTCATCTCATGAACATCATCGACATCGTCGTCGTTATCGCCATCACCATCATCATCATCATCATCATCATGATAATCATCTTCATCACAATAACAACATTCGTAATCTTAATAATAATAATGATAATATTCATCTCCACCATCACCATAATCATCACAGTCAAGAACCAGAACAAATAATAACCAATTTTTTGGCACCGCCAATTTCACCTATTCATTTTCCCATCTCACCACCACCATTGTCAATAGAATCGCCAAATTCCCTTACACTTCCATTAAAATCCAATTTTCCTTTCCCACCACCCACATTTCTCGATCTAAGAGTATCGCCTTCAACTTCAGAGCTACAGGTGAGTTCAAATTGCCACATATGAAAAATCATACATAACATCCACACAGACAGAGACAAATAGACATATAAACAAAAGAAGAACATACAGTCAATCATATTGACATCGCAATTCGCATATCTACAAACTTTACACAGATATTTGTGACTCTTATTGAATAATGATGTACACGCGTGTAATTTTTTTCGTCCGCACTAGATTTATAAATACATACATGTATGTATTTTATGACTCTTCTATCATGTTAATGTATAGATTAAAGAAGTTGAATATTAGGTATTATACACAAATAGTTATACTATTGACAGTTAGTTTCTTTAATTGCCTTTGTCCACTTCTGACGCACTAATTGCACTAGGAGACACGTTTGGAAAATTTGAGTCAATGCACAATAATAATAGAGTAGAAAATAAGGAATAATGACTATTTATTGGCTGTCTGGTGGGGCCAAAGGGGTCACTTTATTTTCCATATTGTGCCTTGATAATTCATCTTAGAACATTATCTAAGACACTTTGTGGAACATTCATAAATAATTAAATTAAACAATTGAGGCAAACCATAAGAACCAATAAGCGAAAGACGACCAATAGTGAATGTTGGTATTAGTTTTGTAGAGCATTATCATCGTATTCCATGATGAGGAATTATTGATGGACTGCAATCAGATCGAGTTGCAGGAACAACGAACATAAAAAAACGAATAAGACAAGTATAAGAGTAGTACAAGCAAATAAAATAAAAGATAAAAGGCAAAAAAGTCAACATCAATGATAGGAGTAAATGAATGAGCGGAATGCAGGCGGCTTTATTAATTAGACGTGATAAACAACGTTTGCGAGGTGGTAAGGCGGTGAACTTTAGGGAGTTGCCATCCAACTTGGCTACAAGACTCATACCACCACTTCCACGTTATCCCCCGAGATCTTACATTTATGGGGTGAGTAAATATGATGAAAAAAAAAAGAAAAAAAAACTGGTGTCGATAGTGTCAAGCGTCGAAGTTCGTTCAGAAATACCCATAATGAAAAACTGATACATAGGAAATAGAAGTATTTAGATTTATAGATTGTATTATTATGTAACTGAACCAAAATTCTGGTATCGCAAACTTTTGTTCATTTGGATATTTCATTATCTCTCAATGTTGCAGTGCGGTGGCCAGGGACCAGGGAAAGCGGCATGGCAAGGTTGCAGTAGACCATCACCGCTTCCTCTGTCTCCGACATCGCCTCACGGCTCACGAGGTGGAGGCTACAAAACGAAGCAATGTGAAGCACATCGAAGATGGATGAAAAGAAATAGAGTGAATACATAATATTAATAATTTAAATTATTCACAATATACTTTCTAGATATTCACCTTTTCATATTATTTGCCATAAATATGGACATTTATATTTCGCAGATACGTGATGCGAGTTATTGCAACGGTAGCAGCGGAGAAGAAGATGATGAAGGCAATAGTTTTACTGGGCGCAGGCGTCCGCAAGTTAATGCAGCAGTAAATACTGTTCTCTATGCAGGTCTAGGCACAACTGCTTTAGGTCTCGTCATTTCTTTCGTCGGAACAGGTGAAAAAGGCTTTCTCAGCCCAGAACTGAGAATGGTCGGGCCGACACTTCTTTGTGCTGGGCTGCTATGCTGTCTGTTACGCGTTCTTCTGTGTCTATGTCTATGTCGTTGCTGCCACGATTGTCGGTGGAAACCATGTCGCGTTGTTATTATTGACAAAGATAAAATGGAAAAGTCTGATAAAGCAAATGCTGTCGCATCATTGGGACATCATGCAACGTCGTTATTACCTCAATCTCAATCAAATAATGGTGCGATGGGGACAAAAAAAGTTACGACATTAACAAAAGCATCATCATCGTCGTCATCACCACCACCACCACCACCACCACCACCAACTACATCTGCCTCACATAATACCTGGCCTATAAAACGGCATGAGCTCCTCCTTTCACCCGCTCAATTGCCAGAGTGATAACAAGTTCCGCATTCATGGACTAGAAGTGAGGAGAAGAATAAGAAAAAAAAAAAATCAAAATGGATTCGCACATCGCATAATGAAACAACACTGTTGTAATTTCACGCATTATCTTGATTATCAATCATACAAAAATATGGGGCGGTAAAATTTTTCTATGAGATTTTACGTGAAGGAGATAATGAGAAACACGTTATTGATGCATATTACTGCCGGTTCTGTTGAGAGAATACACGCCTCTTTATTCCGGACTCTCTCATCTTCTCGCTACAACGCCACTATCTCATATTGATGATGATATGCAAAATTGAATCAAAGTTAAAGTGAGAAACAAAGAAAATATAGACTACGTTTAGCTTCGTTTACATAGTTTAATAACAAATATAAACATATACTTAGTGCTCGGAAAAAAAAGAAACAATAATAATAATAAAGAATCAGCTAATTTTTTTTCTGTGACTTCTGTTTATTTTAATATGACAATCATTCTGTTCAATTTATGTAGTAGTGCCTGGATCATTTAGATGTTCGCCATCCAGAAATTTTGTGAAATTTCTCAAATGCTGGAGGGTGCATATCGTAAAAAAAAACGCGGATTATTCGAACCCACCAAAGGATCAGGAAAGTTGAAATTGCATCTGATCTGTTGATGAATAACTGTAGATAACTGGCGTATCAGACGTCGTGGCATTAGACGCTGTTATTGCAAACAATTGTTCTTCATATATTGTATTTGATGGTTCAGTTTTTCCATTGCCCGTGGGCGTACTGCCACCGGCCGGATTATCACCTTTTGTCGCTTCACGATATTTTTGCAAATAAATTTTCAATGGTTCTACATAATTATCAAATCCTAAAGTTGTCATAGCAAATAAAATATCCTCTCCATTGATAGTTTTTCGTTTCTCCATGTAACATCGATCACTTGCCTCGGAAGTAATAAATGAAATGAATTCAGAAACGCACTCTTGGACGCATTCTCTAGCATCTTTTGCAATTTTTCCAGCTTCTGGTATTGCTCTCTTCATTATTTTCGCGACATTTGCTATTGGGAGGAAACGATCTTGTTCTCTCAGTGGACCTGTTGCACCACCGCTGCCCCCACTGTGCAGTGGATCACCACCGCCATGATTCGAGTCATCTGTGTTTTCCGGATCATCTGTGGAAAATTTTTTGTCAATTTTAATTATTCGAATGTTCCGTTGATAATTTTATCCAATGTGATTTGTACACACAAATAGTCCAGTCTTATTTATCTCCCTCTTTATTCATTCATTTGAAAATCATATGAATAATTGAATTAATATCGAATGAACATATAAATCAGTGGATACTGCACCAATTTTGATATGCAAAAAAGCTTCTTTTTGATATATCAATGACATTTTGATTTGGCTGGCAAATTGATGTAATGTGTTACCTTCTAAATCGTCTGATTGTACGCCAATGTAGTTGGTAGGGACCCCAGTAGTTGTGAAATAACCTGATGTTCCTTGCGGACCAGTATCATCACCACTTTCACCACTATTGTCCATTGTTTGTTTGTTTTCAGTAATGTCCTAATCAAATCAAGGTGATATCGCAATACGTATCACATCCACTCCAATATGATGGAATAGAGTGCCACAGGCGGACTTACATAGGACGACAAGTTGTCCTTATGCCATATATGCATTTGTGTATGTGAGGGGGTCATTCACGCTGTTTTACCGACTTGATAAAGATTGTGATACAAGTGTGTATGTTGATATCTGTATACGGAATGAGTGTTTTGTATTATATTCAGTTTAAAACTGAATGTTTGTAAATCTATGAATGTACATGTATAGTAACATAAAGTGATCGTGTCCGTTATCAATTTCATACGTTTATTTACTGATCACCATGTTTACAGGAGTAAAGTGCCCAGAAATCACAAAAGTGGTCGAAATTTTACATTTGATTCTCAATGAGGCCAGCTGGCTGATCATCTCTGTGTTATAAATAAAACCGACGACAATTCCGAATACTATATCATTAATATAATCATTACACTGATAACAAAGATATGAATAATACTATTGATCATCGGTGCCATGGTGGAAATTATTGTCCTCTGAACTCTGGACATGATCGGCTTAGTGGTAAGAAAAAAACATAGTTGAATGGGAATATGCTATGGATACTGCGAGGAACGGAAGAAGACAGTGAGAGAAAATGAAAATTGACGCATGTAATTTAATACACGATTGTTGATTTCGTAATTAACTATACATAATCATCTTGGTGGTTTTCTTTCCACGAAGGTTTCAGTGAATTCCTTCTACATTGTCTGCAGCATTCTCTTTCTTTTTTTTTCTCATCCTGTTTTCATATTTCATTTGGCTACTGCGGCTTTTCGAACCGTGCTTGGAAGTTAAGAGCATTATGCAACACCATATTTCTTCTTGAGTGACTCGGGCATTGCCGGTGGTGGTGGTCGTGGCATTCGAAGATATACTTTTACTGCATCATAAATGAACCATTGTGCAGCAGTAAGAGTACCAATCATCACGATCCTGGGTGCGAGTCCTTTCCAGACGCCAGCAAATCCAAGTTTCTTCAGAACTTCGCCTGCACTGGCTGTCTTGTCTTGATTCAATTTCGATACCACCTAAAAACATCATTACGATAATTTGAATTTCAACATGCGAATCATTCAGATAAATATATCACAATATGACTATATTTGAAATAGATACGTATATTGCTATTATCAATTATGTTCTTACAGAATCAGCCGGATGCGATACGACAGCACAAAAAACCCCAGCAATATAACCGGCAGCAAAAGTTACAATTAGCTGTTCGCCTTTGGTACAGGTATCACGGGGTTTTGGAACGACATATTGGTAGAGCAATTCAAGAGTGCGTTCGAAGCATGCGAATTTCATCATTGTGTATGGTATTTGTCGAAGCCAAAGAGGAACGAGACCCTTATAGAAGCCACCGAGCCCCTCGTCTGCAAACATTTTCGGCAATGCTTCACGCAATGTATTTGCATAGCCGGGCATCGTCTGGATACGCACCTAAAGAATAAATTTCAAATGTTTGCTATTTTCGAATTACTGTCTCGTTTTTCTCAAATTCGAGAAACCACAAGTTTACCTTCGCTGCCTCCATCGGAGCAAGAGCGATATCAGCAAAAAATTCAGCAGATGCTGAGGAAACCAAATACAACATTGTCCTATATTCGTAAGACATTTCCTCACCGGCCATGGCAGAATAATAAACTTTGAAAACCTCATAAAGCCCAAATTTGAACATTCCTTGCATGGAGTAACCGAAGAAAGTTGGTGCCCATCCTCTACCTAATCCTCGCATTCCGCTCTCTTGAAATGAAACCTGTTTAACATTTCATATTTTTTTTTTATTTAAAGTTTATTGTTATATCGTTATATCATCAAGATTATTCAAATCAATTGGATTAAAAATAGGGACATACTCGGAAACCAGTGACGACCCCTCTATATTTTTCAGGATCAACTTGAATACGGCATTTGACCAAGTCCAGAGGTGTTACCATTGTATGAGTAAGTCCACAAGATAATATACCACCAAGTCCACATAGGGCAAAATATTTGTTGGAGCCGAATTCGCAACTGTCTGGAATATAATTCGACTATTTGAACCTTACTGTTGTATAAGTTCGAGAATAATTTTTGTGAATGACCGATTTGATAGTTATAAATAAGTAAATTATATTCATTAAGGGTGATTATTTTTTCAATGGAACTAAGTCATTCATGACATAGTCAGAGGAACAAACGAGTACATGTCGTGTGTATTTTTAGGAATTTTTTATTTTGATCAATTGTCTTGGCATCGGACACATTTGTAACCCTGAATCAAGGCCAGTCAGCTGATCGATTTGACACGCACCACCATTTCTCATGTTCTTTTTTTTCCTCATTTCGAATGAACTGAATGATTTTGTTTAATCACAATGAATCGTTCGCCTGTAATCAGCTGTAAGATCTATGGAATGATGATGACACACAAAAGTATAGCAGATCATCAAGGTCGTTGCACGACCGCGATACCTTGACAAAATGGTTGCTATTATGCAATTACTCCCGCGCGCCTGCCCCACTAATACCAAGTGATATTCAGTTGTGTGGTACCAACCCTTATATAATATCAATAAGAGATGAAAATCTTCTGCTGGAATGTTTCAGACATGACATGAGTATTCATTCTCAATATAAGGCGGGGGAAAAGAGAAAAAGCATTCTATTTTGTATGATAAAATAGATCAATCATGTGACGTTTTTGATCATATAGAGTCGTTCATGATTTGATTCTCATTAGTTCTGTTTCGTCAATGTTATTTCTGAAAAATTTCACAGAGATCTTTCATTATCGAACATGTACAAATTGCACAAAGTTAAGATTGATTTATGAATAAATATGTAAATTCACTGTCTCGGTATAATTGACAGATGATTTGTCAAATAATTCAATGATATGATATGTCGACGATATATATGATAATCAATTGGATTTATGCTTAATTTGGATATACCTTATATTTGTAACAGATGATTGATTGTTGGGCCGTTGTTTCAAAGAATAGAAGAGAGGGATGAAAGAAAGAATTATAAAGATAAAATATATTGTCACTTACCACCTTCGGCCAGGCTAAAGGCACCAATACTACGTCCTGGAATGAGACTTTGGGTGTTTTCAGATTGTGGCTGACATTTGGTTGATGAATGAGGTATGACGAAGGGACTCATTTTTGAGGCTTCCAACATTTGAGACGACCACATTTTTTCCCCGAATCACTGTTCACACGTCACCTACTCGCAAAGAGAGAAAAAAAAGATAAGAATAAATATTTTAGTGCGATCGTGATAAACATACGATGATGAATTAAGTACATGTGAATACATAGTGGGTAAACTTTATGAATATAATGAAAGAAAAATGGATTTATCCAGACCTGATGCGAATCGACTCTAGTCTCCGCGTTGTAGGAATAGAGTGGAAGTGTAGAAGAAGAATGGGAAGTGAAAAGGGTCAAGTATTATCAGCTTGCTTTCATACCATAGAGTGATCAGCGATGTAGAAGTATACTAAAATCTATTCAACATTCAAACGCGGAAATATTATTGGCTGTCGACATCATAGATATTCTATATTATCATAGTACCAACATTGGGGTGTGGATGTACATGATAATCGTGTTTTTAAAGTTCAATATTCCTGACTGCTCATAAAACTTTGCCGTTAATGTACCAATTATGAGTGTAAAGTTCATATCGATAATTTGACGCTCAAAAACAGTGACAGTCCTTCCCGTCCTGGATGAAAGTTACGCTATAGTTTCAATAAGTCATAAAATAATTCACAAGCCCGAAGTTGATGGTGGGAGCGCTGTAGGCAAAAAGAGCTTCAACATAGATGAAAAATGTGGGAAGATATGATTGACTCATTTGATTGCTTACCGTCTATTCGATGTGTTATTTATTATTTTACCATTTAGATAATCATCTCATCACTGTATCATAATAGGAAAAACTTATTTTGCACTTGTTATTGGTGAGAATCGCTAGCTTTTTCTAGTCTATTGTTGATTCTGTTCCACTGTCCAACTGTTTTTATAAAACAACAAAACACAGGTACAAAACATACATATAGCGATGATTGGAATTGGTGCAGTGAGTTGATGATCTCGATGAAATTCAATATGTTCATGTCTTTTGTAATATAACCAATGATGACACTGACGACGTAACGACTGTACTGTACTATACTCATTAAATATATACATATATATATATATTCTTGATTAATGTGATGCGTAACTGTGTGTGAATCGCATCGACTCTCAATTCATGATTGTTTCGTGATGGTTTGTGATTGTATTAGGCACATATTCACACTTGATTCCTGGGTTGTATAGTATTCAATAGGAAAATATTCATTATTTAGCCCTGCCTTTGAATAAAAGTATTTTCTGTAAAAGAAATTTGATTGCCGTATGTGTGTGTATGCGTGTGCGTACGTCTGTGGTAATAGACGTAACAAGTTTGGGTGGTGAAATTAGCAAAGAGATGAATGACATTATTTAAATTCTCATTCTTAAGTATTAATTAATGAAACTCAAAAAGCGTAAAAGTTGGTGTGCCCAGTGCATTGGTATGCCCACCAAGGTATCTAAGAAAATTGTTGGAATGATCATAAGAAGTCGGAAATCTGTGGTGAAGGATGGAGTTATCACGGTAATTTTTTTCCTCATAATTTTTTTTTATATATATTTCGCTAAATATTTATACAAATTGTGAATCTATCCATGTACTTATGTATGTATGCGTATACATGTGTATGCTTATCAACGTCATTCACATACATTTGTTTCTCTCTTCGTTATCAAAAAAGCAACGAAAAACGTCAAGAAAACATCCAACGTGGAACAAATATCGTACACTTATAGCTATCGAATTAAAATTTTGTGTAATTAACACGTCTTCATATTTTCCAATAGTAATATTAAATTGAAATATTTCATAATTATAACAATACACCAAGAATAAATGAGGCAAAAATTGTCATATAAGAAAATTCATACCATATTATCTTTCTTCATACATGCTCTTATCTTCCTGTATACGCATACCTGTATTCTTCGGCAAATGTTATCAATGTATTGAGCAATCAACCATGAGTAATACTTTATCAACAATTTTTTGTATTCAAGGTTTTTTGCACATGAAGGAAAATAAATTCATAAATTTCGCGTCGTGATATGGAAAATATTCCACAATATTTCTCATGTGCTCATGGGAGCAGAATAAGTGCGCTATATTACATCAAACAAATCCCATCTCATTATCATCTACCACGACATAAACAATGTCTTTAATATACCAATATACCAATGCGGGTATAGAGGTTATGTTGTGGATTGTTATGGATATGAATAATTTCATTATCATTACATTATAGGTTATGAATGAACGCGGGAGCAAAACATCATCAGAAATCATTCTCATTTGTGTTTATCATACATAATAAAACATAAATCAATGTAGATTGATAAAAGAATACAATTGAAAGATGAAGTATTATGATTGGTAGTGGTATCGAATAGTTGAATTGAGCTTGGAAGTGATTAGGGTTGGACTGCAACTGGGGTACATTCTCCAACATAAATATCACAGCTTTTCAATGACAACTGTTGAATTGTTTTTTTCACTTGTATTGACATAGTGAAGTGAAAAAAATTGTATAAGGAAAGCGTCATGCTAAATAATACAACGTAAAAGTTAATATAATGATATTATGTCATGCGCGGTGATAAAATTGTCAGCGTCTCTCGCCCCGGCGATTTGCCCGAAGGGTTATATATATAATAGTGAAAGAGGGGCAGAAAACCAAGTGTACCAATGTACATACGTACGTTAATGTTCGAGAGGGAGATAAAGACGACAGCGAGAGAAAAAGAGGGCAAGTATCGGTGAGAACACCCACACACTATCTCGACATGAGGGTCGGCAACGCAGTGGTTCGTGATTCCTTCACTGCATAAGCATACACTTGATGTAATGTTATGAGAATAACCTACAGTGCAGTTAGAGCATTTAGAACTTTTGCCATTGTGGTTTGTGATGAATATTTTGAAATTTTATTGGACTGGTGATCTATTTACAAATATACATAAATTCAGTGGGCAATCAATTTGTACGTCGTAGGCAATCAAATCTTCACAAACATAAGATAATATGTTGAATATGATTGTAATTGTGAAAGTGTAATTTTACAATGATGGAACAAAGATAAGTTTCCAATGAAGAATTAAATTTTGATAGTAAATTCATGGAATCAATGTTGATATAGATCTCCATATCTTCCAGATGATTGTAAACGACATGTTAACTATTAGAATTCATTCACCACATTATATGATTCTTTGAAACTATGTTCAAAATACTTGTAGAATTCAGCAATAATGATTTTTCTATTCATTATTATTTGTTTGATCAAACAACACAATGGCGTGTCTAACAGAATATTGATTGGGAAAAAGTAAGTGTATTCCCGTAAAAAAAATCAGGTGATACAAGTAACTCGCTTTTGATGTGATCGATGCCGAGTGTCAAGGGGGTTCAGGTCACGGGAACAGAGACATACATTTAATAGCACATACGTCGAATGTTATCGTAAATAAAAGGCATCGGGTTCGTGATATGCCCTATGTTATTGCTTCACCATTCCTCACCCTGTCTTTTCCAAGTGAATAGTATGGTGATCATTGCAACACGCCCTGACACCTAAATATTTATTCAAGAGCTACGGAGTTCATTTGTGTCTGTATGTCAGCATTTATTGCATCACGATTATCAAAAATACCTTTTTATTCTATTCTGATTTTGTTTTTTTGTCCACTTTTTTGTTTTCCTAGACAGAAAGCATTAGCGAGATAGTATTATGCTTGACAGTTCTTCAAATAGTGAAGGGTAATTAAATTTTCGTGTGCAACTGTGGTTAGAAGGTCACATGTCAGCTGACTATGCAAGCTGTGAAAAGCTGACTACTTGGCCATGTGATTCAAGAATATATCGGTTGTGTTTATCATACATTCATGCTCGCATGAAGATTTAAACAATTATTTTGGCTTGAGTCGGTGAATTGTTACTGAATAACCTCACGCAAATTGATAATGGATCTATTTTCAGAGTCAAATGCTCTGGATAGTGAGAATAAAAGTACTGTGTCTTGTTCAAGGAAAACCACTGCGTTTGTGGTTTTGTGCAGCGTCAGCAAAAATGCGAACGATAAAGAATCAGCAACTTATAATACTCAATTAACAAATGATATATGTGCAATTTCATTTCGCCAGAATGTGATGTGGAAATAATTGAATGAGGATTATTTCTTCCATGCCATACATGTGAAAATGACAAAAGTTTCTAAATTACAATTATCATTATCATCATATTGTGCGTGACATCATAAAGTCAAAAAATGTTTTTGTCAATATAAGAATGAATGACATAATCTATAATTCAACAATGAAACTTCTATAACGCAATAAATTCGTCATAATAATTATGATATGAAATAGGATACGAAGATGAGTCAAAAATTATCTGGAAGTACCTCTATGACAATCGAAATATCCAAACATTCATTGAAATGAGAAAAAATTGATTAACACGAACAAAGAGGGAGAGTGAGGGGGTCATGCCCCCAGGGGCAGTGGGTGGGGCTGAGGGCCTAGATCCCTCGTGTTCAGAGCTCCATGAAACTCAAGAAATAACACCATCCAATTTAGCACCACCACTCACTCTTTTTCAAAGATGTTACCGACACCTCAAGGTCAGAATTATTAAGATGACCCGAAAAATAATGGTGATAATATTAAAAGCAATTGAGTTTTAGAGCATATTCGTGAAAAAGGGATGAAAGACATATATTGGGATCGTTCCATTGCTAATATGAATGTTTTATATTCGCACCATGCTCTTTTATATTCATGATACTTAACAAATAACTTTTTTCGTAATTTCAGAGCTCGGGCGTAGGAGAACCCAGTGTTTATCATGCACTCGTCGTGATATTCCTCGAATTCTTTGCATGGGGATTGTTGACGATGCCGATAATATCGGTATTGAAAGAAACATTCCCCGATCACACATTTCTGATGAACGGATTGATAATGGGTATCAAAGGTCTCTTGTCATTCTTGTCTGCGCCGTTGATTGGTGCTTTGTCTGATGTATGGGGTAGAAAATTTTTTCTACTCATCACTGTGGCTTTTACTTGTGCGCCAATACCACTGATGAGCATAAACACATGGTGGTTTTTTGCTATGATATCAATTAGTGGCGTTTTTGCATGCACATTCTCTGTTGTATTTGCCTACGTTGCAGACGTCACAGAAGAAAGTCAACGTTCTTTGGCTTATGGGCTGGTAAGAGATATAAAATTTTTGATAAATTTTTTCTTCTCCGCCCGTTCTCATTTTTTTTATGCTTGATGGTATGCTTGATACTCATATTGTCTTGTTCTCACGTTCTAAGGTTTCTGCCACGTTTGCCGCGAGTATGGTGATAAGCCCAGCATTAGGGGCATGGACCATGACAGTATATGGCGAGAACTTAGCTGTTGCTCTAGCAACTGCCATCGCTATACTCGATGTTTTATTTATACTCGTTGCGGTTCCCGAGAGTTTGCCAGAAAAAGCACGTCCACCTGTACCAATATCCTGGGAGCAAGCTGATCCATTCGCAGCATTAGGAAAGGTACTTGCGACTCAAACATATTTTTACATGCGTATGCTCATACTTTCCCAAACATTTTCAATGTAATTTTTATGATCAATGGTATGTATTGACGACATATTTTTATTGAAGATTCTTTCAATCAGGAGAATGGGTTCTGGTTTTGAAAGAAGTGAAAGTGCTTATTGCTGTTTGATGATTTTACTTTACGATAATTGCAAAATATACATAATATTGTCAACGTATTGGCCTAGTTAATCATTGAACTATATTTATTTAGGTTGGCAAAGATCATACAATACTGATGCTATGTGTCACAGTTTTCCTGAGCTATTTACCAGAGGCCGGTCAATACAGCTGTATCTTCGTGTATCTTAAGCTCGCCATGGGCTTCTCAGCCATAATGGTAGCAGTGTTTATTGCAGTTGTAGGAATATTGAGCGTTGGAGCGCAAATATTGCTTGGTGTTTTGATGAGGACATTGGGCAGTAAACACACCATAATGCTTGGCCTGCTATTCGAAATGCTGCAGCTGATGTGGTACGGCTTCGGATCGCAGACGTGGTAAATAGAATACATCTTTACCTAAATTCATAATAATTTATTCATCGATATATTATATTGATTGTCTTATTTCTACTAATTGATGACGGAAAATTAGGCATGTTGTAAAATATA
The DNA here is from genome assembly GCA_030523085.1 of Meteorus colon. Lineage (NCBI taxonomy): Eukaryota > Metazoa > Arthropoda > Insecta > Hymenoptera > Braconidae > Meteorus > Meteorus colon. The sequence continues at coordinate 61,692 of JAPYZH010000062.1, forward strand.
TTATCTATCACATAGCTGATTAGGATAAGAGTTTGTGTTTTAGAATTCAATTGGCATTCATGTGTCGGTATCTAATTGTCTTAAGAGATAATATATCATCTTTCACAATTAGCAGTCAGTTAGAATCAATTGCCACGATGGAATGTGGGGGAAAAAAAGCAAGCAGGTACATTACGTCCGATTTATCCTTGGAGCTCGCGTGTGTATACAGTTTGAGCTTACGTACTACATACCGGGTCATATTGATTCTGAAAATATCTATAACTCCACATAATGTTCTATTCCGAACTTTCACTGTATGCAAATGTGTATGTACATCTGGCGATACTTTTTTCTCCATATAATATTACGTCGAGAAATGCACTTGATTAAAATAACTATTGAATGTATAGGTATTCGATTGACGTCATGGAACATGTCCCCTCACCCTTTGTAATATCTTTCGTAGTAGTATTCAAAGTTATGAACTCATCGGAGTTATTTATATCGAAAAAATGTAACAAGCAAGTCTGTGTGACTCAGTTTTTCACAATTGTCACAAACATTCGGAAGAACATTATCGGTTTACAATTAATATACAAATGTGACATTTCTCCAGATCACTATATTGAGAAAATCGTGTACTAATAATCCATCGCTCAATAGTGCAAGAATAAAATTGAGTAACTTACTGAACGACCTAGACTTTACTACATCAAGCATAATAAACAGAAAATTTGGCTTTCATGTTCTCCATCACCATAGGATGATGTGGGCAGCCGGAATACTTGCATCAGTTTCGAGCATAACATATCCAGCAATATCGGCATTCGTTTCAATGCATTCCGATGCAGATAAACAGGGACTTGTGCAAGGCATGGTCACAGGGATGCGGGGTCTCTGCAATGGACTCGGTCCAGCTATGTTTGGTGTTATATTCTATTTGTTTCACGTTGATCTCAATGATGAATCGCCATCACTACCTCTTAAGCCCTCATTATTTGAGGTAAACAACCGAACAGGAACATCATCGCACGTGGATATGGTGCCACAGGTGAGAAAAAAAAATGTATTTTTATGACATGTCAGAAGTTGGTTGTTACATCTATGCACACCCCAGGTGGTTCATAGTTCACATCTCACCGCTGTGACTTTCACTTCCATTTGACTTACTTGAGAAAAACGATTGAAGCTTCATTTTCGTAAAATGCTATGAATGGCTCAAATAATTGACCCAATTCCTGTTCTTTTCACCACTACCTTTGTCAAATTTTTTTTTTTTTTTTCTTTCTTTTTCTTGATCATGTTATCAATAACTATTCATCAATTCTCAATTCCGAATGTTAACTATGACGGCCTAATGAGTATGATAATTTAAGTTGTAAACATATGCACTTTGTTGAGTTTCACACAACTTTTTTTCATTCTCCGTACGGTACATAAAGAATACATTGCAGTTGGTGCCTGGTCCGCCATTCGTCTTTGGATCATTATTGGTGATATGTGCACTATTGGTTGCTGCGTTCATTCCTGAATCGCCACCAATAACTGTGGGACCGCTGCACCACTCTTCCACATCACGGAGGCCATCCGGTAAATACGCATATCAAAAATGTACGTTACAGATTTTCCCATCCTCTAGCTAGATGGATATAAAATGCTTCCGGTGGTGGGATTTTGGGTTCATTCCAATTCTTTTTTTTTCATTTCTATCCTGTCGATTAATAGTTTTTGCTTGTGTTACAAAAATTGGGAGAAAAAGTCCGAAAGTAATTATTGTACTGTTTACAATTGTTTCTGCAAGTAGTTTTTCTCCCGTCTTTACATTGAATGATTTAAAGAACATATGAATAGTCATGTTCTCTGTAAATGTTACTTAATTCGATGGTATTTCATTGAAACTTATAATCACTTATTTGATTATATATGCCATTACTTGGTCTAGAGAGTTCGAAATAGGATTTTTTTTTCTCATAAAAGTGGAGAATCGCATTGTGGGAATGAGACCGTTGCGATTTTTTTAATTTCAGGCCTGTCATTAGACGTTCATTATGATTCAGACAGACTTGGTAGTGGCCGAGGAAAAGTTGGACCGCTTTCACCCCTAGTGGACAGCTACAATTCTGCTGCGCTTTAGCCATCATTCCCGGTATTCCGGCAAATCGTTACAAAGCACAGAGAAGAGGATGACCATCCTGCCAATTAAATGAAAAGAGTTAATAGCAGCAAGGTTGCCTCTTCATTCGTGTAACCCACGTCATCTTCGTACCCAAAACAGATCGAAATGAGAAAAAAAAATAATAACGATAATAATAAAAAGAAATAATGATAATAATAATAAAAGGATATAAAACATTCACTGTTTTTTGCTGAAAAGAGTGAATCAAAGTAATGAACTTTTCGTCTCAAGATGGACAGAATTGAATAGGCAATTGAGACATGTCTATTTGGGAGCGAATACACATGTATGGGCTAAGTGGGTCCGAATGTTAACTTTTGGTTTCTGCATCGTCATCATCATCATTATCACCATCGTCACGATGATAATAATGATAATGATAATGATAATGATAATAATAATAATAATAATAATAACAATCACGACCACCATTGTTATCATCAGTATCGTGCTCGCTCATATTTAACTACTACAAATCTGCTTCTGCCGAGTGCACAAATTGGAAGAAGAGACGGAGTGTGAACGATCATGAGAAAAGATGAACAGTATTTCTAATAGACTACGGAAAAAAAAGGAAGCCCCCGTGTTCTATCATATTTTTATACATCCGATTTTTGTTTCTTCTGTTTTTATTGGCTTAAGACACTTCATCATTTCATTTCGTTCACTATTTTCTCAGACGATTAATTCAACGCCGAACAAACGGTATTTATTTATTGCTCATGTATTAATGAGTGTGAACGCAAAATGTAGAAGATTAGGGAATACGATTTTGTGATGTCCTTGAAGAGCAATTGTAGCCTTACCACCCGATTACTTTTATTGAGATCATCACAATTACAAGCTCAATTAATAAATAACCTTCGACGAGGAAAATAAAAATTGGCAATGAGTGAACCAATTTAATAGTGAACGAATTGTGATTTCATGAACTCGTAATGAATTTTCGAAAAATTCCCGAGTTCGGAACGTGGTCTACATATAAATGGGTCATTTGAATGAACTTTTTCACGTTCTCAGTTTCAACGAACGAATTGTTATTGATTGAGTCACTCTTCCTCCTATCGCAATGATTCGGAGATGATAATTTAATCGTCAGTTGAAAGTTCTCGCCATGAAAACCAAAGATCAAGTTGAGTTATTCCGATGAACCATTTTTGCCGGATGAGAGGTCTTCGGATAAAGAATGCCAAGGTATATCGAGCCATCATCTATTTTTTGTGAACTTTGATATTTACATCAAGAATTATTCGAGTCTTTGTTCAATTCATGTTTATACGGAAGATGATATACACAGCAGCTGTACTATAATTATTGCGTGACATGATGACAAAAGAAGGAGCGAATGAAATTGTGATGCAAACTAGCAAACAAATGGAGAGTAATAATAATTGATGAGGGAATGCGTAATAGTTCGCGACATAGATGTTAACAGTTATATCGAGAAAAACTGAACATGTATGATGTATGATTGCATTAATAAAAAATTATTTTTAAGATAAAGGGAACATCAATTAAAATAGTGAAATATTAATTTCATTGTCCCCTGGCAATATTGTGTATCGACAAGATCAGTTTAATGCCATGTTAATAGTACTTGGTGACATCGTCACTAGAACTGAACCACTTTGCTGCCACAATTCTATCGCTTTGTTCACGATCACATCAGATGTCTCTTCATTTATCTGAAATGTATTGAGTAAATACCGAATATAATAGGATATTCATTTTCGAGAGTTACTTACATGGGATGTGATATCTAATACTGCATCAATGCTATCACATTCTAAGAAGAGTCGTCGGAAAGTCGTTAATATAACTACTGCAACGAATACCAATATTTTGTAGGCTCCAACGGCAATTTTATCCCAAATTCTGCGATAGGTAATATCAATTCGATTGTCAAGAGATAAGTATATTAATGATGAATTTTGACAAAATGTTTCAATACAGACTTTGGAATGGACCCGTCGCTTATTATTCCAGCAAAAAATGTGCAAAACCACGAGTAGAACGGAATGTTATTGAGTGCTTCTAGGTCGAATAGATGTTTATGAAGCGATGGATCTTCTTTTTCGAGAAGTCCACACGTACAATCTATGAATAGGTTTATATCGTGATGAAACTTCTGTAGATGATCTAGAAAGCCGCTAAGCAACCAATATATGTCAATCATTCTTCCGTACTCATTAGTACCTTCCATTATATGCCATAGGCTTTCAGCTATTTTATTCATCCCTCTAAAATTGTATTTTGAAATCAACACCAAGTAAGGGAGAAAACTACCATGATTGGGTTATGAATTTATTTAGTAAAGTACATACCGTAACAATGGTGATTCCATTTGTGATTTGATATCCATTTTGGCACGCCGTGTCCTCAACAGCCACATAATTACGAACATTTGATGAGGCTGTGTGTTTTCATCAACAATTTTCGTCGTCCTCAAGGCTTTTCGTATGTCATGAAATTCAATTTTTCGTTGTTCAGTCACAAATTCATGACTTTCAGGATAAATTGGTGTAACTCCGAGTAAAATTTTCCATAGAAAATTTCTGTGAATAGTCGGCACAGTGAATCGAAGACAGAATTGTTTTAATTTTGCTTTGTCAAATGGTCGTTCTTTCAGCAGTATTTCCAGAGATTTTTTTTCTTCAACACTTCGAAAACCCACCTGTAAAAGTTAATATTTTGGGCATTTATATAACGTAGTGAATTAGCATCAATCAGTGTCGGCAGTGTATTTTGAAATATTATCCACAAATATATTCACTTTTTCATAGTAAGAAGAACGGAAATTCCTCTCGTCAGTCATCATTTGATTAACCTACAACCAAACAGTTACGGCATACAATAATTAATAAATATTATTTTACGCTATCTCATGTATAATGTATTTTGCTTAAATATGTCTAACAATCGCCGTGGACGGCCATCGGATAATTTTTGCGCACGAGTGTCATTTACCGACGTTCAATGCATCTTAATATACATGGGCGGAGGGGTGTACCGCTGTTAATTGATGTAACTTCATGTTATTTTCGCCAAATCAGGTGTTCCACTCCATCACATAATGTGACACATATACACATTTCTGATGTTCTATTTGTTTATCGATTAGCCTACCTTCCATGAATTATATTCACGAAATTACATCGGCGGATTCAAGGCGTGTTTTTAAAAAAAAAAATACTGTTTCGCTTTTTCTCCAAATCACACACTCCATATATTGGTTATATCAAAATTAGTAAGCATACGAATTGTGGATCGTTTATTGGTGATTTTTGCTGGCGACATAATAGGCGTAAATCACTATTGTCGCAATGATCTATTTTATTTCTATTTTTTTCATATCTCTCTAAGGAAGAGTATTAAGATCTATTCACAGGAACAACGGAGACGGAAAAATTAAAATGACTAGAGAACGGTTGTTCCTGCGAGTTTCTGACAGGCCGATACTAATGGTGCGAGTTGGATTTTTCCGCTCAGAATTTACCGGGAGCGCTTTTCTCCTTCTCTTCATTCTTCGTGTGCATATCGCTTTATGTTTTGGTCTGGATTCCGTATCCGCAACATTTCAAAAAGTCTATATCTTTCATCAAATATATTTCGTTTGAAATATTGCATAGGGTATACACATCGAGTTTAGGAAAATTTGTTTCGTTCATTGACAAGTGGCTCTTATGACCTTCATATGCAACACATAATGGTTTTCGTGATTCGGAATTGTTTAAGCAACTTAATAATGTTTGAAAGAATTCACTTTTATGAGACATGAATTATAATTATTACTAAGGAGAAGTAGTTTTGAGGTTATAGTAGTGAGGAGTGAAACGATTTTTAATTGTAATCTGACACTATCAAATAATTCCTCCATCTAATTTCAAATCTATTTAATGTGTCTCATTAATTTATTTCATCCATTGACACCTCCACTACTTTCATCTTTCCGTAAAAAATGTAAGAATGATAACAGCATTGACAAAATGAGTGTAAAGTTAGCAGGCATGAGATTATCTTTGAATTATGAATAGAAAACTTAATAATTAAGCTAATGGAATTAAAAAAAAAAAAATGTGTATGTAATGTGTATATAACATTCAAATCTAAACTTTCAGTCTGTATATTCAATAGCAATGACAAGCGGATGTGACATGATTTGGAGTGAACTCGCAGGAATTTCGGCAGATCCGCCAACAATGCGCGACCATTGTTCACAATGCAGGTGCTAAACAAATAAACATTGTTTCATGTGTCGTCATTTCATAGGAGACAAGAATCATTATTTATTATTGTTGAATTTTTTTGTATTTTTTCATTGATGAACTATGAGCAGGAGACCAGTGAAAGTGTGCTGGTGTCCAGGATTACCTAAAGCCAGATTATCGCCGCAATCGAGAATAATAATACTTCAACATCCCGCGGAAGTTAAACGGTGCCTTCGCACTGCTCCTATGCTCACTTTGGCTTTACAGCAGGGGAGATGCTTAATATTCAGGGGAAAAAAGTTCCCATCTTCTAAACATATTGGACTAGCAGATATACTCAATGACAAAAATACAATTCTTCTTTACCCATCAGTTCATGCAATTGATATTAATCAACTTCCCAAAGTCGGTGTTAACGGTCAAAAATCATACAATCTCGTATTATTAGACGGGACGTGGCCTCAAGCTAAGGTAAAGTCAACTGTTTGCAATCATTCACCTTGCATGTCTTCATATGTTTTGTATTCAATGGTCATAGTTGACTCCACATCTGTATTAGTTTAATTTTACAGGCAATTTACCATTCTAGTTTGTCTTTGAGTTGCTTAAAGTCGTGTAAATTAGTAGGGGTTCCTACAAGTAAATATGTCATCAGAACTCAGCCAACTGAAGGGTGCCTGTCTACTCTTGAAAGTGCTGCATTTTCTCTTTCTATAGTGGAAGATAAACCTTTTTACAAAGACGCCATACTCGGCCCCCTAGACTATCTATGCCGGTAAATGAATTCCTAATTTCATTTGGTATATGGTACAAGACACCGGCGAATATTCCTACTAAATTTTCACTATTGATTCGAATTTCAGATTCCAATTGGAGCATGGAGCCGTTACTCATCAGAGTAAAGAATTTTTAATTAAACAGAATACGCATTCAAAATTAATTGGCAAAAGGCTTGCCAAGCAGCTACGACAACCGTAGTTCCGGGTATGAATACCTAAGTATGTTTGTGCATAGTATTTTGTTTGCAGTTCCCAATAAATCCATATGCTAATATCAGTAGAATTTTTCAATGTAGACTTTTTGATTTTCGCGAACCTTCGAAAAAAATTGTACACAAATACAAATTGTTACTATAATGATATTATGGTTAAACATTGAGCTTGAATGTAAATTTCAAATTTTGAATTTCTTCGAAGTGACATTTGAGTGACCACGAAAGGATATGATTCTTTTCGACATTTTCAATATTACGGAGTAAAAATACACCTTGGCGTACATCAGGCTCCCATGATATTGTTTTGCCCGGCTCGACTTCACCCAATGGTCCTCCAGTGACTACTGTTTTGGTATCTAAATACCAATCAATCCACAGAGCCACACCATTGCAGCTTCCGCTCCTATGGAGTTGATAGAAATTATTTTATGCATGAGAAATAACTGTTTGAAGTAATGGTAAAAGTTATAGCCTCTGTTCTTACGCAAATATTGTCTCTTGCCCGGAGAATATCTTTTGTTTCGTAGTCTCGAACTTCTGACAGAATTCAAAGTGTGCAATATTGAACGGCTTTGACAGAGCCTTTGCCGGATACTCCCAGAGAGAATGCACTTCAACTGGGTTATCACTTATCTCACTTGATGCCTGAATGTGCAAATTAATGATAGATGATTGTGTTACAAGAAAAGAAGTGAAAAACTGAATAACGGTTGGTTAATAGATAAACAAAAAATCTCACCAATACAAGTTCGTCAAATGTTGATAGGTCAAAACCTTCGCATATTCCAAGTGGCGTCCGAATCTTGTGAAGATGATCGAACTCAACAGCGATACCGCGAATGCGTGCAGCCATTGGGATAGTGGGAATCCCGGGAACATACTTCGATGCAAGATACCAGAATCGTAAGTTGTCCCATGGATAAATTGAATGTACATAGTATGGTTCACCTATAACTAAATCAGCTTTAACATTACTATGAGCTATTTGATCAATTGATTCGACGATTTCAACAGTGCTTGTGAGATTATTTGTCGTAATGAAATTTTGCAACGTTCGTCGCGAGAGATAATTTGGTTCGAGTATAATGACTTTCTTTGCACCGAGTTTTGCTGCCGCTAATCCTAATAGTGAACCATCAGAAAAACTGAAACATATTGTATCCGATTTGATATAATTTCGGAATGTCTCAATATATTTTCCATTTCTCGCTTCATTATTCAATTGCCCTATTCGCGTCCTTGAGTATGCAAGATGTGTTGCGCAGACACACGCCAAACGTTTTATTGGATCACCTTCCAATGACATTTTCACTTGAAACCAGAAGGAATATTCATCATGATATCCTGCAAGAGCTATCCGATCACCACTTGTTATTGATATTTCTTCGGGGAGATAATAAACAGCCTGCATCCAATGATCTCTCCAGGGGATTTCATTTTTTTCATTAGTTGCCTTTGACATTGGCAATACATTCTTGTTATGTAGCTTGATATCGGGATGGGCCCATATCGGAGCACAGCTTAGAATTAGCTCTCCATCGGGATCCATTACGATTTCCCACCACATGAATACGGCATGTGCCGTACCTGTTGCAATGGCATCTGAAATCAAAGTCTCACACTCCTCAAAGACTAGTGAATCTTTTTTGGCCCAATCGAATTTGAATATTGGCTGGGGGTGAAGAAGAGGCTTGAAAGTATTTTGTGGCAATTGGCTAAGTTGAATATCATGAACAGCTGGAGAGCCACAACAATTATCGACCGCGCATGGAGGTTTTATCAATTCCTCTCCGGTTTTCGGATCTGAAATTGTATTGATTCTGTTCCATGATCTGACTGTGTCGCTTTCAACAACTTGCGCCCATACAGTAGCCTGGTTGGGTATAACAATGCAGTCTTCCTAAAAGTAGTACTGTTTTAATATACCGGATGGTTTATTATTATATTGCAGAGACGCAAAAAATATAAAGTAGATAGGATATTATTCACACCTCCAAAAGTATATTATGCGCGTGTTTAAATGTTGACAGTGCACCTTCACCAATTAATTCAGTGTCAAATACTTCAGTCACAAGAATATTGGCACGATTTCTCATGTCACCCGTTTCTCCTACTGTCATTTCCGTTGACCTTTTTTTTACCAATTTTATTCGCAATTCGAATCCATTTTCTGCCAATATTTTTTTAGCACAATCTGCCATAGGTTTAAAAGCCTACTCAAAGAATCGTGAAATATTAATTTTGCGAGTGAATTTTTTTTCAATGTATGCATAAATGTTGACTATGTTTTTACCTCACACGCTGTCACTGTGTCGGCACCACATTTTGCGGCCATCATCGAGAGTAAACCGGTACCGGTTCCAATATCCAAAACATTTGCTTTCTGACCTTCGCTATGTTTTTTCGCGATTGCTCGCTTCAGAGCTACATAGTATTTGTCATTCTGAAATTTATAACGTCTATCAAATTTGAATGGTGAAAACACATGAGAAAATACAATTTTTGGTAAAATATATGATTGTATTTCGCGGGTAAATTACACACTCTTTCATGATCATGAAGCATATCAGCAAAAGCAGAACGGGCCACTTCTTGATGATAATCATAATCCGGATTTCTTTCTTCCCAGCTGACACAACCAGAAATAGGATCGAAACTTTGAGTGAATATGCTCATTTTGGAAGTATTAACACGTGGTCCTTGTGATAATTGTTTTAAAAGCATTCGAGAGAGGTTAGGTACTGTCGGAGTAGCGTGCTCTGACACATTCAAACAGACTATCGGAATTATCTTGATATTGTTTACGATATATTTTGTGCGGTACATTCGGAATTTGGATTGTGAAATGTTAATTTACGTTTATACCAGCACCACAAGTTCACTCATCTATAGATAATACCATAAATTTTGAAAGTTGGACATCGTAGCGCCACTTGTATTGGTTTCCTAATGTACCAATACATCTTACCAATATATGCGCATGTATATATCACTCACTAAATTTAACGTTTTTGAACATATGAAGCTTCAAAAAATTAAAAAATTCACTCTGCTCACAACTAATTCGAATGGGTTTACGCCTTTCAATCATGAGAACAGTTTGTAGAATCATTTTTGAAACTCTTTTGTTTATTATTCAATTATGATTATGAGATTTCTCATTAATAGTTAATTCTTCTCATTTGATTGACATCATCCTAAAATGTAGAGATATTTCCTAATGATATGTATACATCGGTCATTTCATATTTCAATCGCCCATTCGTATGGAACGGGGTAAACAAACAAAAATTCCTAAGAAATACCAATTCATTCGCAGTAATTGGATTCTATTTCTGATAAACCCTCATTGAAATTCGGAGTATTATCGAAAATTGATAATTACGTATCTAATTTCTATCTTTCATTTTTCATGCTATCAATGTCAATGAAAAATTTTGTATTTTCTGTCTACCATACCGCCAGCTTGTTGTTACAGAGGTCCACATTATCAACGCTGAACATCATATTTTATTGCAGTATATTTTCAGCCTGTGGGCGAACGGCTCATCTGAAATTCCGCAAACTGAAATCATTAATGAAATTCCGAAATCTTTTGTATATTCTGTATTATATGATTAGTTTGGAGTTACTTTGTGGTTATCGCATCCGCAGTATTTGATGCACCACTACTTGCTACCGGAGCATTTTCATTAGGGAATTATATACTCCTCTTTTTTCGGCAGAGTTGAATAAATTCAGTTTGGATTGATAAATTATTGAAATTCGGTTTTTTTTTTAACTTCGTATAGATGTATAATACGAAGGTACGCAACATAGATTGATCATGATATGCAATATAGATTGGTCATTGGGATAGAGCCTAAAGGGACGAGCAAGTCGCTACGGCGAGTAGTGTGAGTGTGTGTGTGTGCGTGTGTGTATAATACAGTACGGTAGTGGAGCACGTTTCATGTTTGTGTAGTGTGATAGGGTTGATCGCAGCAGAGCAGAAAAAAGTGTCATGTGGTGAAGAAATGCAAAATACCTTCAGAACTCGGGGATGATTAAATATGATTGGAGATGGTGGAAGCAAGTTGCGAACCTTTCAAACAGTGAGTAACTAACGTATCGCAGGCATTGTAGAGGATGGCGGTGAATGGTGGCAGACGGTAGCAGATGGTAGTGATGTCCAACTCGAGTCTGGTGGAGACCAGGAGTCGAGTGGAGCTTTGTTAAGAAATTTGTAGATGTATGGAGAACGAGCCAGGTTGAACCACCCATGCGGTGGGATTATGTTCAATTATGGAAGTCACAGTCATGGAGGGTTGAAAGTGAAATACATAATATATACAAACGCATGCGTAGTGAGGAATATTTAGCCTTGTAAAGATTTCTATTTATCAAAATAGCCATTCGGTTTATTGTTTCCGTTGATACTTATTCGTATTGCATTCTCAATTGTATAAAATTACATCACTCTCATTTGTCAATTTTTCTGTGGTTTGCTTATTGCCTTAAACGATTTGGAATCCCAAAGATTCATCAATTAGTGGATAACAAATTTTTATTTGTTGACGCTGCGTCTATAATAAACAACATATTAAATTCAATTATTATATATGAAATATTTAATCATCACGCTGTTTTGGTAAAAATAATTATCAAATATGAAACAAGAAATGCAGTGTAAAGCAGTTTTTTAGCATTCACTTGTGAGTTTACTTGAACTTTTGGTGAGTTAAATTTGGGTGAAAATTTCTGTCGAGTGATGAACATAATGCTCTTGTCACAATGAACTCGCCCAAATTGCTCTTATCATCATAAATATATCTCGTATTAATTTGTATGAATTTTGAAATGTTCGAGGACATGAATACTATTTCTTATATTATATTTTCATTCACGAAATTTTCAATATTCTTCATTTGACATTCATTTTTGTTAATCAAATCCATTTTCATTTAATATTCATCTTGCTATCAAGTCAAAATTCCTTTTGCTGTAAATAATGAATATTTTGATGATACTGGTGTGTTATTTTATCATGGAATTGTTTTATTCATATGCGAATGATAGCACTGTTTTTGGAAGTGTTCGAATTATTCGGTAGGAAAAAATCCAACGATATGTCATTCATTTTTTCCGCGTTTAATGAGAATTACATGCTTGTGATATCACTCTCAAATCATATTGTACATAACAATAACGCGTATCATTTTCATCACCTGAAAATTATTCCTGAGTTTCCATTTCATTATATCTCTATGCATTCATCCGTATGAAGAGGAAAAAAGTGTTGGAATGTGGACTAATGAATAATGTCTATGAGAGCATGAACGATACATGAGTGCTTACATCAATGATGATTGATAATCAACTCCATGACGTCTAGATGTTTGAATATTTACGCATTATAAAAATCAGTAGCCGGAATTGAAATATTGATATTATAAAATTGTTCATATCTATATTTCATGGACGAGTGAAACCAAAGAAGTCAATGTGACATCAGGGGGCAAAGAAGTGGCGTTTATCTATCGTCAGTTCTCGTCGAGCGATCCTCACGAGACAACCTACAATTATTTAATGAGAGCAGAATATTTAGAAACTCGGATCCATGAGTTGTTTCATATTGAATTCGATGTTTGCGTGACAAGAGAATTAGTCTTGAGGATCGTACGTTCTTATATCGATGTGAATAAATGTGTGTGTGATGGAGTGATACAAAAAAAATTTCAGTTCATTTGTGTTATTACTTATTCTTTATCGCAGTCTTGATTGAACAGTTGAAACTTCAGCGAGTATTCAATCGGCTGTTTTCTATGGACTTAATCATCAAGCTCATCATCACCATTGCGATGGAAAACAATCGAAAGAAACATGTTCAAGTTAGTGGAGAAAAGCTAGTTCGAAATTACGAATGTTAAATTTTGGGTGTTTGAACTTCATGCTATTTCGTTGATATTTATGATATGTCTTATGACTGGCTCGCCAGTATCATGTACATCTCTCCTTTTGTTTCTTCAAACTTCGATTTTTATCCATAATGAATAAAACCGCAATTAAATTAGAGAAGCACCATTATTAATCCATTTGTAAACGTGAGTTTCTTGCGTTCTCTGGATACAGATTCGTAATGATATTGTTATAAGAAGGATGGACATGGTGAATATGGTAATATAGTAAACACAATCGTAATTGATGCGAACATGTTCATAGATCATTTCGCATTCGGCGCTGTATTATTTCAGTATGTCAATATACTATTAGTCCCATTGTACTACATATTCTCCTTTAATTCTATATGTATGTAATATTACTTCGCGATTGTGCGTGTTTACAATAAATAAATAATGTATATATATGCTCGGGCGTGTGTGGGTGTGTGTGTGTAGATGAAATAATTGAGAAATGACCACTGGCATGAGAGAGTTACGACTATCTTGCAAGTATATGAGACAGTAACATGAGCATTGCTTGTCATCGTAGGCAGTGGTTATTATATTATCAAATTGACGGCAACTCATATACAATGAGCGTCATTTGTAATCTCGTCACTTAAACTCGTAACACTAAATACTTCTTTGTCATAAGCAAGCAAACATTTTTCGATCGGCATCTCTGACTTTTGCAAGTTGTTTGGAGTAACTATCGCTTAGAATTTATCGTAGCATTTAGTTTTTTCGAATTGATCCATCTATAAAAATTATTTTGATTCGCAGGTTATACCAAGAGTGCAGTGGATCAATCACGAATCAACGTATGGGTGCCTGGGTTAATCAATGTTTCGTAGAGGTGGCGAAGAAGATTGTGAAAGAGAGTTGTGTTTGGGAAACCAACGATAGAATAAGCAGGCGTTCATGCACAACACGTGCACGTTGTCGGATACGGATTCGAACTCGACGGCGAAATATCCAAGACTGCGATGCTCGCATATTTTCATGGACAACACATCCAACCACAAGAAGGAACATTTACCAACTGTTACTATTCGAACCGGTGTTATCGTCATTGCGAACATTACTTTTTTTATCATCATTATCACTTTCACAAGTGTTTATTACGGCGATCTTCCATTTTGTGATTCAGGATTTTCATCTTTTATTTCTATATTCTTCACTTATTTGTCGTGGCTTGGTTGTCTTTTAACTACAACACATCACTACCAGTGTTGTATTTTACCATCGTTCAGACTAAAATTGAATCAATAATCGATTCATAAATATAAAAATACGAATATATACAGCTACACACATACATCTATAGATATATACAAGTGCTGAGTATAATTGCTAGAGAATAAGCGAAAAGAAGGTACCATTTAAGCAGAATAAAGTATATTCTTGTGTACTGCACGGAAAGTAGTTTAACTTGAAAGTTGAAGATGGACCATGACCAAATGAACTCTCGAACGTCTGATAAGGAGTCAATTAAAGATAATAATAGAATCGGCAACGAAAAATATATTCACCGTGAGAAAGGAAGTAATAACAAAATGGATGTACGATCAATTCTGAAGGGACAAAAATCACCGATCTATAATGCAAATGAAAATCTGATAAATTGTGAAATAGATATGATTGAGGCTGACGAAAAACGAGAGAGTTTAAAAAATGGTAGCATAAGTGTTGTTTATGAAGGAACTTTGTCGGATGGAGACGAAGATTCAGGTTTATGTAAACGAGAGTCAAACTTGGACGAGACAGTTAATCGCGGTGTCAACAAAAATGAAATTGACAAGGAAGTGCAAATGAAGTGTCCAAATCGTTTGTATAAAAAACCAGTGATTATCAGCGGTAATGATAATGAAGCAGCGCCAAACGAAACTAAGAGCGCACGCGTAAAATTCAATTCGAAAAAAATTAGTGGTAAATCAAGATCGAGAAGACGAAATAGTGAAGATAAAGAGCACCCAAGTCCATCCATTGTCTCAATGTCCGATAGCGGTTCGCCGTCTGCAGACGATAGTTCTGAAGATAATTCAAGTTTTGGTCAGTTCGCCGAAGCAGTACCGCCTGATGGAGGTTGGGGCTGGGTGGTGGTTGCAGCTTCATTCATGGTTAATTTGATTGCCGATGGTATTACATTTTCATTCGGTGTGATATACGTTGAATTTTTAAATTATTTCGGTGAGGGAAAATCGAAAACTGCGTGGATAGGGTCATTATTCATGGCAATGCCCTTACTATCGGGACCAGTTGCAAGTTTTCTTACGGATCGCTATGGCTGTCGGCGAGTGTCCATAGCAGGAAGTATACTCGCAACATGCGGTTTCGTTGTGAGCTCCTTCACAAAATCTATGGGAGTACTTATATTGACATTTGGCATAATTGCCGGGTTTGGACTTTCATTGTGTTTTGTTGCCGCAGTTGTTATCGTCGCCTACTACTTTGATAAAAGAAGATCATTTGCCACAGGATTATCAGTTTGTGGTAGTGGCATTGGAACTTTTATATTTCCTCCTGTAACTCAATATCTTCTTGCTGAATATGGGTGGCGAGGTACAACCCTAATTCTTGCTGGTTTTTTTTTTAATCTTGCGGTTTGCGGCTGTTTAATGAGAGATCTTGAATGGACAACGGTGAGAGCCAAAGCGAAGAGTGAGGAGCGTAAGCGGAATAGGGAACGAAAGAGAACGTGTAAAATTCGAAGTACCAGTGCTGATTCATTTTCGGCTAGTTCATCAGTTAACACCACAAATACGACTCATCAGACAATACATACTGCGATGATTGGTAAATTTTCTATGCTAAACCGTGCAGCGGTAGTTCTCACCTTCTCAAAATATTCATCCTATTGTTTACATGGTTCCAGATGGGGTCCGACGATTCCATATTGAAAGTGATACTGGCAAGCTCTTCTCAAGTCTTCTCAATCTTCCAACTTTCATGAAAAATGGGGATCAAATGCCATTGGAAGTTCTGGACCAATTCGCAACACGTAAAGATATTTCTCGTGTGCCCTTTCAAAATTCTCCGACATCACTGACCGTGTCAAGAAGTTTTAGCGAGTCCGCACCTATAAATGATGCAATTATTAACTATCCGAATATTGGTGAAAATGAAAAAACTACAGAAGCTCCAACTACACGTCAAACAACTGTTGCCGCCACCAATACCATTATGGCCACCATTGGCACCGACACCTCCACTGCCACCGCTCTCACCAATGGTAATCATTTCGATGATGATAACGTGGACCGCGTAGCTGGTTATGATAATGATGTCGCAACGACTGCTTATCTTTGGTGGTTGGATAAATTACGACTCGATAATCCCTTGAAGAGATCCGTTACTTTTGAATCACACCGAAGAATGCAACCACCATGCTTGAATAATATTCGAATGCACAGACATAGCCTCACGTATCGTGGTGCAATGCTCAATATTAATCGATATCGTATGAGAGCCACCAGTTGTCCTGATATTTATAGGAACTCGATGACGACCATTGTGAAAACTAAGTTGTGGTATTCGGGACTATGGGAATTTTGGGATTTACTTCTTGACATGCTGGATTTTTCCCACTTTGCTGACTCGAGGTTTTTACTTTTTTCGATCAGCAACTTTCTTTTGCATACTTGGTACGATGTGCCTTACGTTTATCTCACCGATAATGCTATAGAAATGGGTTACAGTGAAACGGATGCATCCATTTTAATTTCAATCATTGGTATTGCAAATATGTTTGGCGAGGTGGGCACCATTATGTTTGAAAATGATTTGTATCATCAACTTGTTTTCATTCAATGGAATTTGCATAATATTTATATGTTACCAGATATTACTCGGATGGGCAGGTGACAGAGTGTGGGTCAATGCATCTATTGTCTATGCGATTTCGATGATATTGTGTGGTGCAATTACCAGTTTAATACCACTTGCTGTCGTCAACTATTATACTTTGTGCTCTGTATCAGGTGCCTTTGGTATTTTCATTGCGGCAAATTATAGTCTAACGAGTATCATTCTTGTTGAAGTAATAACGCTTGAGCGTTTCACCAATGCCTATGGTCTTCTTCTTCTTGTCCAAGGGGTCGCTAATCTTATGGGCCCACCTTTAGCTGGTAAAATAAAAATATTCCGTAGCCTTAAGATTCTATTTTTTGATTTATATATAATGCATTTTTGCTTACAGGTTGGCTCTATGATATCACTGGAACGTATAATCTTTCATTTTATTTGGCAGGATTCTTTATCGGTCTCAGTGGCTTACTTCTGATGGTGGTGCCATTGATTTCCTTGTTTAAAAAGTGTAAAAGAAAACAAAACTCAGATATGCCGAATGTAGATTTCGTTGAAATAAACAGCGTGTAGTATTAAAATTGGCTAATATATATAATATAGATGGTGCGCAGATATTTGCGTGATTTAAATTTGGAACAATGATAATAAATAATTGTATAATGTATGCGGTTGCAGAAAATATACTAAATCAAATGTAAATTCTGCAATAGTTCATCAATTAACAATGAAATTGATTCACAACTCTCAGGATTATAGCACTATTATTAAAATAACAATTCTACAATAACTAGACAAGATGAGGGCTGTTATAAAAAGACTTCGATAGCTTTAATGACTCAACACATGCAAACTGTGTTATATAATGTTGAATGTTGCTGCTATAATAACATAGTAGCTCAATTATGTATTTGGAGGTATCATCAGATTAATGAAGATATTTGAAGATAAAACTGAGTATTTGACCAACGATTATCGACGATCTTGATAAATAAATCTTCTACTCTTTTATTCAGATAAAAATAGTAGACAGCAAATTAATTTTATTCGAACTTTCTCTTTTTCCATAACATATAAGGTCATCTACAACCATTAGTGAGATAAGGATATGCATAAATATGTATTGTATTTAACATATTTATAATATCGCACATTCATGTAGTATAAGAATATACTTAGCTGTATGTAAATTTTTCACTCTAAATGTATGCCGAGAAATTAACTTTCGATCTATATTTGATTTTGTAGTGAGATTTACTTATATTAGATATACGTATACTGATAGCAGTTGTTCTGTGATGGTAATATAGCAGAAATACAAAATATATGGTTATCATTAGCTCACGAATATCTATTATCTTTGCAGCATTTGGTAAATACGAGTTCAAAAATGATTTGAAATACCAATGCCAGTGGGTTTCGACATCCACGATGGAAGCAATATTTTTTTACTATTTAGGTACTATTTAGATATAAAATACACTCATCAGAGCGGCATGTCAATTGGTATAATTTGTGCATACTAGTTTTCTAAAATTCCGTTCATCATTTGATCATTGATAAAATTGTATTGCCTCAATAACATTGGTTTTCCTGAATGGCTCTATCTATGAAAGTTAAAAGTTAAAAGTTGTGTGAAAAAACGTCGATCTCTGATAAATTCGGGTTATGCTGTAACATATACGGTGGAATTTATAATCATCTCCAATTGGCAGCGAATTGATTGCACATAAAATGTTTATAATACGAAATGAAGGATGATGTATTGTATGTGTTACTTGGATGAATAGAAAAGAGAGAATCGAGTATACATCTATTATTGTTTTTTTTTTGCTCTCAAAGATATCATATCTAAGTCGTATGAATTTTATACAAAATTCACATGAAAATAATGGGGTAAAGTGCGCAGGAGTTAAAATACAAGTTGCGGCACATGCGCGACTAGTCTTAACAAAAATATGCTACAGCACGTAATCATTGGGATTTAGTGTATTACACGCACTTGTTCCATTGTTCCTGGAAAATTGTGCCTTCATTTTTGTTGATCACTTTATTGGCGTCGATAGTTATTTCTTCAAATTTACTCATAATTAATGATTATGACTGTTACGTTAGCATAAACAATTGGTTCAATATAATGTTGAGATTGGAAACCTGATCAATCAAAGGTCGTGCAACAATTTCATTACACACGTCCACCATCAGAAATAGTGAAACAATTTGAGACAAATTGAATTCTTTATAAATAATATTCCAGTGTATAACAGTTTGACCGAGTTTCTCGACCAGGATTAGTCGAGTTGAGAATATACAACACTCAATTTTTCACGGTAAGTTGTGTGAAGTCAGAGGTGAGACTCTATATATATATGTATATATATAGATGTAAATTGAATCAAAGATTGTATTGATTATGGAATTCAAATAATTGCGTAATGTGGCTGGGATTGTGTATAAAAGTTGTTGGAAAATATGTCATCTTGATGTGATTGACTGTGAATGAAAGCTTAAATGCAGCTGAACTGGAGAGTGAATAGCTCAATGCAAAGAATTGTAGGCGTGGAAAAACTAGTGCGAAACGTAATTTTCGACGAAAAGTCAGGGTCATTTTGCGGCTAATTACGCCGGTGAATTTCAGGAAATCGATCGGTCGGTACCTATAGCAACGCGCACAGTAAATACCAGCGCGTAATATTATTGAGGGGTGCATGTTAATCATGGTTGAAACATGTGGATTAGATTTATTCTGATATAAATACGCTATAGTATGATTAGGAATGTAAAAAAAATATATATTTGTTGAATTGTTATATGGGTTAGCCACCCTTGAATAGAAAATAAAGTCTTGAACAGGTCAATTTAAATAATCGCATTGAAATTTCTTCTCTTTGCGCATTCTCCTTGATGAGGCTGAACATGAAAAATTATGAAACCAATATCATTACTTTCCAGAAATATGTGACCATGACCTCACATGTAGGGTCGAGATAGACGAAAACTAGATGGAACTATCGATGAATTGAATTTATTTCACTTCAGAGTCGTTTCTTTCTATGGGACATTTTGAGATTCCCAGTAAACAAAATGAATCATTTCAGATTTATCAATCATTCACCATATATTTTTATACTATTCTATTATAATTCATCACTTTTATTAATTTTTTTATTCGATTTAGATCAGGTTATAATATATTTTTGGGCCCTCAGATATAGTTCACTGAAAAACTTCTTTCCGATTCCACAACAACAGCAAAAAAAAAACACTAACAAAATTGAAATAATATTCTTCAAAGTTGATCTTAATTATTATTCCTATGAATTCATATGGTAATTTAGATAAAAAGTTAGAATTGATTAAATATATTAATATAACATATAGTTAATATATAGTTAATATTACGGTAATATTGCACATGTGTAATGCATCATGAGTTGCTTTATGAAAAGATTTTTCGATAATTGCGGTGTGTTTCCGTAGAAAATGGAAAAATTAAAATTTTGATTGATGATGATTAACAGAAGGAGAAGTGAGATCAAAAAGTGTGCATGCTGAGCTGCTGCCCAAGCATCAGCAAACGATCGACGGCGCGCATACGAAGAATCCTTATGTACGGCAAAGCGATACGTTCTCGTTGCATTTTTCCAAGCAATATCCAAGGACTGAAAGGTTGGCCTCGTCGCTGGAATCACTCGAGTAGCGGTATTTATATTTAGGAGGATCATGGCAAATAAGAAAATATGCAACGTTTATATCAAAAATGGGAGTAGAATATGTGATCGATTGGGGACGGGCAAGCACGATCTCTCAGCTTATGATAATAATAATGAAGATGATATTGATGACGATGATGATGACGATAGTGATGATGATGATAATGATAATAAATCGATCATTAAAATTGTCAATAATACAATATCAATCGGTGCCATTGATGCCACTGCTGTGGCTATCAATATGAGTACCAGCAATGAGAAGGACATTGATAAGGTGTGCGATGGAAAAAACTGCAATAATAATGATAGCATCATTAATAGCACGGATGATGATGGAAGAGAATTAGACAGTCGAGAATCAGATACCAACATGGGCCTTACAAGAAAATTAAATAATGGTGGTGTAAAAACAATATTGAGTGGTACTCATGAGGTCAGAACAAATTCTTACAGTCGTGGTGCGAAAAAATCAGACTCCAGTAAGAGTTCGGGTATTGACAAGGGATCAACGCTGGCATTAAGTATTGAGCGTTCAAGTGTTGACACACTTTCATCAGAGAAAAATGATACTGAGTATAATAGTGACAGTTGGTTAGCATCTGATCTGAATGCATTAAGAGACCAAATTGACAATGTTGATGATAAGTTCAAAGTAAATAGTGATAGTAAAAATATGGTTTTTGAGGCAAGAGAGATTGCAATGAAGAGAGAGAAGAGTCCAAAGATACCGGATGGTGGTTGGGGTTGGATGGTAGTGATGGCTTCATTGATCATCTCCATGATAGCTGATGGAGTATCATTTAGCTTTGGTCTGTTGTATATTGAATTTCTCCACGAATTCGGAGCATCGAAATCCCGAACAGCATGGATTGGATCGCTGTTCATGGCCGTTCCTCTATTATCCGGACCAATAATGTCTGCCCTGGTGGATAGATACGGTTGTCGAAATATGACCATAATTGGTGGTCTTATATCAGGTTTGGGCTTTGTCCTCAGTTCATTCAGTAATACCATTGAGGTGATGTATTTAACGTTTGGTGTGATCGCTGGTCTGGGTTTGGGTTTATGTTATGTTACGGCAGTAGTGAGTATTGCATATTGGTTCGACAAGAAGCGAACTCTTGCTGTGAGTTTGGGAGCATGCGGCACAGGTATTGGTACGTTTGTGTATGCACCGATGACATCATATTTTATTCTTGAATATGGCTGGAGAGGGACATGTCTCTTGTTAGCCGGCACGTTTTTCAATCTCATTGTTTGCGGTACCGTAATGCGCGATCCCGAGTGGTGGGTTTCCGAACAGAATAAGTTACAGACCGTTAGTTCACCCCGAAAATCACTTGCAAGATCTGAGGGCGGCAGGTCGTACTCGGCAATAAGCACAGAAGAATTCCCAGGTGTTGATGAATTGCGACGACTATTAAAAAGTGGGGAAGCACCGGAATATCTTTTGCAAAGTTTGAGAACGAGTATTGAAGCGCCTAACAAAAATGAAAATACCACCTCGAAAGGATGTTCAGGATTTCGCAGTGTCGTTAATCTGCCTACTTTTGTCAGGCAGAGTGAAAAAGTTAGTTTTTCGTAACTTTAGCTTCCATAATGTATTTCATTATTTTTATTAACAATTATGATTTTAGGTACCGCTAGAGGTCCTTGAGTCTTTGTCAGGAAATTCGCGGCTTTACAATGTTATTCTTGAAAACTATCCGAGTCTTTTATTATGCCGAAGTATATCTGATAAAAAACTCGATGAATCTCCCACTGGCGAGGCAACTAACAAAACTGGTGTCACAATGTCTATGAGGTGAGAAAAGTCGAAGTCTTTGAATCACTTGTCACTACAATTGCTATTGGATGTTTTACAGGATTAAACAAGCAACGCATAAAAATACTCAGTTGGCAGTAGTTATTAATGATGATCATATGGGCTCTACAGCAACGTCAGCGAAGCCATCACTACCTAAAAAGACACCAAATTTATACAATAATGAATTGGTAAATCCAATTGTGGAAAAAGAGATCGTTAATTATCCAGTAAGTATAATAACATGATATTTTACGTATGTTGACGTAATAACGCATTATCGTTCTAACATTTGATTGATAGCTTGGGGATGAGGATCGAAACGTAAAGAGCCATTCAAGAAACCGTCTCACGGGGATAAATGGTCCAGTAGTGAGAACAGACTCTCTTCCATGGCTTCGACGTCAATTTAGTACTAACACTCATTATTTCAAAGACATCAGAGTACATCGAAATTCGGTTATGTATCGTGGTGCTGTACTGAATTTGCACAAGTACAGATTGAGGGCCAGTAGCTGTCCGAATATTTATAAGAATAGTATGACAACACTTGCAAAGGAGTGTGAAGAGGTATGTTGGTGCCTTATCCGTTTTGTTTCTATCTTACTGTATGGTACTGGAAATAAATTCATATACTGAATATCCGTTAAGAAATGGTACACTGAGCTGATGGACCTGTTGAGGGGCATGATGGATTTTTCCATGTTTTTGGAGCTACACTTTTTACTACTTTCTTTGTCAACAATTCTGCTATTCACGTGGTTTATTGTACCTTACTTTTATCTTGCTGAACATTTGACACGAAATGGTTATTCCGAAGCAGATGGTGCTCAACTGTTGAGCATTATTGGTATTACAAACACTATAGGAATGGTAAGGCAGCTGGTCATATAAAATACTATGAAATAATCTGTGTATACATTCAATACTTTCGGAATATTTTTTTGACAGGTTGGTTTGGGATGGGCGGGCGATCAATCATGGATGAACGTAAGCAAAACTTACACAGTATGTCTGATTGCGTGTGGTGTTGCGACCATATTCATGAGTATATTTACGCGATATTATATTCTCCTCATTATCAGTTCAGCTCTTTTTGGATTATTCTTCGCGAGTAATTTCAGCTTTACACCAGTCATCTTAGTTGAATTGATTCCATTGGAAAGATTTACAACGGCTTATGGATTGAGTTTATTGTGTCAAGGTATAGGTAATCTTCTTGGACCACCGTTAGCTGGGTGGATATTTGATCTCACCAACTCTTGGGATTTATCCTTTTTAATGGCCGGAGGTTGGATAATCATAGCTGGTTTTCTCATGGGTGTCATACCTTACACAAAAAATCGTAAAATCTGGGGCAATGGTCCAATTGAAATGGAACGCATCGGCGATCGTGATTCTGTTGCATAATCTTTTGGATGAATAGTCGAATTTTCCCAATTTTCGAAAAAATTAAATTTTCTATCCAATAGGTATTGTTGATATTTAATTGTTGTTTATTATACATGCATTATCAAACATCAATATAAGTACAATTTTCAATGAATGTTCACAATAATGGCGTAGCAGTATATTGATATTGTACTTTTCACCTCTACTAATACAAAGAATTTATTCATCAATAACACTCATCTATGCAAAGATCAATAATCGAATTGACATATATTTGTATCGAAAATACAATTTTTATTTTTTATCAAGAAGAGGGTGGCGATGAATTAAGTTTACGAATTTTCAAAGATATATGTTGAAATGATGAATTCGATATTTATACTGAGAAGTTTGATAATACCTCCGAAAAAGTGATATGTTGATTTTTTACCTTCCAATATTGAATTTTCCCTAATTTATTCGAATTAAAATATGTAACAAGTATGCATGTATGCTGTTATAGCTTATTAATTTGTGCAATTGAGAATGATAACATTGTGGTTGAACTTTTATGAGCACTACATATATAATATGTATAGAGAAATGTCAATAGACTTGTTTATGCATTTAGGTATTTTTAGAGATTTCATTTCATCACTTTGTTGAGAAAGGATAATTTTTCATTGGTTTTATTGTAATTCTTTATCTCCTTAAGTCATTATATACATATATATTCGAATATTGGAACATCGTAAAATTTATTATTTTGAAAATTCTTGTGAAAATATTTTTACTCCTGTTATTTCTTCAAAATGCGTCATAAAAATGTTTCTTTGTTGATGGTAGTAGGGAAAACCATCAAATGACTGATTTTCATGATATTTAAATCATATATATGATTATATGTGAAAATTTGTTTTTTTCGCAATGCTAACAATAGCTAAAATATGAGGCATGACGCGTTGCGAATGAGTGAATGCACTATTGATTGTTGAACGACGACATTATGGCAAAATACAATGATGCATTTCATAAATTCATGTAGTATGTAATTTTTAATATTATTTGAAGACGTTTAATGGAAAAAGTTGTATCGATTTAATAAACTTTAAATCAATGAAATATGAATATGTATGAATTCATTCGTCAACTAAAATATATATCCTTCAATGATATCTTGATAGCTAATACATTCGATTTATCGATCTGCAAATTACGAAATTCAAATTGAATTTTAAGAATTTTTTAAAATTAATTTTTATTTGAAGATTATGCAAAAGATTAAATTTTTCTGCGCAGTTTTGCATACTGTGTCCAATATTTCAGTTGTTTATGTTCATTGCAGAATTTTTGGCTTTTTCTACATGAAGTACTCTGTATTGCCAAAACATATGAGCGTACTAGCAAGTACGTAAAGGGTTGTTTGGGAATATACCAGATGTCAGTTGAATATTATATTCCATGCTTAAGGGGTAACTACCTGCAGAGGTGAAAATGGCGGGAAGCGTAGCTACATTTTTTGCGTTCAACATGTATTGATTTTGTGTAGCACGCCAAGGACTCATTGCAGTTGCTGTACAGAGTATGTTTTCTATGTACATGTTGGGTATATTGAACAGTGCAACAACAAGATACGCGCAAATTCTTTCATTTACCCATGACTTTATTTAATCAATGACATTAAATATGTCGAATATTTGACATATACTTAAGTGATAATATTTTGAGATTGGAAGCAACAAATATGAAAATACAGTGTGACAGTTGTGTTTTGGAGAGAAGCATGCGATATTCGCAATTCCAAATGGCATCAATGTAATCGACAACATATGTTATGCGAAAATTTTTTTATGAATATGATGAATAGCAAAGAGTTTTTTCGCAGTTGGAGGTCTAAGTGCATAGTAAGTACTTTTGTCTAATTATAAAAAAGTATAGATATAACAAATATGTGATTGATGTAATCACTTATGGTCATTTTTATATTCAACCAATATTCATTTGTTCATATTATATAAATGATATATTATGTATAGGAAAAATTAGATTGTTGTTTGGTTGAAATATCATTGGAGTTCTACACAGGTTTTATGTCATTCGATCATATGACAAATGACAATACAATGTGAATCGTCGTGAAATGATTTCGAATTGTTGGTGTCTTTGAAAATAGAAAACAACGCGATGATGTGAAAAAGAGTTGCTGATTGTAATATTCGATTCTTGAATATGGCACAGTCGAGGAAGATGAGGAAAAAAATAGTGATTGGACTCGGATTCGGAATTTTACTTTGTGTTCTTGTATTGAATGCTGACAATGATCTCATTGAAAGAATGGCGCCATTTCTGGTGAGTGTCTCCAATGAGGATATATCATGCTATGTTGTACCGTCTACAATAGATTCGATCGAGACCATCAACACTGAGGGTAAATTGAAATGGGCATCAATAATTTTACTACTACTATCTTTTATTCTGTATATATCTTCCTATATAATAATATGTATATAATTAATAGATTTAATGATGCACTGATAATACATAGGGGCAGGGAGTCGTGTTGGAGCAGATAATCGGAATATATTCTTTCATGAGACATCGTGCTTCGGTGAGAAAGGAATAGTTGTGACTTCCAGACAAGCCTGTGCAGTTGAGTCTGCTGCGAGGATGAATCCGACGATGACAGTTAATCTATTTATTTTAAGTCACGGCAAGTATTCGAATGACACTATGAATATTATAAAAATTCTTTCAACTTACAAAAATGTGGTAATTCAACGTATATTCATGGAGGAATATGTAAAAAATACGCCATTACAAGAGTGGTGGGAAAGTGGCGTGCTCAGATCCAGTCGATGGCCGAGGAGTCACATGTCAGATATCTTGAGATATCTCACACTATGGAAATTCGGTGGAATTTATCTTGATCTCGACGTCGTTGTAACATCGTAAGTTATTGTATCAAATCATTGACAATATTTGTGTTTACTCATTGTGTGGAGTGAGTATGAAAATATTATATGTAGAAGGTAACAATTACATTTGAGCTGATGAGATCTTCATTCTTGGGAAGTTTGACATGCATGATTATGATTACCTGCAGGTCTGTTGAACCGATATGTTTCTTCTAAACGAATCGTATTTTTCTTGACTAAATCCTTGTACTTCTCAACAGGAAAAAATGTAAGCACATTTACTTGATGTTAAACTGATTTAGATAATTTTCATTCGTCAAAATTGAGGATCTCATCCGATTCAATAGGGAATTTAAGCAACAGATAAATAACAGATGCATCTTCTTATTTTCTACTGTGCATATCGAATTGAATCGTTTCTGATAAAGATACTTCTTTTTCATAACCAAATACATGTTGTTTGTTTATGTTTTTATTATTAATACGCCGAATTTTTCTCTCATGTTTAACGAATTTTAATTGGCAGGTCACTAGAAAAACTATCTAATTTTGCTGGTGCTGAAGATTGGGAGGATGTGGCAGCCGGGGTTATTGGTTTTGATACAACCGGGCTTGGCCACAGGATTGCTGATGCCTGTTTACGTGACTTGAAAACAAATTTTCGAGGTGATATCTGGGGTAATAATGGGCCTGGAGTCATAACTAGAACACTACAAAAATTATGCACCACGAAATATGTAAGCGATATTGATTCACATTCAGTGAAGAATACAATATGTTATCTTCAAATTATTTATTCTTGTCTTAATGACTGTTGCATATAATTTTTCATACTGCTAATTGAAGGCTCGTGATATGACGTCTGGACGGTGTCATGGATTCATGGTATATCCACCTTCAGCTTTTTATCCAATTCACTATAAAATGTGGAAGCAGTATTTTGATATCAAAGCGAAAAATGAAACTCTGAATGTTATTGAAAAAGCTTTGGCGATCCATGTCTGGAATAAATTAAGTCAATCAGAAATGATTGAAGTCGGGAGTGAAGTGCCATACGCCATTGTTGCAAATAAATATTGTCCGAAGGTTTACAATAATTGTGCCAAGATATTTTGATGATAGGTATTGAAAAATTGATTGTGGACAACAAGTTGACACCGATATTATTTATAAGAAATACCGCTCAAGTATTTGCTCATATCGTTTTTGTCATGTGATATTACTCGACTATCAATTTTTCGGGTCTTATGATCACGCGTGGATTTTGTGTTAGCTTTATATGTATTAGGGTAGAAAATTATTTTTTCGTAGAAATTATTCCTTAGCAATCATCATAAATTATAAAGCGGAATATTGACGGTCACTTCAGCGCCGTATGATACCAAAGCAATCAAAAATATCTAATTGGAGATACAATCAATACAAGTATTTCACTTTTTCTTGCATGCAAATATTAATCTGCGATCAATAATTTCGCCATAGATCCAATTGCCGAAAATGTTATGTACGTCTTTGGAAAAGTCGGAATGTGTGCTAGGTAGGTGAGATTGATGGACGGGAATTTTTCCATATTATCATTCTCATTACTCAACTTCTGATTTTCATGACATTCATTGTTTTCATACCACAGATTCATCGGTTCAACTTGTATTTCAAATACTTTGCACTTATTCGGATGTAGAAACTTTAGTTTTACAATCGTAGTAGCATTACTGCTGTAGTACAATGGATCTCCAGAACTGTAGTCACTAGATTCATGAGTGAGACTCTCGAAGTATTCACGCAATTAGCCCGTTCATGAAATATTATAGTAAAATATTGAGCTCTATCTTTCACACGAATGGAAATATAATCAAAGATTAAATGAAATTGATAATGCCACCTCAATCAGCTATTGTGATTATTGTGAGCAGGTGGTGTCGTATGTACACGAACATAGATGAGATAGGACTATTGGAAAAATTCGGCTGTGAGGAAGGTTGAAAAAATGTTTATAAGTGGTGTGAGATCAAGTGTTTGCGTATATATATAAACATATCATACTCATGAGAGTTTCCGGGGTAGCGTGTCATCTATTTCAATTAATTTTGGACGTATGGACAGGGTAGACATTTTGTGATGTAGTTGTAATTATTTTATTATAGTTTTATTATTATCAATCATATATATATATATGTATATTGAATGGCAACTCATTCATTCATAGACTAATTTGACAGCTTTTATAATGTATAGATAGTGAATTTCTGAATTGTTTAGCTTAAGATATATTCGGCTGTGCATCGTCGTATCTTCTGAAATATGAACGACAATAGGCATATCATCTCATATTAGTATTATCACTAACCAGGTGTAATAAAGCCAAATATGAAAGCGGATGTGAAAAAATTTCATCATAATGAAAGAGAAATAAACGCAGTGAATGCGCCGACATTCCAAAGGACGAACAGATTCTTAATAAACATCTTCGATCAGTTGTTGACGATAGTTTTTGCTGCACCACGCTGCAATGAATGGCTTTTTCGGCATTATGTCTGTAGCGAACTTATATATATATATATATATATGCGATATCGTTGAGAATTTTGACGTTTGGTGTATGAGTTTCTGTTGAATGAATGCCTGTATTATACTTTTTGACAGCAATAAAGAGTTTTCGAATACGCGACTTTGTTCACGTTCTAAGCATAGCAGGACGGGAAAATTGAATTATGAAGTAACATCTACGATGACAAGATAATTTTGTGGTACTACTTTTTGTGATGACATCAATTATTGATTTTGTACATTACTTGGAGTCGTTGAATAAATTATTCATTGAATGATGAATTCATCTCCTACATGAACATTTTATTATTCATTATTCATGAGAAAATCTTTGGACGATGAATTATAGTCTTGGTGAGAAGAACGAAAAAAAAGTAATGTATGTTTCCATGTACTCATATTCCCATTTCATATATTTCCTTATCTATTCCTCATAGGATTCACTAATAGAGTGTATAAGTTCACGATAACTTTTGTTCTCACAATCCGATACATATGTCCAATATCCAATGATTATATCGTAATATGAGGATTTACATATTTATTTCACCACGCGAAATACTCTCATGGGTAACGAGAATAGATTGAATAAATTACAAATAATGTATAATTCTCTTCATTGGAAATTTTTTTTTTTTCCTTCATATCTACTATACTCTATTTGTATGACATATCAAAACATATATATATATATATATATATATAATATTCATCCAGCCATTGGATAAACTGATCTTGTTGCTGTTTGTGCGATAAAAGAAGTTACAGTAGATGGTTTGCTAGCGAGATGATTTTTCAACCATTCCTCAATAACTGGAAGATTTTTTTTCGTCCATTTCAGATGTTCCTCAATATCAGCCATAACTTTACTCATTACTGTGCCGACAGGATCAAAATCTTCATGGCGTGCCGAATATAATTGCGAGACTTTATCATAACCTTCTTGTGTAGTGAACGACGATGTTGCAGAATCTACAAGTCCATTCCATAAATGTTGCTTCTTCCAGAATCTCTGTTTCATTACATCCCAATGATCAACAACAAAATCAAACAGCGTCATGTAACCAGTGGCACTACCTGTCAGTGTGCTATATACTAAATGGATATCAGCATCCGAAAAATTGGAGTTCTGATTCAATATCGTCACATTCAACAATCTGAAAATAATTATCAATGTTATTTAAAGTAATATAATGGATTTTGATTCGTGAATTTTCATCTATTTTTTCACCTTTCAATCTTTATTTTATCTATTGGACAACCCGCGAGAGTTTTCAATAGATAAGTTCGTTCACTCATTTTCCTATCTGATGGAAAATTTATAACTCTCTCCAAGCCAAATTCCCATTCTTCCATTGTTCCCCATCGGAATACCGGACAGATGAATTCATTTGCAACACTTGACAGGAAAAAAAAAAGAGAGAAATATAAAATAAATAATATTTATGTTTATTCCTAGGTGAAATAATATTGTGTGGACTAACGGATTTCCTTCATCGGGTTCATCATCCTTCATCCATTTATTGTATTGTTCTCTTGCCTCTTTGATACATGGAAGATAGCCAACACCACAGAGATAATTCTTTGCGATTCCTCGCATGTGGGCTTTCCACGAACGCTCATTGGGTTGCGCTACTTCACCCAATTGATTTTTGTACAGTGGTTCGAGTAAACTGAATACATACGCCTAATAATTCGCATAAAAAAACAGATTATAAATTGTTTTAGCCCCCCTCCCCCCACTTTTCTATTTTTTTTCCAACTGCACTCACTCTAAAATTTGCAGCTACATCCTCCGACTCACGAATTCTCCTTCCAACGTGATCAATCATTGTGAAAAATGGCTCCCACACAACATGACTGGTTTCATTTTTCAAAAATAATGTCATATTGAATGCAACCTCGAAACAAAAATCACCCGCGTATGCCATATTCCACGCGTCATGAAGAAGTTTCGCGCGTGTTAAAACTGGAATATTTTCACGTAGTGGGCCTTGAAGGAATTCACTGAGCATATTCCAATTGCACAAGTCATAATTTACCGGGAACATACCTGTGATATATCAATGACACAAAAAAGAAAAAAAAAAAGACAAAGAGAACAAAGAAAAACAAGAATAAATAAAACAATTTCGAATAATTATCCCTACCTGGCTAACGGATGTAAATTATTATTATATTTTCTATGTATATAAAATGAGAATATACCAATTTCTTCAGGATTGACAATGACAAACTGATCCTTGGAAGTATCATCTCTGATTGTTATACTCGAGTCGCTTTTCGTCATCCAAACGCTCGGCTTCAATTCACCAAAGTTAAGATTATTTTGTGATAATTTTATTATTGGTATATCCCATTGATACGACATTTTTTCATTCGAAGCCGGTGGCACTTCTCGTAAGTAAACATTCTGTAGAATAAGAACAAAATTGAAGCATCGAAATAGAGTGGATAATGTAGTAATCTATTGAGTAAACAACTGATTTTTGCAACTAAATTATTAGCAGTTTCTCTTCCGTTCGAGATGGAAGAGTAGGAAGAAGGATTTGAAATATCAGAAGATGACTAAATCATAGTCTTTATTATACCTGTGTGAAGGTGATGTTACCGGTTTCGTAATCACGGGTTACTGTTACTACTGGCACACGATCACGTGTGATCCATGGCGCTGCTATACTACTTATTGACAAGCCATCGGGTAATGATAAATTATTATCGAGCCTCACTGCGTCAAGATGCGCAAATATATCATTGGCATAAAAACTGCGACTGTTGATGAGAATAGAAAGGAAAAAAAAAAAAAAAAAAAAAAAAGAAACGTTAATGCAGCGAATAAGGAAACACGATAATAATAGAAATATAATAGTCCATGTAGTATGAAATGATCCAGTGATATAACTCGATAAATTAGCTTGGTCAAGACGTTCATGGTTTATAGCATGCGATATAGTTGCGATAACGTCGGCAGTTAATTCTACCTTTATATTATACTGTTGCTGCACAATTCATCCAACAATTGGAGAACATTCCAAACGTTTGACTTTGAAAAATTATATTTTTATATCATTTTTCTTTTGTTACCGACATACAATTTATAATTGGGATATGTAATGAGAAAAAAAATGATGTGAGATATTGTTTATATAGTGTTTATAATTACTTTGTTGCTGATTCGTGGATGAGTCGTTGTACACCTTCGCGGAAAACTTTCTCACCAAGTGTGTAATTGAACATACGGAATATCAATTCAGCTGTTGAAGACAAAACGAAATAATTCAATAAAATTTGTACAAATTATGAGGTGATGGAACTATGAGGTAAATAACAGAGAGTTATAGAGGTGGATATTCGATATGCGTACACCCGCATACATGGGTGCGATACTATTACGGATTTATATTCACTGAGGAGTAAAAGGAGGCGTATATGTGAGTGGCTGTGTAGAGAGGTAATAACGATGAGAGAAAAAGATTTAGTATGTATGAGTGTATTTCATTCATGGCCTTGGTATGACATAAAACGATTCGAGATGAAGAGAGGAAAACTTACCACGCAATTCATATGGATATTTTTGATTCGTCTTACTTTTTGCTGATGTTGCTTCGTGTCTAATACCAGCAACTCGGGAAAATGGCAGAGTTGATCCAAATTCATAATACAGCGCGTATAATAATGTCATTGGCCATTTTCCTTCCATCTCACTCGGATCGATCTACAGAATATGAAAGATAAAAAAAAAATTTGGCCAAACGCGTTGCCTTTGAAAAAATCTAAATTACGATGTGTCTGCAAATTCTATTCGACGCAGGTTTGACAATTTGTCCTTACATCAACAGTTGTCATTGATGCGAGAAATGAATTCAATGCTTTATTCACTTGAGCATCACTCCATCTGAATGGTGTCAGACGTTGTCCAATCCACTGATAAATCAATTCATATGCTGTATTCCAAACTAAAGGACTGCTCAGTTCACTTTCTCTGAAAAGAAATATTTATTCTCAGCACATTGAAATTTTTGCATTATATTTTTTCCATATTATTGCTCACTTGAAGAACATAAGACCCCAGTTGTCCGAGGTTTTAGTGGCCATATACATTGGCATTGCAACAAGATCCAATTTCGGTAAACCAATTGAAATATTGAAATAATTTTGTAGATAATTCACAATCGTGACGATTTTATTCGGAACTTTTGACAACGTATTGAGATATTCTTTTCGTCCCCAAACTTTAATTTCAAGTGGCTTGCGGCCACCAATTTGATTTATTGTTCTCGTTGGTGACACACTTTCGAAATCCGATATCATAAAAGCCAATTGGTAAGTTGACATCTTAGGTGTTTTCTCAAATCGGTCAATCATCAAATGCGGACTTCCTGGCCTTGAAAAAACATTCAAGTATATACATATTCATGTTTCTGTACTGATATTGAATATCAAGTTTTCCTTCCTGTATTCGAAATTCCTGAAAATGAAATGAATCAACTCACACTGGTGTTGTGGTGTTGATTGGCGTATTCGACCGAGCAATCATTGAAACTGGACGAACGATGCTCAATTCAAATGTTGCCTTGTATTCTGGTTCGTCGATACACGGAAATAATTTCCGTGCGTTGTTCAGTCTCAAGTGGGTCGCGATGAAAGTGCTAACAACAGTACGTCGTTTATGCGAGGGTGGAATTGATAGAAGAATTTTATTCAATAATTGCATGTCTACTCTACAACTGAACAATAATTTCTATTTGTCTATCTTAATCCCAACTTAAATCAGAGCAAGTTTTACATAAATAAGAGGATATACACACATAAATATATATATATATATATGTATATATTTATGTATGAAATGTAGTCAGTTTTATATGGTGAAAAAAAGAAATAGGAAATCTAATGCAAAAAAAGACTTTTTACTGTATCATTAAACTTACTGCAATTGAGCCAATGTATCCAAATATGAATTCATGAAAAGCCCGTACGTTTCACTTGTGGAGATATTGCCAGTATAATTAATATTCAACTGACACTCCTGTCCAACACTGAACCATCGTTGTAAGTCAATATTGTATTCAGCTACCTTATCATTGTGTTCATGCTTTGCAATTTCTTCATTTTCAAATGATCCGCTGTAAGTTGATGAACATCGGATGACAATAATATTTAATACCCGAAAATTATCGCCCTTACACATGAAATCAATTCTACAATTATGTCAAATTATCGCGTATATGTCAAATTGATTAGTTGTGTTGTATACTCACGTGCCATTGACATTGAGACAGTTAACGCTAACATTAGTTACATATAAGCCACGATCTGCATCGAGTTTAATGCGCGATCCATCTGTAGTCCAAATTCCATAAATTTTTACGTGACCGTTAAACGTCGCATCTTTAGTGAACGGATGTAATTTCAAATCGTATGTGATGGGTTTGAACCCCCTGGGCATTCTAAATGTCGGCAGTTTGAGTACATCATTAAAATCAATGCTTCTTTTGGATTTGGCAGCTTGTTGCAACCAACAATGCGAGCACTACAAAAACATCGTCACCTGGATAATTTAATCTATAGACATGTATTGGAACATTAGACACTTACATCTGCATCTGTATTAATGGCACTAAACACCTGAAAAATAATTAATGAGGCCACCAGCCTCATCTTGATGTCACACGTTTTTCAAATCACCACAAGTAATATTCAAAAATAATCTTCAATTGGTATATGGCTCAAGGATAAAGATGAGAATGAAAAAAAAATGGAAACAGGTTGTTTTGATGGAGTTATTTGGAGTCTGGAAAATTTGTTTGAGTTTAGTGATTAAACCCAACTGCAGTGGAAGGTAGACTTCGATCAACTGGACAATGTTCTTCCCTAAAGCACTAGCAATATCTCCATCTCCTGTTTCCGCTCCCTCTCGTCCTCATTCTCTCTCGGTTCCATTAAATTCGTCATTCATCTTGCTTCGAACCAGTACCATACGTAATAGTGCAAAAAAGAAAAATTGCTTACACGTGACCGACAATGATGATTTGTTCTATGGCAAGTCCATGCACGGATTCGTGGTTAACCACTTGGTCATAGTGTCATAGTAATAGCCCGCACATTCCAAGTATCCTTACATCGTGTATGCATGTATGTGTGTGAGTATTTATGTATGTATTGTCAATGCAAAACCATTATCCAATTGGCAGGGTAGCCCGTCATACTACAAGTACGAAGAGAACGTGTTGTAATCGCGGTTATCTACGTCAATAGGTTTCAATTCGTTAGAGTTGATTCACTATTGGACGTATACAGGGGACAAGCAGTTGACAGTTTCATCTACACGAATTCATCTATACAGTTGATGTTTATATATGAGTATGTATAGACATTGGAATCCTGATGATACTGATTCAATTGATGTTTTGAGCACGACATCCCCGTAGACCATAAACGGAAATGACGTATGAGAGTGGTGTGAATATATATATAGCTGAGGAACTTTTGTATCTATAATGGTGGTGATTTATGTTCTGGATTGAAGAATGAATGGAAGGCGACGTAGTACGTTGTATGATTGCGTTCCATTTAGTTAAACTCGTTCACGTACCAACTATTTATTGTCCTACTCAACCTTCATATATTAAGTGGGGTCGCACTATTTTCTGATTGTATGTCGGTGTATACCAGTAATATAATATTATTATTAATAATACATATATTTATTTCCACTCCACATATGAATAAGGAAGATATGCATTTTTTCTTGTGGAATCATTTGATCACATCATTTTCATTCGAAATGGATTGGACCATAAAAAATGGGCAAAGATGAAGGTTTGTGAATTTTCTTCAAAGGTTGAATTCGAAAAGAAGATATATACCAGTTTAAAATTGGCTAAATTAGATATTTCTCATTAATATCATATTCATTTTTGATAATTCAACTTTTCTAATATTCATTTGGAATATTGATTGTGCAGTAACATTTGAACAACTGGTGTTATGGCCAAGCAGAAAAACTCTATGTAAGCTAATGAGAAGCAGACAATGAGTCGAGAAATCTGATTTGTAATGAAAATTCAGTTATTGTATTTCGCGGGATGAGAAATAAGTGGTTTAATGAATGCTCAACAGAATTTTGGATTAAATCCGTCGTATTCATTCCCAATTGAATAAGTCTGATTCATTTGGCCTTGGTGAAATTCGCTCATGTGTGCCTTCAATTTGTCTCTGACTTCAGTATTTCGTATCTTCTCCATCAATTATAGAGTGGCAAAATGATGATTGTGAAAAAATATAGCCATATTTTTTTCAACGTATTGAATTTAATAGAAGGTTAACAAGAAGATTGGATGGAAGATAAAAATAGATGTTTAATTGTTGTTATATTGAAGTGATGGATTGGCGGGGGCTATTGATATTTATTTTTTTTTTCGTGAATATATTATAGTTGGATAAATGTGAGACTCCGAGAGGCTTTTCGATTTTCCGGAGACGCATTGGTTTCAATATAATGCCCGAGATGTTGTTATTGTGGTGGTGGTGATAGTGGGGAGTTGACCGATTGTATATGACGAATAAGCATCTGCACACACCGGAGAGTGTTCGAGTGGTATACAAACTAATTGCACTCTACCTGTTTCCGATTGTGTCGAGCTCGTTTCATACGTTTGCTGTTGTTTCAGTGATCTTGACGCGTTTCAATATACATAATAAAAAACCCAATTAGTCCAACAGCTACAGTTATATTTGATGTTAAAAGTGCAATATTAAAATACGTACGAATTTACAATATTATATCTATCAAGATATTGAAAATTTGGGGTTGCGAATGCGGAGAGGATCAGTTAGTACTTGGGAGCCGTGGGCTCGAAGGAATTGTGAGTATTCGTCAACCGAAATTTAATCTAATATCATGATCAAAGCCGTTGTTGTTGGAGCGATTCTTAAATAAATGTATTACCTATGCCATAATAATTGTCCTTGAATTTCAATTAATATTCGATTATCAATAAATGTCTATACAAACTTCAAATGTTGATAAGATTAATGGTTGTTTGTCGATCGCGTGGGTGGATCATTGGAAAAATGAAATGGATTTAAAAAAAAAAGAAAAAAGAAAAAGTGAATATATATATATCCAAGTTCAAGAATGATACCCTGTTATAATGGTTCCAAGTTGTTGGATCATACACCAACAATATATACATATGGTTTTATCGTGAGGTGTGTGGGTGAGTGGCCATGGGCTTACGACGATCATACACGCCAATTATAATTGCCAAAGGGGAATTATAAATTGCAAGGCGGTGTCGGATAACCCAGTTTCATATATCGATGCGAGTTTTATCGATAGAGTAGTGCATTAGAGAAGTACATGCATGCATTTGTGCACACATATTTCATAATTTCATAAGCGAAAGATAACGAATACCGATAAAAATATGATGCCGTCTCTCACTTCATTGGATTACTATCGAATTTTCTATAAATGTAAGATTTAACAATTAACAAATTCATAAATTAAACAGTATGAATGAGCGCGAATTGGTGATGTATAGGTGGATGTAATTCAATGAAATTACACATATGTGGAACAACAATTGTATTACGACGCATCTTGTTTCTATATATGTATTCATAAATGTGTTATTATCGCTTTTAAGTGCGATTTTAACTGCACTAAAGACAATGGTAAATTCACACGCTGGAGGTCTCGTCACGCTCACGAGCCGAAGTGTGACTCTGTGCTGGTAGATATTCGATTGTTGAGACGTGATTAACTCTACGTCAGGCTTCTTTACGTGTATCCGCATATGAGATTGTGTATAGGTATATAGGCACATTCATGAGTGGAAAACTCAAAGGAAAATGAAAAAAAACAAATAAAAAAATAATATATTACACACTTCTTCATTATCACATGATTATGTTATTGAAAAACAATCACGTCCTGTTGAAAATTATCTTCAGCAGAGTATTTGTGTTGACAGGGCTCAGGGAATTTATAATGTTTAATCGAATTTTTATATGAATTTCTATTGTGAAGGATCAAAAAAAAACTTGTCTATTGAATTCATTTCGCTTTATTTCTCGAATATACATTGCTATCATTTACAATTCATGATTTTATTGTCTGTTCTGATACGAAATGATAATTTAATACATTCATGAGCGGATTATCTCTATGGACGCTCGCAGAATCGTTCCGATTCAATTACAGTCAAAAATACGAGTTGCTGAAAAAAAAAAAAAAAAAAAAAAAAAAAAAAAAAAAAAATCAAATATTTTAAATATTCTGATGACACGATGAATTATTTGGCGTCTTTTATGGACTGGAATAAGAGCTATGAGAAATTGGCACATAAATCTGATACATTGGCTCCATCCAATTAAAATCGATGTTTAACTTGTGCGTTCTGATGATACAGCTGTTCAAATCGAATGTTTTGGCGGAAAAATGAGTTGGAGAATTATCGATAGGCATCTCCCAAGTATCTCCGTAACTTATATATATTTTCATTCTCGGAGAAAAAATTCTTCAGGGACATGAGTCAAAGAGACGATTGTAATATAGGACTCTTTAATGAGTTAGCGCTATTTCTAATTTATATTCGAGAATGAAAATAATCGTGCAATTCAATGATATTTTTTGTATAGAATAACTCCCGTAATAGAAATGCCCTGTAGTCGATATGTTGAAGCGATAAGTAAAAAATCCATTGATTTTTCGAGCTTCATCTCATTCTGATTTTAGCAGCCAATATGTCGCAATTCTCGAGTAATCGTCAAGAATTCACAACAAGTGAGCCAGGAATGGATGGTATTGAATATCAAAGAGAGGGTGGATATTTTTTGACTCATCGAAGGATAGCTATTGTCATAACTGCCAGTTTCTTGTTATTGGTCGCTGCGGGATTTATTGGTGCATATCTTGGTGCATTACCTCACAGGAAAGTAATGAATGAATTTCGTATGAAAGTTATTTTTATTCGATTAAATTCCGAATTACATTAATTATCAATTCATTTCTTTACCTGTGTGTAAAGATATTCGACACAACGGCGTTGATTGCTGAAGACGCTGGTTCGGAACCTGCAGATGCTGCCAAATATTCTCTATCCTCTTCAATATTTCCGTTGAGATATAGCATTGAATTGACACCAATTGTTGTGGACAATGTGGTCTCAAGGGTTCGAGGCCGGGTCGTTATCCAGTTTTCATACAATGCTACCACAGCTCTCAGACAGATTGTTCTCAATGCGAAGAGCATGAACATCACAAAAATGAGATTATCTCATGACAATAAAGATGAGGAAACGCCTGGACGGAAAAAAAGAAATTTGCAAGACACTAATATAAATGATACGTTGACAATGATGCCAACTAATGGTGATATAATGAAGTTTAATTTGTTATATTGAAACTACTGCTAGAAAATGTTTCAATTGGTATTTTTATTTTCAATTATTATTCAGAAAATGCAGAGATAGGTACGTCAACAATAGTATCATCTACGATGACCATCAACCATGATGACAAAGGAGAAAATATTACATCAACAACGTCGAGCCCCGTGGATTTTACATCGATTTCATCTTATGATCCTGCGACAACTTCGATACTTACTAATGTCACCAAATCACCAACAATCAAGCAAATCAATATTACAACAAGTGAAATTGATGAGGAGCATGGAATATTAACAGTTACCACAGCTTCTGCAATTAAATTCGGGTTATATTCATTGGAAATTGATTATGATGCACGAGTGAATAATCTTACTCTTGTTGTTGCAAATTTTGGCGACGAAACTACAAAAAGGTGAGATTTATAATACACTTACTAGATGTTCTTTTATGAGATTATTATGATTCGATATTTCGAGGTAATAAATATTTCTCTCTCAAGGTGGTTGATGATGACGCGGTTGAAGCCAATTAATGCTCGTCAATTATTTCCTGCATTTGATGATGTAAGATTGAAAGCACGGTTTAGTCTAACTGTTCATCACCCTAAGGATATGATTGTACTTACAAATACGCAATTGAAAACTACGAATATGTAAGAGATTTTTTAATTTTTCCATTTTTTATATGGCAAATATAATGATATGGAAAAAATATATTTTCGAATATCTAGGTCTCATGACTGGATTGTTGATACATTTGAAGAGACACCGCTTTTATCGCCACACAGTGTTGCACTCATTGAGGGTCATTTGGTATCTGTGGGTAATACAAGTATAAATGACACACCCGAAATACCAATAAATTTTTGGTCGGAAGAAGATCAGAATTTCCATCCCATCTATTTGAAGAAAACGATTGTAACTGTTATTGAACATTTCCAACATCTATTCTCAATGAGTTATCCGATGGCGAAATTGGACGTGGTTAGTGTGCCGTTCGCGGATGATTCTGGCAATGCTGGATTGATTTCGATAAAGTAAGATTAGACGTAGGGATACAATGGATGAGTGGCATAATAATATTTCTCGTGAATTTTATATTTTTCTCATTAGCACTTTATTAATCATTATGTTTTGTTATTTTGTTATTTTACTATTTCGTTATTTTGTTTTTTTGTTTTTTTGTGCGGCAGACAAAGTCTTTTCAATGTCACTGACATGTCACCTGGTGTTACTCGTTATCAAACATTGAAAACATTGATAAAATTAATTGGTCGACAGTGGTTGGGTGGGTTGATAAATACCCAAAATTGGACTGACGTTTGGATTTTAGAGAGTTCATTAATTGATATTCAACATACCCTCATTACAAAAGTAATTTTATTATATTTATTCATGCATTCCTTTCCGGTGAAGCTCCAAAATTTCTATTTTGGTTTTACATTTTATTAAATTGATTTGTTTAGATAGATCCGGCATTCAATCACTCAACATTTTTGTTGGACGTTCAATTGGAGGCTTTTGAGGCGGACGGATACAGTGTCTCGCAGTCATTGAGTTCCAAGGTTAATCCCGCTTATTTAGAAGCGTTTCATCCGGATGAATTATACGATAGAGGTGAGAATCGAGCATATGATAAAATCAGTTATTACTGTAATAATTCTATTTTTTTTTTCTTTATTTATCGTGGCATTGCTGCAATCAATGCTTTAGGTGCATGTATATTGCGCATGTTGCATGATGTATTGAAGAGTAATGACTCTAGGATTATCTACAGGACGTTTATTTCACGGTGGTGGGTATTTGACTATTCATACATTGTCTCATTTAATATTGATGAGTATTTTCTCTAGAGATTTCAATGGGGAATGTTTTGAGGGTAATTTTGTGTTATCAGGTCACATGGCAATGCTAATGTCAATTCGTTTGTGCGTGCGATGACAAATGGATCAAGTGATTATTCAGATAAAGTGAATATTGTTGAGGCGATGATGTCATGGATAAATGGACATGGTTATCCTGTAGTTGAAGCTAGTAGAGATTATAAAACTGGATCAGTAAAAATTACTCAGGTGATTCTTTCTTTTTAAAACTAATAAATAGAAAAACTGATTCTCCCTCATTTCCGTATATTTCCTTTAATCATTCAAATATTAGTCGATTTTCTGACTCGGGTGATGAAAATTGTGGTCGATTTTTCAATATTATTTAGGCATATACGTATACTTTTTTTAGAGTCGATTCCGGTTCGATAATCGTTCAAGGGATGATGAGGGTGGACCGTGGTATATACCTTTAACATGGGTGAGTGAGGAAAACAATTGGTCATCGCCCTCTTTCGCCTGGATTTATCCCAAAGAGAAAGTGGTAACATTAGATAATGTAGGGCATATCGATAAAAAATCATGGGTTGTTTTTAACGTGAACTCCACAGGTAATTGGTGCATACATTTTATCACATCAGTGAAACAAAATGAATGAAATGTAAAAGGAAATTGAATTTATAAAGACAAGTAATATGAATGTTTCGCGGACTTCATTTGATTCTCAGGTTATTTTCGGGTCAATTACGACGAAGATAATTGGGAATTAATTGCAAATGCTTTGGTAGCAGATCCTACGGCTTTTCCATCGTCAGTTAAAGCATCACTCGTTGACGATGTATTGAGCTTAGCTTTTGTTGGATCGACCACGTACGCCATGGCTTTTAGCGTGATCAATTATCTGAAGAATGAGAGCCAACCGGAGCCGTGGACGGCCCTCATGCGTCACGCGATCAAGTTGGATCTTGTATTGTATGAAACACCAGTTTATCCAAACTATCAGGTCAAAAGTCTTTGAATGAATAATTTTTGTAATGCTATACATTGTTAACATTCTTCAATCCGATACAATTATTCGAATTTTAATTATTGGGATGTGCTTTTGGGTTAATTGTAGGAATTCATGAGAAAGTTAACATCGAGTCTATTTACTCATGTTGGATTTGAAGTTGAAGTTGGAACGAGAATGACTCTGATTGCGCATCAGTTGGGTTCCACATTTGAGGATACTGATTATGTTAATTGGGCAAAGAGTAATTATGAAGATTTGAAGACGTCTTATGCCTGGGATAAAAGAGACACGTAAGTTCATATCAAGAGTCTTTTTTGTTTTTTAGTTTTTTTTTTTGCCTCATTACCATTGATTCAAAATGAATTGCAATGGATTTCGATGTTTCGTCTTGAAGAAATCTACATCTTTTATCATGTTAATGATAATCGTAATAGTATTTATACTGATGTAGATCCGGGATGAATTCTTGATATTATTGAAATTCTTAAACAATTTAGTGTGGTGTTACTTCCTCAATTTGATATATCTACATTTGGAGTAATATTAACTAAAATTTCTAGAGTTCCGTCATATTTACGTGAAACACTGCTGTGTACGTTTGCAAAGCTGGAGGATCAAGTTGGCTGGCAGTGGTGGCAACAAAAATTAGGGAATATTACGAAACGTGATGCTGACAGGAATTCTTTCTTGTCATCACTGGCATGTTTTCAAGTACCTTGGATTTTGCAAGCGTGAGTTTCCAGTATCCATTATTTATTGTTTCAATTGGCGATGCCATACTTATAGTTCTGTCGTTTGCATCCGTGAATTGATTTCAGGGTTCTGAATGAAATTGTGAGGAGCGATTTTTTCAATGAAAATGATGCATTAGTAATCCTCAAAGCGTTCGATAAACATCCGGTATCGGCCAAGGTGGCATTCCAATTTGTGCAGAGATATTGGCCAGAGATTTTGCAGCGTTTCGGAAAATCATATCCAGTTCTCC
Organism: Meteorus colon; assembly: GCA_030523085.1. Taxonomy (NCBI): domain Eukaryota; kingdom Metazoa; phylum Arthropoda; class Insecta; order Hymenoptera; family Braconidae; genus Meteorus; species Meteorus colon. The sequence continues at coordinate 105,349 of JAPYZH010000062.1, forward strand.
GGGCATTTGTTGGCGCAGTTGGCAGTGGGTTTACCAACGACAAAGATCTCACTGATGTGAGTGATGATAAACAGAAATAGAAATTCAGTGGACAAAGATATAACACAAGAGGTGGAAAATTAGATGTAATGAACTTTGAATTTTTCTTTGGTTCAGTTTCAGAGTTTCCGGGACGATAATTATGAGAGTTTGAAACCCGTTGGTTACATAACAGCATTTGTTGAAGCAAAAGGCACATCTTGGGTATCATTTCTGAATCATTCATTATATAATTTTGAAAAAACATTGATTGAATTAAATAAACGCGAAAGTGGTACTGTGAAAGTACGTATGATGAAAACCGGTCGTGCTCGTTAATGTTTAATAGCTCTAGATGGCGTGGCGCATCTAACTGTTTTACGTCAATTGAATGATCGATGATGATCAGATATTAATAATAATAATAATAATAATAAATTATAGATTACTGGTGAAGATGTAAAAAATTTCGATTCTATATAATAATTTTTATTCAAATCCCCATGATACTATTCGTTGTTTTTTTTTGAATCCGTGTATGTGTGTTCGCGCCTGTTTGTGTGTCTGTTTATATAATTGCATGTATGTCACAATGGTGATATAATCTATATCAGCTATTGGAAAATGAATATATTCAGTTTTAATTTGCACTAAGTAATGTTTATTTCATTTCCTTTCATTTATTTATTCATTTATTTATTTATCCATATATTTTTGTTTTTTGTTTTGGTTTTTCATTCTTTTATTTCTATAATTAACATTCTAGACTATCGTCATATTGTTTATAGTAATTATTATAAATATTAATGATACGAGTCTATAAATTCTAAGACTGGGCATTGAAGTGCTTTTACATACATATATTTATTTGTTTGAAAATTTTTTCCTTCATCTCAACTTTGATTTTTTTTTGCAGCGCCTCGTAATTTTTTTAATTTTTTTTTTCCGTCTTTTTTTTATCGTTCTTCCACCAACGTTGAGTTCAACTGAACGCAAGCCCGTTCGATAAACTTGCTTCAGGTGATGTCAGAAGCGACGGTGGGGTCGTTGATCGTTATATCATAGTCAGAAATTTTCGTGAAATCACCAACCAACCAATCCCTCTTTGTCCTCCTCTATCTCGGGCACTATCTCTCTCACTCTCTGTCACCCTTTACCGTGAAGTATATTTACCCTAATCGGATGAACGTCACTCCAATGTAGCGAGAGACACTTTGTCGATAGCGAAAAGAGAGAGGGACAGAGGGCTGTGAAAGAGTAGGAGCAGAGATAGGAGAAGGATTGGGGGTGATGAAGAGACCACGACGAGTGTTGCAATTCTTTTCCTTTACGATCCGTTACTCCATCGAGTGTTTCGGATTGGATAGAGAGAAGATTCATTTCCATGATCATGGAGTCATTGATTTTTCACTTGAAAATTCCAAATATATCTTACAATTTCTCATTATGAATTCTGTGACAATAATTAACTCAATGAATATATTGGAGCAATCAACTGTTTCGCTTACCTTCTTTTTTTTTTTTTTTTTTTCTTTTTCGTTCACATTTCTTGTCTTATATTTACAATTTATTTACAATTTTATTCAATGTAATAATCGCTAACAATTATATATATGTAATATTATGGATGATTCAGCGCATGATTTTATGTCTCTGACCGCAGAATAATATTTCTCTTTTTTTCCACTATCTTCTTTTTTATCTTCTTCCTCTATTAAGTGACCCAAATTTCATACATATCTTTAATCGTTCTTGAGTGCGTATATCCGTTGAAATATAAAATATGTGCGTTATTTTTTTTCTGCTGTTGTTTCATTTAGTAAATAATTTATTAATAAAATTTCATTTCATTGATATATTATACTCGTCATTAATTTGCTTACGTATGCAAGAACGATCTAGTTTTCATTTAAAATACAATTATTGCGAGTACTCAAAAGCACATTCGCTTTTTACACACCCTATTAATTAATTTTTCAATTACGTTACGTTTCTTCACTTATAAGATTTTTTTTTTGTCACTCTCTCTTTCTCTCTAACCTATTCCATGTCATTTTCATATATTGACACGAATGCGGAAGAATATATGAAAAAAAAATGTTTCGCATAAAATAGAGTGTTATGATACGAATTTTATACTTTTCAATATGAATGATATTGGCAGTACTGTGATCGGGATGTTTTGTCTAATAAACTAAAATTTTGTTCTTTAAGTCGCTGTCGACTCTAATATTTACAATTCACCATCCATTATATTCAAGTATGTTTATATATATTCATATTTGTATTTGTATCTATATTTATATTTTTATTCAAAACTACGAGAAAACTACCAGAATATAATGTACACACAGTCGTCTATGATAATAATTTTGACGTTCCATTTGAATAACAACTACTTACGCGTAATTTACCACAACTATTGATTAATAGAGATCATGTTCGTTTTGGACATTTTAGAAGAAATCATTCATATTATTGACGATACCGAAAAAATGTGGCAAAATTTTGAATCGCGTCATTATCAGACACTTCAATCTTGATTTATACAAAACAACCTTGCGTATTAGTTTATATTTTTTTTATTTGCTTTACTCAACCTTGATCATACATCAATTCTTATTTCGCTTTCACTTCTCCCTCTGTTTCATCACATTGGTCTATCTAAAAAAATATTTAAACGTAGATCGACTCACATTGACATCGAGAGCTACGTAACTACATATTAGCATTTGGAACAAATCTGATTGCTCAAATTGTTCACACAGCTCAACTACAACTATCAGCTTTAGAATTCGTATGCTTTACTTCTTCTTATCGTACTAGAAACGCTTAAATTGTAATTGTGGCGGCATTGTGTCCTGTATTCTTCATCATTCTTCTATTTTCCATTACCATGTGTGTGTTTCTGTATCAATTTCATTTTTCCCCCTTCTTTTTCGTGATGGTCGAGGATTATTTGTCTATTTATAAAATCCTGTCAGCATCGTCGAGAGTATATTTCAATTCATTTCCATACCGACACAATAATACACTTTATCAAATCAAAATTTATTGATGAATTAAACTATATGCGAAAATTACTTAATATCCTACAATATACATACTCTTCTTCCGCATATCCATACAAAATATCATTCCAATGAAAATGTTTCTCACAATCTTGGTGAATGGGACAAGTAATTTGTGCGCTCAGTTCTTGTAACTCTGCAATGCATCGTCATTTTTTTTTTATATTCATTTTTTTTAGTTGTTTACTATTTGGATATGAAAAAAAAAAAAAATGGAACAATGAAGTGTTCGATTGGGAAAGAAGCTACCCCAATCAATGCAAACTGTTTGGACAAAATTTTTCTACGCATATTTGGAATATGAATACAATAGTAGAAGGAGAAGATTGTACTGAAAAAAATGATTCCGAAAATAAAAGACCAGGGACTACAGCTTTGGAGAAAACAACCAGCTGCTAGTTGGGAACGAAATAATGAATAATCTGTGAGCCCCAGACTAACCCCCACAATTACTATTCCGTAGGGCATCGCAGTCGCATTTTTCCTGATTTCATTGTTTCCCGGAGTAATTTTTCCATATTAATATTTCAGCTGATTATTTTCTTCGACATTCGAATACAACCATTTCAATTATTTGACAACATTACAATCAATTTAATTTACTCATTAATGACTTGAAGTATATCTTATCATTTCGAATAAATATCGAATAAATATAGTGGCAGCTTCGTTATACATTACTTGAGCACATGCTAAAAATATGTACTCATAAAACAGAGTTTGGGAACAGAAACCCATAAATGATGTACGAGTGCGAGAGGATTTCATAATATTGAGCACACAAAGAGTCAAGAATATCCAAATTGTAAAATAAACTCTTGAGCAATTGAATATTGTTCCTAGAGATACTTTATCGATGTACTTGGAGTTTCCAATCCAACGTGATTTTCGCAAACTTTGTGTTATGAATGCATATACATATATATTTAGAGTCCCCATATTATTATATTTGCTAATCTAAACTGAAATTTTTTGAATTATTCAAAACAAAAGGTGGAAGTGAAAAATGGATTTTTCTGCATAGTTCTATTCATAACGGCGGGATAGTCTCCTATTTTTTTTCTTTTTCTCTTATACTCGTAACAATATGCAACTCGCTGAAGAAAAAGAAAACGGAAGTTGAGAAACTCTATCTCATTTTATATTGTTATTAATTTCTCACAATCGTTTTCCCTTTCCTGTTGTATCATTGACCCCCCAGTGGGGAACATTAGTATATTATAATGAATTTATTCATATATAAATATACGTATGAGTATTCATATTAAGAAATTAAATTCTCACAATGGTGCAAGGCTCAATCGTGGACTATTGGGGTGGACACCTGACAACTGTGTCCTTTGCATATTCGCTAAACTTCTTGTCAATAGGTACTCGGTCATCATATAAAGTTGGTGCTTGTAGAATTATACCAGCAGTACCTACCAACACAGCCAGAGTGAATATCCAAAGGAACAATCTATCCAAAACCATCGCAACATACTTCCAATCCTCTTTGACCTGTAATCAATTATGATGAAAAAAAAAAAGGAAAAGAAAACACAAAAAAATACATATTAGTAACACTTTTCATCATTTATTGTATAACTCTCGTCATTTCCATCAATACCTTAGTTGATTCTTCCAGCATCTTGGTGTGTTCTGCAATGAATCGAACACAAATACATGATCTGTGTATTTCTGGTGGACAATTTGAGTGAGAAAATGCTGGTGGATTTCGCAACACTGGACTCTTCACTTCTTCAATGCCAGTAGCACCAGACAAATCGTCACATTCGGCATTAAGTGGTAACGGTGGTATTGGACCATGAATCAGACAGCTTCCACCAAATCTCGCTTGTTCAGCCAGACTGCACAGTGAGAAGATAAAAATAGAATGTACGGGTGGACGTTGGCATTTTTTAAACTGACTAAGAAAATATAAGCAATCGATGCTTTACCTCGAAGGTGAGAGGTCTTCTTTAGATATTGGACGACTGGAAAACCTTTTTGGTGTCATATGCTCCTCACTGTCTTCTTGACTTGACTGGTGATACGGATAATAATTTGCTTTATCTTTTGTCTTAACTGCACGCAATAAAACTCTTCCAGCTGAAAATCTGTCGACAAAATAAATGTTTTGCCGTTTGAGAAAAGTGATATTTTTCATTTGACTATGAAAAGTAGAAGAGAATGAGAAATATTGCGTCATTATTTGTATGATTTATAACGAGATTAACGTCGCTGAATAATTTTTCATCACGTGTCAAGCTAAGTCAAAATGGAATAAAAAATCAATTTTTAACCTTTGTGTAAAGTAAAATGAATGGCGCAGATATTTTTGCATTTGGTCCCATTGGACCTTATCGATTTTCAAACGTATTGTATTGAGAATGAGATGAGAACAGCAGTATACGGAACGATTCTATGCGTATTGTATCGCATAACAATGACATTTATGAGGCTAATGGTCAATATATAAATATATATATATATATTTATATTATTTTATCGCGAAAGATACTGACATTGCTGCGGATGAGGGAGACCTTTTGCTTTGTCAAAGTATATATATATGAAGTCAACAAAGTGCTTTCTGACCACGTCAGCACTGCCTTTCATTTTATTTCTTTCTCTTCTGCTTTTTCAATGCTCCTCTAGTTCTTTAAATCGTTACGCTCGAGTTGCACTACTTCATGGCTTCTTGCTCTTTTTCTATGTACAACGGTGACTTGTGGTTCGCATAACGTCAGTGAAAGATGAAGAAAGAAAAAAGATATGTGACGAGAACTGCAAGGGTGGGAGGGTGAGAAAAAATAGATATATAAGTATGTATTTGCACTCACCGACTTGGTTCAAACTTGTATTGAGGCCTTCGCATCACCAGCAGTCGCGGTAAAATGTGGATAAACACTCGTTTTACCCATGGCGCCATTCGATGGGTTTGAGGCGAACGGAAGTGGACGTTCAAAACCACTACAGTGACACATATACTGAAAAAGAAAACACAGTATTTGAAGAAAAATGATTTAATTTAATGTAGAAGTCATGTGAAAATTATTGCGACATATGCATAGAAAAATAATGAAAATAATATTCTACGGTCATTTGTAACTTCATGATTACACCAGAGCTGGACGGTTTTGTATTTGTCAGCAATGTAAGACGACAATGCCGAGCAAATTTGTATTCACTTATTCATTCACTTTGAGCAATTTGTACATAAACAAAAGAACAAACAGAAAAATATGATGTTGGATGTTGAACTGAAATGGGTTATAAATATTGATTGCACTCATCAAAAAGGTTCTTTCAAAAAGAGCTCTCGAAAAATATGACTTGATTCTTCATTTAATTTTTTTCTCTATTTTACTTGATATTTCAATGGCCCCTGTTTCCGTCAAGTTTCATCACAAGCACTTCTAATCTATTTTCTCTGATAACTCCCTAAATAAATTGCGGCACAGCAATTCAACCCTTAATTTTCTTCATTTTTTTTTTTTTCTTTTTTCTTTTTTTTTTTATCTTTTTTCTTATGTTTTTGTTTATATTCTTTTATTTGTTTCAATGGAATTTCTTATATTTCACATGAGTAGAGATTATATTGGATGACGTTAGTCCATTCCAATTTTCAACTCTATAGTCCGTCATTCGAATTTTCTAGAGACTGTTAAGGAGTATTGGATGAGAACTAGAGATAGAAGAAAAATGAAAATAAAACTCTGGTTACAGCTCTTTGTTCTCTGTACATACCAATGGTTGTTGGAGGATGCGTAAAAAACTTCGTGAATGCTTTTCTCCAACAGGAAGGTTTATACTCAAGATGATCTTTGTCAAAGCGTTATTCAATATTCGCTTCTGTTTCCTCAGTTCTCTTATATATACATAATATAAAATGTCTCCTGATATTCATAATCATCTCCTTTAACTCTTGCATTATAAATTCTATTATCTATCGCATAGAGAATAATGTTTACGACAAATCATATTGATTATATTGAAAAATACAAACTACAATGTTTTTTCTGCTAAACATCGCAACTTATTCATGATTTTATCAAGAATCCTTCTAAGTTACTCACCAATTAACGCAACAAAACCCACCAGTGACGAGACTCAGAATGGATTGGTATTGTTCGGAAATGTGAAAATCGATACAATTCATCGTGATTATGAACACTCTACTAATTATTTATAATGACTTTTCATTGGTATAATTACACGTAAGAACTTATAATAACTGACATCTCTTTATTATTACTGCTGAGTCAAAAGGTGAGTTGGAAAAATATTGTCGCGGCACATATTATGAGTAATATAAAATGTTTAAGCTGATGGATAGTGATTACATTACAAAGAGTATATAATTGAGTAATTTTTCAAAAGAAAGGAGTGAAATGTTTTGTGATATGTCATGTGCGTTATGCATAAAAATGAGATTATAGTCGCATAAATTCTGTGAGTTGACTCAGCTTACATTGCTGCTGATAGGAGGGGAGAAAGAAATGCGAAGAAGATGGCTGACTGATGAAAAAGTGGAGTTTTATTAAAATGAAAGGAGAATTTCGTCGTTACGCTGAGTGAATTTGTCATGGTGACAACCTTCAAGAGAGCACAAAAGTATCAATGGCTGCACGTTCAAGTTGGGAATTTGTTCGAACTTCTGATGCAGTCGTCCCAATCGTGTGGAATATAAAAAGGAAAAGAGAAGATTATGAAAAAAGGGGAAGAAACTTTTGCCATGGGGATCGTCGTCATCGCAGTTCCGACCGATTCGTCATGCCATCGGGTATTTTTTCATCTTTTTTATTTCTCGACCCCATCTTTGTCACTCTTTCAGTTTACAATTCTCTTACGGGATTTCATCGAGCGGAAATGTCGTGATTCGAAAAGTATGAAAGGAAGAATCCAATGCATGAATTTCCACTTCTCAATGAGGCTTCATTATTATTACTTGACAAACAAAAAAGTAACAACAAATAAAAAATATTTGTTTCATTTATTGGTATGTTATTATACTTTGTGGGTCGTCGTCGAAGATGCTATGCGAAAGTTCATTTTAATTTTATATGTTGTATGCTCAATATTCCTAGAGATGAATAAATTAATATTCATGTCGACCGACTTATCATCACATATATAGGGAAATGAATTTTTACCACTGACATATATGAATTGAAATGGTAATAAAGTCAAAGTTCTTGTACAACATGGGAGGTAGGTAATTCACTAACTAAATCGAGGGAGAAAGAGAGTGTGAGGGTAAGAGTTGTGTCGCCGCTAGTGAGTTTAGAGAATCTCATCAGCAATTCGCCTCTCGTCGCGTCTGCTATCCAGCCGGTTATTCGTGCCTTCACATTGAAAATAATGTATTGTGTGAAATTCAATTTTTTTCTGTAAAAGGACAAGGAATTTCAAATGGATGAAGAGAGGAAGAGACAGTGTGAATATGCGTTGAAAGAACGAAATTAATGTACGGGAAAAAGAATTTAGATAGACTCGAAAATAGAGAATAATTTCTGTTGTTGATGATGCAAGAAAATTGTATTTCTCGCACAATCACCTCAGTTTGAAACCATTCAAGACCATATGCAAAAATGCAATTAGAGATATTCTCTTTAGAAAATTCTGTAGTTATATGTGAAGATAAAATGTTTGAAAACCTGAAACGAAGGAAGCGATTGCACACACTGACTCTTAGATGCAATTGGGGATAAACCTCGATGGCGCTTGGGCGTAAGTTACTTGTCACAGTAGCGGTCGAATTCCCATTGGGACATCCTCTATTTTCTAGTTTATCTTCCGACCAATTCACTCTTCTCTGTGTTATTATCAAGGGACGAATGAAAGTGCTATGTAAGGAAAAGCTCAACGAAAACAATATATATATTTAATTAGTGATGGGTGTGAATTTAGCAGACATAAGGCCCATCTACAATTTATTTATTCATATCAAAATTCTAAAACTTGCCAAATGTCTGGTACATTTACACTTATAATTAGTACGGATGAAGCTGAAAAATTACACAAAGTTATATAGCATATTTCCTGGTGGCAGTTTGAACATGAACATGAACAGATGGTGCGAAATGTTTGTGTGCGATATTAATAAATGGCTCGTGAAAAAAAGTAGTGATGCCCTGTCATGGGCAGACCACAACAAATAGTCTATCCTTGTCGTATTCTGTTTTTCACTCCTTCTTCTCATAGGCTTCTCCGATACATATATATTTCCTGCCATACTGCATTTCAATAGATTTCACAAAGCCCAGTTCGGGAACTACAACTACCATTGTGCATTCATTATTTTACTGGGAACATGAATCAACATTTGATGCCAAGAACAAGAGCTGCGAATAAATTGTAAAGCTAAAAATAATGGATGAAAAAAAAATACAGTTGCATTGAAATAAAAAGTATATGAATGGAAGTGGATTGTATTTAATTGGATAATATGAAATGCAAAAATCAAATTGGACCTTTGATGCACTCACTTCAATTGCAATTGATCGAAGTGAATATTCTAGTGGAATGAGCAAGTGCAATATTCAGGAATTTTTCCTCCTCATCATATGCGAACGCTGTAATTTCTTGTTAAGAATTTTCAATCACTAAATAAACCCACCATATTAATTATTAACAGCGTTTATCTATATTCTTATCTCTACATCATAGTTTTCAATTTCTTGACAACTTTCTTTTTCGACAGAAAAAATCTGAAAATGTGTATACTTGGCTGCACATTTAATTCTGATATTAGGGGCACATTTCATTTAAGAGCAACGACGACAAAAACGAGATTGCATACATGGCAGTTGAGTTGAAAGAGAAAGAAAACAAAAATGAAAAAAATTCTACAATTGCGCACAATGGCGTAAGAGGCAGAGCGAAATATACCAAGGGCATACAAACTGAATTAGCGCGCTGGCGCTAAATATTTATAGTAGAAGAGGATGGTATAGAGACAGAGTGGAATTCATTAGAGAACCTTGACTTCCGGAACGAAGCACTTCAATTCCTGCGTGGCAAATGGGGAATTTCGTTGGAATGGAAAGTAAAGAGGGAGTTGAAGAGGGTTGTAGTAAATGAGGGTGGCACTAGGTATAGGTGGAAAAAGCATGTAAAGGAGAAGCTTTGATGGACGCGCGCCTCTTTCAGTGTACTATATATATATACACGTATTGACTGATGTTAATACATCGTCAGAGACATGTGTATATATTAAGTATGTGAAATCACGTTGCTAATGATAAAAGGTCATTATCCACCCTGTCGTACGTCATTGAATTTCTTCTCATTAAATCATTTTTATTTCATAACCCAACTCTAGATTTTCTGTATTGTATTTCAAGAGACTTGACAGTTTCAAAACGTATGTCAAAATCGTTATTTTCGTGTTTGTGCGCGCGCGCGCGCGTGCGCGTGTGTGTGTGTGTGCCTGTCTGTTGAACACACGAGTTTCATCACACACAATACAGTGAAAATGACAAATATTGAAGAAAGTTGTAGTAACACGTCTGTTTATTCATCATTATAAAAGATTCACGAGTTATGTAAGTGTCTGCATGAAAATAAATTATCGAGAGTGAAAATTCTTGTGCAAGCATGCGGTTCGCGATGATTCATAATTTGTTCGTACTCCCCTTCTCTGTTTCACTTGGACCCAAACCATTTTCTCTCCTCCTTCGTGTGCACCCCTGCTCGGCCTTGTGACTTCCGAAAGGTTGAATTGATAATGTGGTATGCGACCAAGTTAGTTCCGTTGAAAGCCATCGCTCTTTGGTGGCTTTCAAACTTCATATATATGTATATCAATCTTTTTTACCGTTAAGTCTTGAATCGATTTTAATTTGTGATGAAGTCTAAGTGAGATGACGATGAAATGAGAAGAGAATGCAAAGATAGTGCGAAGAATAGAATGGGAATAGAAGGATTCCACTGAGATAAAGATGCTCTTAATTGAACGGGTCGAAAAGAATTGTCAAGGTGAATATATATTTATATTCTTTGCGAATGTATATTACTCTCAAGAAATTCCATGATACATATTCGATATTCGATATATTCTAAGCACTTTACCACAATTGCAGGAAATTCCGAAACACATTGTCCTCCATTTAATTTTCAATTTAAAAATTTGATTTCATAGAATTACAGTAGATGTAACTGCGACAAAAATTTATTCTATATCGCACAATCATCAATCTTAAATTCATTTATTCTCATCTGTTGGATTTGTAATATTTTTTTTGTCCATATTTACATTATTTGAATTAAAGCGTTGACATGAGGAAGGAAATGGAAGAGAATTGTTTCAGTAATAATAGGACGTCGGGTGCATTGTGACCTGGTGTATCATGTCAAGTCCAAATTGGATTTCACTTGGTGGAGAGAAAAGCAGTTGAGCTAACTTCCTTTTTCTTCATTTTTTATCTTGTCATCCTTATTTCATCCTTCTCGACGCATTTATGCTGCACCTTTTTCACGTTCCTCACAACCATTTTCTCTATATATTACTACTTCAATATGCCAGTGAAGAATTTTCAATCCTATATATGTATATATAAATATATCACAGATAGTCTCCAAACTATATTTCAAATGATCTATATTTAAATAGTACTCTAGACTTTGTGTTTGCTCTATCCAATAAGAAAAAAATAATACTTTTGTCTTAATTCCAACTGTGACAATTTTGAAGAAGATTATTTTTGATAACTCTCAGAATGAAATGCTTCAAAATCCATGAAGAATTAGATAAATAAGTGAACGAAGAATTTTAGTGTATTTTAGAATCCATTCCAATCATTAGTAGAAATATATGTGTTCCCACCCAGTATGGATATGCGTGTTGATATTTAAGTGAATGCAACGGCCATGTAACGGTAAAACAAGATATTAGCTTTATGGAGCGGAAGAAAAAGAGGCTTGGCTCGTTTCCCTTTTTCCCACTATAACTTCAGTATATTCCTGGCTACTCTCCAAAACATTTGCATGCCCCTACTTGCATTCTTAAACATGCCTGCGAAAATATTCAAAATTGCGAGGTAAACCCTCATGTAAACTCACACGCGTACACAGAATAAATATTGTATTGTATCGAATAGATAATCTTAATGCATCGATGATTCCTCCATCAACCATGACTATAACAGCCCGTTAACTTTTTATTGTGTTATTGATTTAATTCGCCAATTGTATAGCCAATAAATTCCAATTCATCAAATTCCTATTATAAAAATATAATTAAAATAGGAAGAAGGTATGCATCAATGGGTATGTGAGTCACAGGGTACAACAATGTGATTTGTAGATTCACTACAAATGCGAATTTAATACATGAGAAAGAAAATAATAATTGTGCATTAGAATATAGTGATAGTCGTGTTTGTTGACCATTTGTGGATCTATAAGAACTACACGTGACTGTAGATTGGTTTTGGTGATTATCATTATGCATGGGAGATATATTACTCGCATTTGCATCCGGGATTCGTTAATGTGAACTCACGTGTGCACCCATACATATCCGAGCATTTTTTGTATAGACGTATGAGTACATATAGAGATTCACGGAAGTACATACGGAAGCCAACTGGTTATAATTATCCCATTTGCACTCACGACACGCGTATTCGTTAGCATTTTACTACTCTTGGGAAATTAACGATGAGGGAAAAGCGTCGAGTGGTTTTATTAAAATAAATGAAAAAAACAAAATTGAATATCATTTATGTTATCTGTGTAAGTAATCAGTGGAATTGCAAAAATTATGAACTAATGAATATTAATTTTTGTCATCCATTCAACGTATCTCATCATTGTTAATTTAATATATATTTACGATTGTACAACGCTGATTTTCCTTTATGTTTTCAGATATTAAGTTGCACATAACAAGTGGATAGCACAAAATTTGTCTTCTTAAACTGTCGGTTTTTGTTTTGATTCTTTATTGCGCGTAATTACACTTATCCGCGAGATCAGCACTAGGAAAACATTGCTAGCAGCAGAGTCAGATAAATTTCAATCTCTACACAGAGGTAATTAAACGAACCAAAAAAGACAAATGAAGTAAAACGATGGTGAGAGAAATGGAGGAAAAGTTTCCTAACAACTTTATAACTTTTCAAGGGAGAAAGAGTTTTTGCAAGTACTCTTTTGGAATTAAAATTTTCTCAAGTTTGAATTAAATGCTCAGGTTCTATGACGCGTCTCGGTGTGACAGAAAATGACTCATCAATACCATGGAACATATTTAACATGATTGTCTACTCCAGGAATTATATTCTTCCCTGACGTATTGAACAAATTCTCATTTATTAATAAAAAATATATGAAGTAATTTAACTTATGACTGCGCGAAAAAAAATTACTGTTACGTACTCATTCATGTTTGACATAGCAAAACGCTTGTTTTTATTCATTCCATAAATTCAATTTATTCATATAGTTTATCTGCACCTCGCGAATCTTCGAATCTCCTATATGAAACCGTGACAATCGATCCGGAAGGACACGATATGTGATATACCTTCGGGATTTTCATTCACTTTCTCAATAGGAGTTTAGAAGAAGATGAACAGTAAGTAAAATGCATGATTAAATATTTTATATTCCGATAATTTCGTATATGATTTCATGAAATTCGTCGTATACCTCAAGCGCGGTGAGCATTTTCGCATGAATCATTTTTGTCGAGCAAACTGATATGCTCAAGTCTCTTCAAATAACAAAACAATAGATCATTTGTTTGACCACGGAGCGTTATTTGACTGACGTAGTTACTTTAATATATAGTATAAAAGTCTTTGCAAAGAATTGCCATTGTCTAGAATATATACCTATTCATATATATACATGGATACACAGTGGAACGCACCTAACAGTGTGCTGTTTTCCCATTATCCAATTCGCCGGAGGGACGAAAATGAGACTGGCAAAATAGACGAGAATGAAAATTTCAGCTTCTTCTCTCCTTCACGCATACACACACACACCCATATATATATATATATGTATGAAGGCGGTTTATATGTGTAAAAGAAATATAAATAATGAACCTCTTGTATTGTATGTCGACGGGCAGACAAGAAAAATATATGGATTCAATAGAAAAAAATGAGTTGTAAAAATAATCATTATTTATATATTGAAATGAAATGCTTTGGTGATTGTTTCGAGCGGAGACCAGCTTGTGAAGTGATTATTTATAATTCGTTGCGATTGTAAACACAAGATGATAATGATATGATATCCTAGAGTGTTGATGAAAATGAATGTTTAATTATGGTAATGTTGGTAGTTTATGCGCTTGAGATTTCGGCTTAATCTACTTCAATCGAACACCTGTTCTCTTTGAAGTTACAAAATAGTAGGAAATTTCACGCCGCATCCTTCCTTCCTTCCCATAAATATATATTTACGCCATAATAGTTGAGAGTATGACGATTTATAGAAATACATTGGCGTGATTATCGTTAAACCAAAGTTGGAAAAATTTCCAACTAAGTGAAGTATATAATGCTCGCAAAATTCTCCCGTCAGTTTACGACAACAATAGAGCTTTCAAGTCTATTATGTTAAATTACTCAAGTGAAATTGAATCATTTTTACACTATCTCCGTTATTCTTATGTCTTTAATAATTTCATCGTCTTGAAATTTCGTAAAATTAATCAACTCTATTCAATATATGTATCGCCCTTATGTTCCATTGCAAAATGAGTTTAGGGAATAGCAACAAAATGGTTTTGGTGAGCGAACAAAACGAAAGTGAAATCAGTAATGATAGGCTTTAATACACCTGGCTGTAGTGGAAGTGGTGTAACTACTTTTTCTCACTTACTCTCCCCCTCTATTTCTGTGGTCCAATGCAATTCAGATTCCAAGCTATTCCTTGCTACGGCCAGGATTTGCGCAAAAGCTCGAAACCACGCCAACCATTCATTCCTTTTGCCCCCTTACAGCCTCTCCATTCAGCATTACTTCAACCCCATCCAACCTACCACAAACTCGACGATTCTCTCTTGCCCACTATTTCGTGTTACTTCTATCCACTTCACGCACTTTATTCATTTGTCTATTTTTCCATATATATTCAGCTATGGAAATTGTTACTCACCTGATGGAGACAAGTATCATAGCAAATATGAGGTATTTCCCAAGTAACGGTACGACCAGTGATGTTGGTGGTATTATCTCAACTACCAGTAAAAAAAACACGTGAAGGCTGATGAGAATTGAGATTGATAGCGTTACCTGTAAAAAAAAATATGAATGAAACAATAGTAAGAATGAAAACAGACATATACAAAAAATACATGTGAAGGATTTCAGCCGTCACTCTACACTATATGATATTTCTTTTATGTGAAATTGATACAGGTAGACGTTTCTGTATTTTATGTCCATTATGAGATTTTACTTGAATTTTCCATAGTTCATCCATAGTTCATTCTCGGAACGTTATGGACTGCATGGATATCTTGAGCTGAGTTACAATTGGAATGAACGAAAGAATATTTGTATCATTTTACATCACTGATCTACAAAATGTTCCATCCCATTCGACTCTCCAGGTACTTTTCCAATTGAAAGATGAAATAAGAAATGAAATGAAATTTGGGTTATAGATCGTTCGAATTTCGATAGAGGCACCGAAGAAAAGGCATCCAAATAGATTGTAGTAGGTTTCAAAGTATCAGTGCGACTCTTGATTAGAGGCATTATGGTAATATATCTCGAAGAAAAAGTTTTGATATACTGATTCCCCGCATTAATTGACAGCTTTTAATCGCTGTCTCTCTTTTTTTCACATACGACAAATATTTTTTCTAACTCATACGTCTACGTTCTAATGCATTTTTTTAATTATTTCACACTATTCTTATCGAACTGCATATATTTTATTTCAAAGCGCATTCTTTTTATGTCACTAAATTCAATATATTTATGTTTCATGGGAACTTGTTGGGTTTATCTTTATATTTTGGGTGTTGATATTGTCAGCAGATCAATCACACAAACACCATATATTTTATTTATTTTTTTTCCTTCTTCTCATTCAACGGCAGCTGGAAAAATTTTATCCGTAAGCTTCGTGCAATACAAGACAACATAAAACCTTCTGGCAGTATCGTGTTCTATCTTTCTATGCGATAGACATATATACATCTGTATATATTTGGCGCTCACTCACTGAAAATATATGTATACGCTATGTTTATAAATAAGTTGTCACATCGGCTGACGTTGGTTAGATTGCACGTAGGGTTTTGTGAGTGTCCGCAGGAAATTCGAATTTACTGCGACGTAGAGAGGATGAAGCACGCAAGCAATTGTGCTTCCCAATGAAAATATAAAGAGTGGGTTTGAGAGGGAAAAAATATATATATATATATATGTATTATTTATATACAGTATGAGCTGTGACCGGGAGATAATCCTGTCTAGAAAGAGGGTAAAATTTATTTCGGTAAATAGAATTAATGGATTGACGCAATGGGAAATCGTGGGCCAACACAGAATTCGAATGAAGGACACATAGAGAATTAATAAAAATGCAGTGGGGTGGGGTCTCCACAATAAAATATAAGAGAAATGGGAGATGAAAAAAATAATTGTCACAAATGCATTTGAAATTGACAATCCAATGTTGTCAATTGGAATATATATGTATGAAACAGTGGTTCACACTGCTCCTAACAGTGATTAGTCACGCCTACGTGTCTCCCATGGGTAAGCTTACGGATGACCATTTAACCGCGTACAGTTCATTGGTGGAACTATAGTAGTAGACGAATATACGAACTTGCTACTGTCACAGGCGTGCTTGTACATACACACACAAACGTACACAATACATTTATTGCCATGTATGGAACGACTTTGCATTGCTTCTATATGATATTTTCATTGTCTTTGTATGCGTATGTTCTCGCTTTGTTGCGCGTGCTATTCCCCATGGACTTGCTATTAATGCTGTAAATTCTATACAGCCTACTCTCCCACCCATGATTCGCACAATGTTCATTTCTATCCATTGTACATATACATAAAACTTTTCATTTTCATCTATTTAGAACAGAATAATTTATCTAATTTTTATTTGACGACTAAATTGAACGTTTCCTCTTCAGTTTTTCCATTCCCTATCGTTTCCATTGTATTTATCTCCAAAAACTTCGATCAAATTGCCTATCTCACTGAAAATTGATGAGCCACTCTCTTGATATTCGTGAAAACGATGAATATAATATGTGTATAAGCTCACGTGTGTCTTTATCGTATCATGGTGTAAATTGTTAGATGAATGTGGTGGGCGTGTGTCCAACTTATTATTTTCCTGAGGGAACTAGAAGATGCATAGGGGTGTTGTAGGTATGGTGCAACTGCAAGTGGCATATAGTTTCATGGTTATTAATCTTACGTATTGTACGTATCCACATACACAGAGTATTATACAGAGTTACCTGCACACACATTTACCAACACTACTTCTGTGCATTGGCCTCTTACGGCGTCACAACACTGTGTGATGGTGAATGTCTTGATGATGTCACATTCGTATGCCACTCTCACTTCGACTTAAATCAACCATGACATTGGCGTTTTATTCATTCTTTTTTTTTATTTTATCGTGTATTTGAAAAATGCCACTAGAAAACATGTTTTTTCTTCACATAGGGTATTATTCAATTCGAGAACTGACGTTTGTTATGAGTATTATCATGTGGCTGTGAGATAGTAAAAGTGGTGCTTGATTGATTTGAATATTGGGAGAAAAAGAATAGAATAGAAATACGTAGGAAATGATGAATAGTACGAGAACTTTTTTTCGCAATGTAGAAAGAATATAAAGTATTGACATTTCTTTCTTGTAATATCGCTTCTCGAATCGTGTTAGCTTGATTGACACATACACCTAGACCTCATGGGACTATCTCCATGTTCTGTCCAGAAGAAAATTATTAATATTGAATATAAGAGTAATTAATAAGCGACGTACCATGAAATCATTGAAGGTTTAGCTTTTTATGTAGTCTTTAATTCATAAGAATGCATCTACCAAATTGATACATTGTGAATTTCAATCTTAACTATATATATCATGTCAACTTAATTGACTTTCCAACGAGCGATACGGGATCAAAGTAAAACTATATGTGCCTGACTATAAACAGAACTATTCCCTAGCTTCCCTAACGTGAGCTTTGATAAACTTTGACTAGAATTGATGGAGAATGCCACTGTAGTTGTTCTGTGAGTATTGCTACAATATGGCCAATTAGTAATATCAAATCTATTCAGTAGTAGCAATTGAAAAAATAATTTGGAAAAAGTGATGTTTATTCATGAAATTTATTTGTTCCATTTATTTCGGATAGTAGATATCTCTGCTATCCGAAAACTTCATGTATATGTATATGTAAGAGAGTAGAGACGTACTCGTCTCATGAATCAATGGAATTTCATCTTGACATTTGAGAAATGCGCACGAACGACGATGAGAACCATAGTTTCACGAAGGAATGTTAGTTTTCTTGTTATACTTACATAAATGGGTATAAATTTCTACAGCGATTACGACACGAGATTAATTTACCCTCTTCAATTAAATACAAGGCAAGAGACGTTTATAATCCAAGAAATTTTTGTCTCCGTAATTATGAACAATGACTAAGAGTTTGGAATAACCTCTTCTCATTCTACGAATTTTCTGTAAATTTACCTTTTCACCGCTGTCACTCGGCAAATAAAATGTGAGCACAGTAAGGAAGGAAATTCCCATACAGGGAATAATAATGTTGACTGTGTAGAACAGAGTTTTTCGACGTAATGTTATATTAAAGGTTATATCGAGGTATGGCTCATCGCAGCACGTGTAAAACTTCTCGTTCCTGCAACATAAAAGACACATGAATAATTAATATATTATGAATTATATTATAAATACACATTCACGTATTTATTCATTGATTATAGGATAATGAATTTTGCTTATAATTCGAACGAAATCTACTGTTTTTTCAAAAAATTGAAATATTTTATAATGGTGATAAAAGTGGTTGATACTTTGAGAAATATTTTTACGACGTGATGGAAATTTTACTTCATAGTATGAATAAATATTACAGCATACAGCAAGATTTGCTTATTAAAGATGCGGTAAATGGAGCAACGTTGAAATAAAAACATGAAAAATTTAAACAATGGTACATGAAGCGGATAGACACTTTAGCTGTATATATGTGTGTGTAGGGTGTGAGAGAGGATTTTTTGCGTGGCTGAATCTCCGCATGTTAATATCCAATTTCTGTGATGTAACAAGATTAAATTCCGCGTGTTCATCGATCAACTATCCGCTCGCACATCGGAAAACTCTCAGATATGTGTGGAAAAAAGATCAGTGTGTCAGGAAAATTCAATAAAATTTCGTCTTCGCTTCTTTTTTCGTATTTATGATAGAAAGTCTTTGAATTACCACTCGGAAATTCGATAGGATTTGGCTGAGTGAACATGAGCGATAATGAATTGATTCTCATGCAATTTTCATTGTTGAATATTTAATTGACTGACCGAAAAAAATTCTCATCATTTTCAATTTAAATTTTCTAATATTTTCTGACGGCATGACAATAATGTTCAATAATCGTTGAATAATGGGATATTACCACCATTGGAGAAAAAAGGGAATATTGACACACGAATTAATTTACCTAACGGCAGGCACTTCCAAAATGTCCCACTCGACTGACATGTAGAATTCCGATAGATCCACACCAACGTCAACAACATTGCTGCCAGTCTGCTCATCCATGTGCCTCAGGTCCACCTGCATGAAAATGAAAATTAGAAAAAATCAATTTTGTTTCTATAATAAATTGAAAGTGGAAAATAATTATAATATCTAAAGTTAACAATCGACTCGTCGCAACGTCATAACAGCTTGATGCGTACGATGCTGAAGATCTGCGCGTCTTTGTTGCGAGTGCGATGTTATAAATTATTTTTCTTTCATAAATGCCATCTAAGATCGATAATACGAAAAATTAACACTAAATACAATAATACTTTCTCTCTCAATTGCAAAATGCTTCAACATTCTAATTCAATTTTTTGCTATAAATATTTGAATATGTATCAATATATGTGTAATTATATAAAAGTTAAAAAATATAACAATGCGATTAATATATTTTTTCTGTTTTTCACTCAAGAGAAATTTCCATGGATGTACAAAAAAAAATAAAAAATTGAAGCATTTTTGCATGAAAAATTTAAGAACAAAAATCAAATAACATCACTATATGAATGCTCTAGCATTAATTTGACTACGCTTATATTTTGAATATTGATTGAACATATATTGTTAATTGGAATATTCTGTTATCAATTATCAAAAAATGAGGAAAACAAAACGTAAAAAGTTACATATACACAGGCTTAATTAACGACACTGATTGAGTCCATCATACAGCTGTCCGGCAGGCAACGTTGTTTTTCAAACAGTCGAAAAGCATCGCATTTTTGGCGCTAAAAAATAAAATTTAAGTGAACTCATTGTGGTTATACAAATGAAAAAATTTTCTCTGTTAGAATTTCTTTTTTTTTCCCGTATAGCAAAACATATTTATATATAAATATAGAAATATGCGGCTGTGAAACAAACATGGTTCTATTATCTTCATGGCGATTTATCCATGAAGGATATGGCGAGTGAATACCAATTTAAAGGATATTAAATTTTCGTAATACACACAATGTAAATATAATTATGAATCATTTGGCAAAGATTGAAACTATTGAAACCTCCTTTGAATTTCCTATCGAAAACCAATATTCAATTTTTATCCGATTTTTCTACACCTTCTAACCGGACGTGCCAATCTACAATGGTGCACCCTTATCAAATTTTTGTGAACTCATATACTTTCATTCAATACAATCTTAATATCGATTTACACTCGACTTTTAACCATGAATAGATGTACGCAAAATAATTAATAAACTTCATAATTTGTCAGTCAATATTTGAACTTTAAAAAGACATCCTGCGTGAATAATGAATAATGGCAGATAACTTTTCTGTTTGGAGTGAACTGTAGACATATCTGATGAACTGGAGCTTTTCAACAATATCTCAAGACGACAAGTCATGCTATACGTCAAAGTTCTCGACGAAATTGAACGTGACAGGAAAATGGCGTTTGGCACCATACTTCTAAGTCTAGCTTACGTATATATATATATATATATATATATATATAGATATATATGTCTGTTATAGTTTTGTCACGTTTACGACCACCCACGTTCATGTCACCTCTCTCTCTATATAGCGTATTTATATTCTTTTCACTGTCAGTCGTGAAACTATTAAATATCTAAGCATAAATTTATACCCACAAGAAAAGTATAAGAAAAAATGACAATTCAAACACCATTCAATGAAACTGATTCAATGGAAAAAATGAAATTTCACTTGGCTTCTTCTTTTTCTTAATCATCCCCATATTCTGAACACGTTTTCGTTATTATGTAAATGTGGAGAGGAATGAGAATGTTGTATCGTAGGGGTATTGCATCAGTAATCAAATCACTGGTTGGGAAAAACGGAGAAAATTCTATCTGGAAAAAGATTCATGGGCGAACGTTCTCGTAAATTATCGATAACGATGTGGAAATTATAAAGTCATATAGAATTTCACGTTCGTTCCATTGGACTATTATCGACAGACAATGGGGATAACGATCGCTTTGATTGTCTTTCGCTCCTACTCTTTCACATGCCTTTACTAGTTTACTCATTCATGTCGGCGATAAAAGACTGTTGGCGTAAAGGCTCGCAGTGGTCTTTAGAATTGTAGAAAAACGAAAATTTTATGTCGATTCAGTTGAAGTTAATTAAACTTTTCCTTTCATACCATTTATGATCATCATTCGTTTTATCGTGAATGCTGTTCAGCCTTGTTCAGTTCGCGATGGACTACGTGTCGACATTTAATATTGAGGTGTGTTACAAATAATGGAGTAAATTTTGGATTTGATACACGTGAACAAGGTCAACGCCATATGCATCGAATATCTACTTTCAATTTATTTCTACATATATTACTTATTGCAGCTTCAACTGCATTTGGAATCAATTGTAATGTAAAAAACTCTTATAGTTCATAATATCAAGCATTCTCACGTAAAAGCTTAGGTAGACTTCGCGGTATAATATTTGTAGCAAGTTAGACTTTATACAACATCCGGAGGTGGGAAATTCATATTTTCGATTTACATTCCGGCACTTTTCAAATGTAAACAAACGTGCATTCATGTATCTAAACTCCAACATGCTCACGATCTATGTCTCATATTGGAGTACAACGTGCATTCAAAATTCTCGTGAATGTAAAAAGAACAATCATGTTCTTTTTACATTCACTGATTAATATAGAGAAAGATGTTTAATTTTATCTGTTATATTGGTTTGATAAATGAATTCGCATTTTAACGAATTAAGAAGACAAGAAATTATGTTGAAATTGACATGAATCGGGAAAATAGTGTGCAAAAAAAAATTCCAACTGTCGAAAATCGACGTGATGCGGTAGAAAAAAAGTCGATTGGGAGGGATAAAGCGAAGGGAGTGTACATAGATGAATGAAGAGAAAGCCAGGATGTGTTGGTGATTGAACATAAAATATAAATTTATGAGAGCGTATCATCTTTATTCTGACATTCGTGAAGGGAATAGTAATCGCTACGTGAATAATACAAATAGACAACAGGGAATAACTTTTTCGTTATGGATAAATTTATTATTATTCGCATAGGAAAGTCAGAGTCAATCAACTCATACCTGATCTATTTATTTAAATTTCACCCCTAAACAACATCTATGTCAATCGGTTATTGTTTCACATCGTATGGATATTCGTATGTGAAAAATAATTATTTTTATTAAAAAAGATAAGAATTAAAGTGGTAGGAAAATGTGACGAATGAACTCTGGCGCAGCTGACATTGTGAAAATCGAGTTTAGTGAAAAAACTTCAACGATAATGGTTCGCTATTTTCTATCAACTTTTCGGTTTTCGGATCACACATTCCGCTTTGTCTCGTGCTATCAAATGAATTGGTCTTTCGTTCTTCTGCTTCATATACATGGATGTGTGCACGTTTCCATCACTTCCGCCAGTGTATCAACTCGGTTGTCGTAAGAAAAAAAATGTGGCCAGTGAGGTAAAAGAAAAAAAACTGAGCGAACAATAAGAATAACAACAACAACAACAACATCAACGAGACACAATTCTATTTTCATTGTAAAAAAAAGTGTTTGAGAATCATGAAAGATACGAATAAGGAAATAGAATGAAATTCTTTGATGAGAGCAGAAAACAAAAACTTTCATTCCTTTCGAGAGAGTTAATGTACTGTCTACGACAGCAAACAGTCATGTGAAATACTTTCAAGTAGTCACGGTTGGTCAATAGTTGAACAAAAAAGTATCATCGAGTTGAAAATTGCACTGTTGACAATTCTATTGCATTCCCATGGATATTTTTATTTTTCCTTGAATATTTTTCATAAAAAAGAGGAGGTGGAATCTGACGAGAATAACAAAGCTGATTTTCCGAATCGGTGGTATGAAAATAAACTATTGAACTCTGTAAAGCAGAAAATAGAAATGACCGAATCGGTATTTCATTTATTGAGCCGACCTACTTCCTCTATTTTTCTTCCTTCCCATCGTGTCATGTTCAACCCGTTGCGCGTCACACTCTCAATATACATATCCATTGAGAATATGCATACTCGTATCGAAAAAGGGCATAGGTATTACCGTTGATGTTGTATCAATAGTGACCTTTACTAAAAATAAGAGTTCAAATGAAAATAGAAAGCATCATGCAAAAAATAATATAGATTTTTTTTTGCTTTTCCCGTCAATGGTATTCATTCAATATCAACATGAAAATTATTCAATTCCTCATAGCGATTAACTATTTTATGAATGCGTATTCATTATACTAATCATTATATAGTGTATGTTTTACCCTGTGTAGGTATGTTTTACGTAGTAAAGAACCACTTTATTCAAATGTGGTATCTGTTATTGAAACTAGCGACAAGAGGTAACCAGAATGATTCAGGGGCGTGTGTATAATCAGCTCGGCTCGTTACCCCGATTGTGTCTATGGGTCAATGAACCTGAATTTGTGTGAAATATATATGGAGAGAGTCTATATGAGATGGAGAGGGAGGGTAGAGGAGATATCGTTGAGGGAGAGAGTGAGAGGAGCCATAAAATGAATAGTATAGCAACAGTGAGAGAATGTTTACGTTCACGTTTACGAATGAGATTAGATCATGGTCAGTCTACTGCAATGTGCACCTGGCAAATAGGATTTCAAAGCTAATTTACATATTGACATGAGTGTTCTCGAATTCTGGGAATGCAACGTGAGTTGACTGCATCATAATTTTATTTTAGAATGAATCAACAATGAAATGTCAAATGAATTGAATAAGTGGAGAGACATTATTTGCTTTATACGATAGAGATATCTTTTTCCATTTCCTCAAAATGAAGAAAAAAACCAAACATGTTCTCTCATGTATTGTGTTTCTTTATATTCAATTGTTGTCGTTCAATAATAATTACTGTGCTCAATAATGAAAGTTACTGAATTCGCAGAATTCGATGAATTGGATGCATGGGGAAGGAAATAGTGACGACATCGTTTGTTGCAATGATAAAAGCCAGTGAAAAGAAAAGATGCCGATATCAAATTACGTGCCCACCGAATATTTTTTCAAATACATTAACATGTGAGTATATGTAAGGAAACATTAAGGAAAACAACGTAGAAACATTGGGCAAACATTTGAGAGTGTTGGCCGTGTTAAAAAGCTTGAGAGGGCTTTAAAGAGACACTGATGGAGCATCTGGATTGTAGTTATATCGTTGCACAACGACAAAAAAACCAAAAGCTGATGGGCAAAGACATTGTGAGTGAGGGAGAAGGGATCTGAAAAAAAGGGAACAAGAAAACGGGGAGAGAGGGGCATATATAAAAAGGTTTTATCTGTCGCCTGGAGCCAAAAGCTCAAACACACCCTACTTCCACCACTCCTGTTCTGTGTTTTCCTCTTATCTTTATCACCCTTCCTGTTGGGTTCATTTTGTTCTAGCTCTGATCATGATGCGCCAGAAAAAAGAGAAACGACGAGAAATCTCGTAAAAATTTTTTTCACACTTTTGTGTGGAAAGATTCATTAAAGTCGACAAGATATAATAATGGACGGTTGAAAATTTAATAGAGCGTAATGGAGAATGGTTCAATGTTTGGAACGGGACGAGAATTTAACTGACTTAGAGATTGTTAAACGATTGACAGGATAAATAAAAATAATAAGGAATATAAAAAGGAGAAAATGGTTTTTGTGAACGGAATGTATGGGATGAAGCGGATTGAGAGAGTGATGTTAAGATATGTAAGATAGGGCATGCGCGAAAAGCTTAATAGTGTCGCCCTGAGAGCTTATTCGTGATGCCATTAACGGTCCTGTTCATATTCTGCATCTTCGTACCACGCCACGCCGCACCTCGTCATGATGTAATTATCTTAGGAGCGTTTCTCTAATGCTGCTGAGCAACCTACATCCCTGCATCCCTCTCATTGAGCTGAGTCACCGTGGGAAGATGGCAGACAGGTCCCGACAATTGATTTACAATTGGAATATCACGGTGTAACGCCCCAAACATAATACATCTCAACTACATAATTCATTCACTTGATTGCCATAATCATTGCTTTCTATTATGTATACAAAATTTATTGTGAATACTTAATGATAACTAATTGTCATTTGACGTGAATGCTAATTCATCACTGTAGGTTGAGATTTTTTTTCTTTTATAATGGAAGTATAAGCGTAGAGCCAGATGATATATGATATATCTCTATTCTGTCATTCTTAAAGGTGTATATTTGATTGATGAATTTAATTCAATTTAATTGTGCATTTTTTCACTTACCATATGTATTCATTTATTTTTGTTGATTCGTGCAAAAGAAAAATAATAATATTTGCAAATGACACACATTTATATTTCACGTATATAAAAACATGCACAAACTGTTGGGTGTAAATTGTCTCTGTTCCTGTTTTTCTTTCTCTATTTTATTAAATTTTGTTTTGATAAAGTGATCCCGTTTACTTGACAACAAAATGGCATATCATTATGATAAAGAAAACTTTTTAATTGACTGTGAAGGCCTTTTAATGCCATTCATTTCTCCTTGCTGTCCGAGATTTTTGTCAAGTTTTAATCGGAGAAAATTTTCTTTTTTGTCTCACATTTTCAATAGAATAATTTCGCATATATGTTTTCGAATTAAAGCCGCTCATGAATTCATAATATTATCATTTGACAAGTTTTGTTCGCGCCAATGCAATGAGGTTTTTTGAAATGATACTTTTATAATTATTTTTGGCTTCACCCTGAATGATTTTCTTTTGTTTTTGTTGCAATACTTTGATACAGCCCTGCTAGACACCAAGCTTTTTGCGAGCAAATTATGCTGTTCACTAATGCTTTTCACAACATATAGCCACTCGACTGTCACTATTGTCGCATGACGTCCACTAATAAACAATCAAAAGTAAACAAATACATTCTCATGGTAGAAATTCAATGTCTGTATCGAACATACAATCTTGCAAATATATATGTATATGAATGTAAATTATGCATGTATACATATATGTTTTCCATTATTGTGTTTTATTTGTTTCCGTATGCGTTTAGTGTGTTGTACATTATCTTTCTCATATTGTTTCGTACGTATACCACTATTGATAATACATTGTATTTCCAATATAATTACAATACAGCCGAAAACACGTTTCCCATATGTTGCACGAACATTCAACAATCGATTATTATGAAAATCAAAATAGATTAGTTTGAAACGTACAATGTTTGCAGTAATGCAAGAGATCTGCAGAAGTACCGTTGAAATCGTCTTCATGGGAAAGGTATAAAATGTGTTGATTACGCGTGGGTATCGTAGGTATACGTTTTGATAGAGGATGAGGCAGAGAGAGAGAAAGAAAGAGCGAGAGATGGTGAATAAGAAATGAGGGTGTAAGCTCTTCCTTGGACAATAATTCGATGCTGAAACTTACGTGCAAATGCATTCAAAGGTGTTTATGTATCATAGAATAAAAGATTGATTAAAGGATCAGGTGCAAGATGAGGTTGATTTTGGAACAATTTTTTACAAATCACACGTGAGACAAAAATTATTCCACACCTATATTCGCCCAATTATAAAATTTCGTTAGTTTTGGCATTTCAAGGATTTTCATTATATCGACTCGAGGCCCATTATCATATCAGTATAAGACAAAATATTTGAACATCCACCATGATATTAACATAGAGTATTTCAAATTTTTATGTGCAATGGAGCTATCAAGAGCCGGAACGACACAAGAACTTTCCTATTTAAGGCAAAAAATGAGAAATACACGAATACACAAATGCTTGCCATCAAAGTAGTTTAAATCAGAGTAGAAAATAAAAGCTAAGAAACACATTCGAACGTGGTATTTCATTATTGCGTTTCTTATTTAATATTTTTTTTCATGTGAATCAACGATGGGAGAATTATTCGACAATTTCAGGAATGCTATTACAGCTTCTGAATATACACGCGAGCTGTCGTGTACCGAGCAAGTTCTCGACATGACTGCGTTTCTGTCGCACAAAGTAATTAAAAGAGAAGTTTCTAATGGCAACGGACGTTCGCTTTGTTCATAAAGTTTTGGAGGTTTCTATACTATTCCATATGTATATACATATATATAAATAAACAGAAATTCAGATATATATGTTCTGTGTGTCGAGGAACATCTTGTGGTATGTTACAAGAGTCGAGAGAAATATCCAACTCTTTCCTCTCTGAGTCTCTCAATTTCTCTCGTTGACGCTTCCTTTTCTCCTCTCTCTCCCCTTCACTCTCCCTATGTATACTCCTAACATTCAAAGTGTAATACGTTTTGTCAATTGCAAATTGGGTCAGTGCTAATAATTTTTGCTACTGACTTACGGTCAACAGCACGAGTTGCGAGGAGTGAGAGTCCAGATATTTGAAACAGTTGGTGCGCACAACTGTATTTGACAAGTCTTACATACATCTTCTACTTCTACAATGTTATGAAAAAACGAAAAATTGAAAATTATTTTCTCCCGGTTGTGATTTATGCGCTAACTTTTCTCGGTTTTTATGTATTTTATGTATGGACAATTGTTTCCAACGAATTAAACGATTCGAGTTTTATTAGGGAAATTTCGTGCGTTTTCTCTCACTTATCAGGGAAGAAAAATATGCCGAACGCAGTTTAATCATGTCCCTTACGACTTTATCCTTTGCCTTTCAGATTGTGGAGTAAATTTAGTAAACTTGCTAATTAGTTTCCGTATTCTATACCTCTGGCACTAAACACGGTTGACGACACTGAGCTTCAACGTGACAAGGAAAAAATAAATAAAAATGAAGGTATATTTTCACGAATTAAATGATGGGAACGACGAGTTCGGAATAATCGTTGAAACGAGTTCACTCTCCCACGGGGATCACGTTGTCGCTGTTGAATTTAATACAAAAAAAAAATATTGGCAGAGTACACGCAGAGTATATATACATATATATATATTTATGTATATTCACATGAAATGTAATGAAACGAACAAAGCGTAAATAATTTGAAACTAAAAATGAAATAACAATTTGCGTCATCGTGAGTGCTGGGGAGCGATCATTAATGTAATTGAATTATTCTCACCTCCATTATTTTTTTAATCGTAAACATTTAAATGAATGCATTAAGAACCGAATAATGACGTTTTTTCAAAAATTATCTTTTGTTCAACTATGTTATTTCATGCATTTTTTTTTTCTAACACTCGGACTATAACAGAGTGCACTAGACGGTTTTGGTTATGCGCCAGTGCTTACAAGCAATATTAACTAGTATTTTTTTCACAATTTATTCGTCCCAATTTTTGTTCTTTTCAATGCGAGATATGTCAACAATGCCGACGACGCAGTCAAGTGCAAATGGCGTGTTGGACATGCGGAAATGGAATTAACCGCGCATAAAAATACAATTAAATATACGTATGCACATACACATAGTCGAAAATGAAAAAAAGTGATTGGTACAATGACATTTTGCGTTTGAATGAAAGTTAATTAAGGCTTCGATTAAACAAGCATACGGCTCACTGGCCATTTGGTGGCTTGTCCAATGCTGATACTAGATGCGTCATTGGATATTATTTTCCACATCCCGAGCGTGAAGCATGCACCATCTGTTGTCACGTTATATGTACATATATATTGATCTCGACACTTTCAGTTCTTCATCGAATAAATTATATATCCGAAAAGTTCTCACATTTTCTATATACTCTAATCCATCGCCGATATCATGAAATATAAATGAAATAAAATGAAATGAAATGAAATGAAATGAAATGAAATATTTTTAATGCTGAATAGAATTCAAATTAAAATGTTTCGAATAAAATAGGAGAGTGAAATGAAGTACATTATGAGGCGAAATAAATAAATATTTTCACGTTGCTTTTCGATGTGTTTATTATTTCATGGCAATCATCAGTCACTACTACCATCACAACCTACTTTTTTCAGCCCGTTTAATTTTTGTGGTTAATCAGTATATCATCACTTAATCATATCAACACAGTTGCGCTTGTAATCCATTGTAGTAACGATTAATTATCATCAATTGATGACTGATGACGATTGATTGATAAAGTGCACATTTAAAATGAAGACTAATAATTTGAGAACATCTTCAAGGGAAATGCGTAGAAAAAAATTATGAGAATTGTATGGTATGGTATTGACGATGAATAATTTTGATGAACGAGAGGAAGGGAAATCCTAGCACGCTATTATCGGATTCAGCGATATAGCTAATGGAAAATTCTGAGCGTGATTCAAAACACACTGGGGAGATGAGTGATAGTATATATTAAATATATGTATATTGGATTTTCATAGTGTGGGGGAGTGTTTTCGTGCACGGTCGGTCAATGCCAGAATTTCATACAGCCCTCTCTCTCTCCCTTATACCCTTCACCGCTTCCCCTTCAGTCCCTCATCCACCCACTATGCCTGCCAAGTGACATTGGCATGCATATTGCGGAACAGCACGAAGCAGACATCCAATACCCATCCACAACCGCAATATTCCATTAGAGCCCGTCTCTCGGCCTCAACGACGTTTCCACTTTATTCTGCTTCCATCTATTCTCTCTCGCACTTTGGTCTGCTTACATATTGAAAATTTCTCGAATCTCTCTTGAGAAAAGAAAGCTTACGTCGACTGAGAATACTGAAAATTAAAATAAAGGTACAGTCTGCAACGGTTTCTTTTTCGTGGTAAGTAAATGACGGAATTTTTATTTTTATCATTTTATCTGATTTTTTTTTTTTTTTTTTCTTTCCCTCTCTTATATGTGCAGGGATGGAGGCCTGATTGTTTTTCGAATATATCATTCATTTTGCCTCATATATCAAGGGCAATTTTTCGTGCGTGCAATAATACAGAATCCATTTTATATGAAAAATTCCGGTGTACCATAAAGTCATCGTAGTTATTTCATGTTTGTTTAGCTTAATGTCTTACGATAATTGAAAAATAGGAGAAGATATAAAGTTTCGGGAACATACTGTTATACACGATATAATTGAACGTGAAACGTCAAGACTGTTTTTTGGAGAATAATATTGTTCGAGCGACCATGAACCACAATTCGCAGGGCTACAATATAGATTGACTTCACATTATGAATAAATATTGAATTAACTTTTAATCGCAGTTCTTGCTATTAGTTTTCTGATGCTTGCGACTGTTCTGCTTACAGTGAATTCTGGATCGATGCGTAATGTAGAGATCGTGATCATTTTTTTCTAGTCCTATTTACTACTTTTCGAATGTTCACTCTATTTTTATTTCAGTGTCGAAATCATATTGACTGAATATTTTATTATTTCATTATTACTTTTAACAATATTTGTGAACATTTTGATTTTTCATGGGCCCATCAAATTCAACGTAGGACAGTATCATGGAAGGTACGATAATGTAATTCGCTATTCCGTTGCAAATTCACTTCTGGTGAACGTTGATGGAGAGAACAGATATCATTTCAGACATTTCAATTTTACCTTTCAACTTCTCTTCCACCAATATTTCATCTGTGATGTCATGAAAACTTCCAAATGTTCCGTTAAATAAACGTGACAATTATGTCAATGATAAATAATAAAATATGAAAAGTATTTTACCCGGCAATTACAGGCTGTATAAATATCATCAAATGAAACGCACCGAGAGAATGTTCTAAAGAATCAGATCGAAAAATTACATTGATCATCAGTGGAGAATAGTAAGAAGACTTCTAATTCGATAGAATGACAGTGACGTTGTTCAAAGACATACCGAGAGCCGGATACAAGTGGAAAGAAATATATGCACTAATTAATTGTCCATAGTCGTTGATTGATCGCAAACTTCGTTTGCGTTGCATTTTTGCACATGTGTCAATTGTGAAATGGTGGACAAGGGGAAAAAATGATGTCACACTATAAAAAAAATAGGTCAAAAAAATTGAAGCAATAAAATGAGCGGAACAAAATTTGTATTCAGCAGTAGTGTAGTAGTGGTGGTGATGGTGACGGTGATGGCGGTTTGCAGTGCGAGTTTAGTAAGCAAAGGAGACACAAGAGTTGGACGGTGAAAAGAATAGTGTAGTGTAAGTGTGGGAAAAGGGGAGCAAAAATATGAAGCGCTGTGCCAAAAGAGGATAGAAAAACGCGGTAGGCTAGTCACGAGTTTCAGGGAATTGGTAAAATGCAAATGGTGTCGTACAGAGGATGGTGTCGGAACCAAACGAAGAGAGGGATACAATAAAACCAAGGCCATTGTCGAGGGAGAATGAGGAAGTGAGCGTTGGAGGATTGCAGGAAGCTTTTCACCTATACTTCTACCTCACCTTAATATAAATTATGTGAAATATAGTTGGTCTACAGTGATCTCAATAATGGGGTGTCTAATTATCCAATGACGTTATGGTCCGACTATCTCAATAACCTTGGGTAATTTGCGAATTTTCTGAAGGTGAGGTCATTAAAAGGCATTGTGATGTGACAAAGATTGTCGATAATTGACATTACATCCAAGAATAACCGTTCATTTTCTTATGAGAATAATGAGAAATTTTTCGAAAAAGGAGCCAATTACATGAACAGTTTATTGAATATTTAGTATTTATTTTGGCGGCTGTGTGTTTCAAGTTTTGATGAGAACATCTGGACGGTTAATTGAGTTTTTATTGTAATTTTTCAGTCTCGATTCATTTCAGTGAGACACAAACGTTGGGCAATGTCCATGTTTGCATTCATTGAGAGATTTAAGTGAAGTGTGAAGAAGAATGAAAGCTCTCAAAAATGTTGCAATTCAATAGACTGCAAATACAAATAAACGATGTAGAATGTTGGGGGGATGGTCACCAGATATTGACAGTGAACATAAAAATTGAATGAATTTTTTGCAACCACATAGATTTCGCCTTTGTCAGACAAAACCGATTTTGCAATGGATCCCTTTCTATCCATCCGCTTTTTTTATCTGTATGAAGGGATTAAAAATAGTTGGCACGTCCGTTGAATTATTTTATACCTTTCCCACGTGTTATATTTTATTATGTCAAATTATATCAGACAACAGCGATCTGATATTAATGGTAATTGATCATTCTACATATACTTCAAAAAAAATTTCATGAAACGAAACGGAGAACAAACAGCGGTGAAAATAAATATAAATATAATCTGATATGAGAAGATATAACTCAACGAGAGAAAGTAAAATAAAAATCGCGATCAACGCCGGACGAATTATCTCGAGCGCTTCCAAATATTTGCCAATTCAATTAAATGTCAACACACTGTAGAAATACACACACACATATATATATATATATATATATATATATAGATACATACATGTACATATAGATATTTGTATATTCATGTATAGTTCTGAAACGGACTCGAACGTCAATAAAACATTTTAGCAATTCAATATAAACTTGTACTGTGAAATAAAGTAATACATTAATAATATTAATGAAGAAAAAAAAATATGAATCAATCAATAATTATATCAATATTAATGACGTCCAACAGCGCATCGCACGAGCTTATATTTCAATTTCAAACGAGATGGCGGTCACGAGGCATTCCTAAAGACTCATTTCAAATCAATCACAAAAAATGTTCATGTCAAGTAAAAAACAAATTAATTCAATCATCAATTATATATTAAGTTATTATTCTTTCAAATCTTGTCGCATGAGATTTATTGAAGTGTTAATATTTTTTTTTTTTTTTGTTATCTGCGACGGATAGTAATTCGGCACCTTAAAACCGTCATAGGTCCAGGAGCCTAACTTCAAAACACAGGTCTGTACGTCGTATGGAAAGAACTCAACGTCGATGGAGCAGGAGGACTTATAAACGGCTGGCGGTTGCCACATGACCAGTCCTTGATAGAACACCGTCGCCTTAGTCATCAGTGTCACTTCGTAGTTGCCGTCGGCGCTGCAATCACCGAAGAAACATACCCCAAACGTGATCTCGATTGGTCCTGAAATTGTTGGATAAAATGGCTGCCACAAAACAACTCGAGAAAAAAAGAATGGAAATGTGAATTCATCTAGCAGCCATCTTGATCCCTTTGTACATAATTCACCCCCGCTGCTTGATTGATAGATGCGAAAAAAATTCGACTTACATTCGTTAATATGACGTTGAAATATTTTTAATCAAACAGAGAAGATAAAATTTGAAAAAATAAATTATTCATCGGCAGGATGAATTTTCAAGGGTGATATTTGGACTTTCACATGAAATCTTTATGCAATATTACCTTTGATAATTCATACACAAATTGTTCAATGCATTGGTTTCCACACAATCAATCAATCGTAAACACTTATTGGTTACCATGCAAATTTACCTTGAAACCATCATAGGTCCACGAACCGAACTTGAGCACGCACGTCTGCTCGTCGAATGGGAAGTACTCCACGTCAATTTCACACGAGGACTTATAAATCGCTGGTGGCTTCCACTCGACCAATCCCTGATGGTAGATTGTGGCCTTCGTGGCCAAGGTCACCTCGAAGTTTCCGTCCGCGCTGCGATCGAGCACATTAGTGGTTCTGGGCGCTGCGGCGGTTCGAGCTTACTTTGTACTTACGATTCAATATCAAAAGCCCACGATTTTTTTCATATTTAATTCTTTTTGTTTTTTTTTTTCATTTTTATCATTTCATTTCTTCAATTTCAATCTAATTTTTTATTTTCCCAGATGATATTGGGATGTTTTTCCAGTGTTCAACTGGGAAAATTGAATTGGATGAGTAAGCAAATTGATATAGATGTAGAGAAGTTGCCGATGGAGTGAGGCAAAGCGTTCGATTCCATCCAATGAATGATATGTTTATGTATAACATCATTTTGGCATTCGATTTAACTCTACCACACTATCATAGTTGTGTTTATCGACTACGCCTCGTTGAATCATTAGTCTCATGACTTTGTATGGATATGAGAGGAAAATTGAACTACAAATAGTGAGACGGCTGAACAAAATCATGTGTATGTAAAGAAGATAGAAGGGACTGAGGGTGGGCGAAGAGTGGGCTAACGAGGAGGAGGTGAAAAGCACAAAGAAGAGTTGAACGTTATAGATGGAGTTTATTTATTTTGGTGTATTAAGTATCTCTGTCAGAGCAAAAGTGGTCCAATTGTGCCTCCGGTATAGCTATAAACTTCAGTTCTCTAGTACTGTGATATTATTTCTGAGATAAAAAAAAGAGGATGATGATTGTATAGAAAATAAGAGATAGAATATTACTTCTATCATGGTATACTTGGGCTTGGGATTATGACAATGATTCCAACCAAATCAATTGTTTCTCTATATATCCATGACAATATAATAAACCAATTGACTCATCGTGAATATGGATGTAAGGAGAGAATGTTGTTGATACAAGTAGATATATGAGATTATGTTTATGGAGAAAGTTTGACGACCTAATGATTGACCTGGTGAAATTTGACTGGACACTCTAGTTTTAACTCTCTCTCTCTCTCTCTCCCTCTCACTGACTATGTTCAAATAGTTCAAGTTACAACTTTACAGGTCGATAGGTTAGCGATCACTAGAGGGCTCTGAATTATATACATTGGGATTATTCAGCCCTAAATGGTAAATGCCTTCGGCGAAATTTCCTTCTCAAAGAGTGAATGCAATTAATGGTAAAGGAAACATGACACATACTTTCTATTCATGACAATCTCTATTCCTCTTTTTTTTTTCCATCTAACTTTAGCATTTTTGTGAGTAGAGTTTAAGATACTCTAAGGCCACTCTTCACATTCGAGTTCCTATGTACGTCCAAGTAGTTTGAGGGTTGGAGATTGTCGGTAATTGTTCTTTTCCCTCAGTTCATCACGATATTCGAAATATTTATCTTTCTGTGTCTAACATAATGGATATGATCATGATTGACAATGAAAAGAATACCAAACTGCATGAAAAATATCCAATTATATAATGAACAAATAATGATGGAAATGGAAAAATCATTTTAAAAACAAACTTATGAAGACCCACAACGATTCAACTTCTATCCATCTTTTCACAACCATGTGAGAACCCTTCGCTACCGATAACAGTTTTTACTCTCACCTTTTTTTTTCTTTTCTAATCTTCCCTCGTCTTATTCCCACGATTAATGCTGCGCGTTCGCTTCAGTTACGACCTCATTGCTGAGATTAGGAAAAGCCAATGTAACAATTGTCTTGGTGCCTTGCCGATATAGATTCGACCATTTTCATTAAGGACTAAAACTTCAATTTCACCTAACTTCTTCTCTATTACACTTTAGGTATATGAAAGTATACATATGTATTGGATCTTGAGTCACTGAGCTCTGAATTTATTGTTTTATGCATTCCTTACGTCGAAAAATCCATCGTGATACCACTTTAAAGCATAAAAAAGTACAGACTACACAGAAATTAATGTACAACTATGCACGGGATTCAGTGAGAATAGATGAAAAACTATTATCCATACGCAAGACTATATTATATTTATTTATACTTATTAAAATAAGGAGATCTCCAATGTATTTTGAGTTTGTATTAATTTTTTTTCCACTGGCTATCAAGTTTTAAAAGCCGTGAAAGTAGAAAAAGTTTGGAAAAAAGAAATATGAGAGTAAAAGTTATTTTTATCATTGAGTGCGATTAATGTGAGAAGAAATGTTGCTGCAAGTTTCCTCTTCCATTTCACTCATTTCTTTCTCATTTTTTTTTCTTATAAAACATGAGAACGTGACATTCTTAATGTCAAGTTTGATTTGACCAGAAACAAATTGATTTATATGAACTTGAAGCCGTCTTTAAGGCACTGCTCTCAGATATATACTGCGATAAATGTATGTTGCCGGTTAACTTTCTCGTTTTTATCCGTCGAAGTGCGCTGCTTGGAACAAGTTTACGTGAAATCGAATTTACGGCGCTACCACCCAATCTCTATCTTATCCTTTTTTTTCTCTATTTTTTTTTTCTTTCGTTCTCTATCAATATAGTTCACCTCAAATCGTCCACTACTTCTAGTGAGATACATCTAATACCACATATCGTTTTTCTCCAAACCCTCTCTACATTATGAAATTTATATATGAGAATCTTTTGTAGCAATATTTCTAGATCGACAAATTCGAGTACAAATGGAAAGAATGAAAAATAAATAGATAAGTGAGTCGTGATCGTAGAATGCTGGGTAGGGCAATGTAATTCAATTTTTATTATGGGAAAAGAAAGAAAGAAAATGTTTCAAGTATTTATGTCTTATCCACTATTTTCCATTTCACATGTCAGTGATATTATATGTAGAATTACACTCCCATAGAATTCAGTTATAGCTTGCACTGGTTTTTTTTTGTGTGACATTTCCCGTCACTAATTCTCCCCGAAGTATTTTTTTTTTCTCGCTGTTTTTTTTTCCATGATTCCTCAATCAGCTAATCGAATGCGCGTATATTAATACATTCCGATCGGAGTATTCCATTTGTCATTGAATAAAAAAATTTACACTGGGAATGAAGGAAATCTCATTTGTTGTATTGCTGCAACGTTTTTTTTTCTTTTCAATGGACCGTATACTGTGCGAATGGGTGTGTAGCACATAATGAAAATATACAGCACACAGGCATTGGTCAGCGCTTCTATATATTCTAACGGTTGTGAAGCCACACGATTGGAGTAGTAGAGAAAAGAAAGAACGTCAGTATTGATACTCAACATTACATGGATGGGATGAGACGGAGCCATGAGAATAGAAGACAAAGAAAAAAAATATACCCATCGAAGCATTGCGAATGATACGAGAGTGCAGTTCTCTATCAACTGCACATATTTTCTTGTCTGAGAGAGGGATCAATTCTCTCTGCAACTATATATACATGAACATATATGCATGTACATTTGAAGACAACGTGAAAATAAAACGAAAAACCTGATTGAATTTTGAAGGGGAATTCACAGTGGAAAATTTATTGGAAACAATGAGAAGAAGATTTTTCTTCGACTTGGATTATTTCCGTGATATGGATTTTATATAGGAAAACGTATACGAGTGTATGTACATATATTTTGAATGTAGATAGCATGCGATCTTATATATACGTTTCATATCACGAGTTGTGTGTTGGAGAATAAAATCAAGAGCTGATTTGGCTGAACATTCAGTGTATTATTACACAACATCTGAAATATAAGAGAGGATGGAAGAGAAACAAAGTGAAAATTTTTGTCTTGCTCATAACATGGCTTTGAAGGCAAAAATGTCATCTCTCTGTTGATATTAGTTCCTTCGTCTTTTCACTCGTTACTTATTTGTCTCAACCATTCACATTTCCATGAAGAGAAAATATATGAAAGAAACATCAAATGCATTCACTTTTTCCCCCCTTTCCATCACCTTAAATTCTGCAACACATGTGCCAGCTTTTCATATTTCTATTAGCTCTATAAAAGATCTGCTTGGGTGATATCATGAGAAAAGTGAAGCCGAGTGAATTAACATTTCTAAAATAAAAGTACCTACTCTCTTCTTCTCAGTATTCTATTGTTCACTTCACGCGCGATAATTTTACTACAATTTTAGAATAACCCGAAATATGATTTTTCAAGGAAGTTAATTGAGAGCTGCAATAATCGAGTCATTCTTGCAGCTTCATGAATTCTATTATTTTCAATATATATTTTTTCAATGTTTCATCGGTGAGAAAGTCAATCTTTCCTGAGATAATTTGAATTTTTTGATTATCACAAGAATGCTCCCCGTTCAATTATTTCACACAATTCACCTGTACGCATACCGATGAATACATTGCTGATCAAGCAGCGAGTTTGGCAGATAGTTATTCATTGTACACGTGGGCAATTAATTCAACGCTGGAATAATAAATATAGAAGCACTGTATACAATATATTGGTGAATAGTTGATTGAGTCCTATTGAATATTCATAATTGTTTTACAATTAATTCCACAGTACCATTAATTTACAGCGAGACATGCGTAGAATTATTTACTGTTGTGAAATTTATAGTCGATTGTAATGGAAAATGAAAATGATGGGGAATGAATAGCTCTTCAAATATTTATATCATGTTTTGCGTGTTTTGAAATACAACGCGAGCATAGGTGTGCAGTATGAATTTTTCATCATTTTTCCCACTATTTTCATTTCAGGCTGAATTTCCCTATTCTTTAACCACCCACTCGCGCCTCTCTCTTGTACCAACAACTGTGGGTTTTTTTTTGTTTTGTTTTGTTTTTTTTTCATTTTCATCCGCAGTGTGAGATTGCCTTGAATATAGCGGGGAAATGCAAGAGGTTGTGAGCGTGCATACACGCTCATAGATGTATATATTTATTTACACTGTATATGTATTCATGGAGTACTAGTTGTAGAGCACACGAAGATTAGTTGGTGAATACGCGACTCCCAGTTTACTTTCCATCATCGTCATCAAAGTTTACACACAGGCAAGAAAAAAAAAATGAAAGATGTCGGGACTGTAGTGGACGGTGAAAAGTTTTTCACTTTGCCTTTTGTCTACAGAGTTAACTCTCGCAATTTCAGAAAAAAATTTTTTCTCAAATATATGCAGGCGTACGGGAAACTCAAGATTAGTTTGATTAATTTCTGTTTTTATGTTATTAGAACTTGAACTTTTTCATAAATAGGGAGATGAAATTATAATAAATCAAGAGAATATCCATTTAGTGGTATCGATCGCTGGCAGATTTATGCATAAGTCAGTTTCATCGATTCAGAAAAATTATGATTTCTGCATGAAAATAAAGAAAGACCAAATCGTCAGAGTTACAATCAGCATGGAGAATCTATAGCCAATTTGAAATCAATTCGGAACTGAATATGAATACTGAATATCTATCAGTGAATGTGATAAGTGAAGATAATAATTGAAGATATAATGAAACAGCGGGAAAGTATAAATGAATTAACAATGATTGTTGAAGGAGTTTTCTACGTTAATAGGGCGTTTGATTAACCTTCATCGGAAATGAGTTCTCCTGCGTTGTGAAACAGAGGTATGGTAATGACTGGTTTTCGTGGCAGTGATGGTGCTCTATTACTTTGTGAATCAAATAAGTTGAGTTAATTGTCGTTGTCATTACATCTATTTTTTGGAAAGGAGAAACTCACCACTTTGGCCTGAGTTCTTTAATCGACCGTGGAATATTACGCTGATGCCATAATATGGTTTCCAATGAATATTTACATATTTAAAAATATGCTGCAGAATAGTAAAGTTGACTCAATGCTTGTTCACATAACGTATGCATAAAGTTACAATTGCGAGAAGAACATATATGCATATATGTAGGAGTATATATTTCGTCAAGAAATGCGCACGCATGACAAAATCTTGTTAATTAAAATTATGCAACCATCCGTGACGCTATTAACGCGCACTTCACTCAACACCGACGCGTTTGAGCATTGAATTAAAACATTAATTAGTGAAAAATGAGAGATGTTATATTTAATATATGTTTTTACAGAAGGATATAGAATTATAGTAAATACTCGGTGGACAACACTTGAAATTATGTTGAAATATAACAAGCAAGACAATATCAAAAGTGTGATGTAGCGTGTAATAATAATTCCTCTTTCATGTGTTAAAATCAAATTATGAGATGAAAAATGCGCCTAAGGGGATTCATTTTTTCTGATAAGGGTGAATGATTTGAGGAAACTCAGGATGTATGTCAGAGCAGTCTATTCTTCCGCCAAACTCCTCTCCATGAAAAAAAGTTTTTGAAACTTGACAATACGAAGATAAAGTGTCTCACTGCGAACGGCCATTCGATCAGTTGACATTAATTACCTTCTAATTCACATGCAATGTACAAATAATATAACTGTCTTCACTCCTACTTAATACTTCAACGTTCTAATCTAATCAACTGATTATCGTGTAATTGAACTCAACCTGTCGCTATCCAATATCAAAGACGTTCATTAGTCCTAATGATAACACATCTAATACAATGCATGTATACGTCGATATATATATATTGAGTCTGGGATGTTGAGGGAATATTGTAGGAGGTAAATCGACGTACCGGGAGTTTCCAAATTATCTCTCTCGCTTTTCCTATAGATATATAGATGTATATATAGATATTGATGTTACGTATGTGCAAGTATAGCGTCGATTCTCCTGTAGCTCAAGTGGATTTGTATGAAATGGCCGATCTGTGACCACTCGTAGAACATAAGTAGATATATATACAGAGAAGCGAACGAGTAGAACTATTCCACTGGGATATCTGACGGAGATAGCACTACCTAACATCACTCTACATCATCCTTTCACCTAACTACACCTCTATCCTTTTGATATATTAATATCCAACGGCTTATGAGAAGTGTTTTCCTGATTGTACCAAACGTGTCATTGAATCTCACCACATTGAACTCATAATCGATGTGGTAAATGATTTCTGCTACACCATTTGATCAAATAGAAGTTTAATCATCAAAAAATCTCCATATTTATGATATTTCATGGAGTATGAAACGTCTTATCGAATCATAGTTGTGAATCATCATTTTCTCTTCTTTTGTTTGGTGAACAATGGTGTATGTATGGAGGTGACAGTGTAGATTGGATACCAAAACGGAGCAACGAAGGAAGAAATAGTGGTTTATCAGTCAAAAATGAGTGACGACAAAAGAAAGGAGACTAATGGAAATGTGAAAGAAATCGAGAATCGAGAGTCATGCAGACGTGGGTATATAATAAAGGTTGTAAGAAAGGTGACTTGACAGATCGCGACTAAGAGACGGGAATACGGGAATGATGGTATATAGATATATAAGAGAAAATGAAGAATACGAAAATGGTAGAGAGAAAGAAACAATGAGAGTGAGGGAGAGAGAGAGGGAGAGAGAGAGAGAGAGCGGAAATGGCGAGAAGAAAAGGATTGGAGGTGATACGAGTAACGAAACTCGAGACAAAAAGCTTGGAAAACCATATACCAACTAACATTCGGTGGAGACGAGTAACATTATCCGCCTGTCCTGAACGCGGTGAAATATCGTGGTAAATGTATATATGTAGCCAACGAGACGCCACAGAGTGGCTGGAAGGGAAGATAAATCACACAAGAGATGTGATACACGTACATCGTGATATAGAGCGAAAGACCTCGCAATGTTTTTTTTCTTCCTTACCCTGAAGGAAACGTTTGGATAAGCAAACGATTGGGGAAATTAAAGTTTGAACATTGCTCTGTAGAAATCTTTGAATACAATTCGAAACTATTGTATTGTTTCAAGATGATTATGACCAAGTTCGTGATTATGATAACGCTTCAAATGGTGTCAGGAAATTGGTGAAAAGTGTGTTCATTGATTGACACAAAATTCTAGTGGGAAATTGCATCAACAAAGATTGAAATATTTGCGCGTAATAAACGCGGTTGGATGAGAGCGCTGCATGTCGCACAAGCTGATGTTGTTTATATGTGTATTTTGGTACATATTCGTATTGTCTATTGAAAGGATATGAATTTTGGGCAGTTTTTCTGGGTGGTTCTCAATGATGTGTGAAATGATTTATTCATTCTGTTGTATACCCAGAAGCTCAATAGTTTCTTCCACTCGGATGAGAGTGTGAAAATTTTCACGCCGTAACGCTCGGCAATAGAGGAGGGTATAGAGCACTTGTGGATAACATTTTATCACAAAACATTTCAATACCACACATGAAAACATAGATATCGGTGAATTTTTGATTAATTTACAAATGCAAAACAGAGTCTCGCGAGGCGTAGTCGTGTTTCATATAATTTTGATTTTTGCTTTTTTCTTCTCCTCAAAAATTGGATAACATCCATGATAATCCATGTATGCAAAAGTTGATATGAATAGTCTTATCTAAAAATATTTCAAATCGGGCATAAAATACTCGCCGCAGCGCCCGTTTATCATGCGACAT
Organism: Meteorus colon; assembly: GCA_030523085.1. Lineage (NCBI taxonomy): Eukaryota > Metazoa > Arthropoda > Insecta > Hymenoptera > Braconidae > Meteorus > Meteorus colon. Next base: position 148,148 of record JAPYZH010000062.1, read on the forward strand.
GAATTCATAAATCTATTTCATCTACATAAATGATAATGACAATCAAAATTAAATTGAAGAAAAAAAAAAACGCGAGATAATTGGTAATATAAAAGATAGAGGTAGAGGTAGAGGAAAAATTGTATATTTTGGAGTAAAATGAAAAACATATTGAAAAATAGTTTGTAATAAATTTTATGCGACCTAAATTTATGAAAAAAAAATTGACATTTATTTATTCACTGTTGTGTGTTGTCGTTTATGGATGCTCTGTGACGGTGACAAAAGTTACGTAAATATGAAGGAAACTTGTTGGAAGAGAAATATTTCACGTGTGAAAATCTTTCTAGTGAAATATAGAATTGGAAATTGTGACGTGTGGGTGAAACCAAAAGGAATAGAGATGGTGAAGGATAGTATTGGAAAGGAAGATAAATATACGATCGCTAGAATGTCGCGATGTTGTCCTACATTCTTCGTTATTTTTCAACGTAACAATATTTATACATATATATATATATATATGATAGATATACTGCCACGAATAATTTCTCATCAATTGCGACTAATGGCTTTGAACATTCTAGGCCTCATTATGCAGTCCAACAAACATGAACAGACAGAAATGTTATATATAAATATATATATATGCTTTACGTTCCACCCTCATATACTGGACACTCGAGACTCAAACTCGTCAACGAATAATATGATATGAAAAACTTTTATACATACTGGGAAAACTGTGAGGAAAAAAAAATTTAACGATAAAGAGGAAAATGAACACAATGAACGAAAATAGAAGTATCACGAGTGTACAGTCATTGAGCGTAATCCTTTTTGGCAACGTGCAGTGCCAACTACGAACCAATATTGGACACATACCAGTATCACAAATATATGTAACAGAAAAAAAAGTAACGCAAACACCGATACAATAGGTGTATATGATAATATTTAACAATTGATCAATATCATATTGTGAATAAAAAATAATGGAAATTTTTTTTTTTATTTTTCCCCTCTATTCTCCTTTAAAATAATGAAATTATTTGAACTCACTTGTTGTAGAGAACTATATCAGGCCGCCATATGTGGTCAGAAGGCACGTGTAGCATGTGCACTCCACCATACTCCTTCGGCTCCCATCGTAATTTGTAGTCGTACCATGACTTGAAACAACCAATCGAAAAACAACGAAATTAAATCTGATTATCGAAATGTTCATTATTGTCTTACTGTAGTCTTTGTTTCCATTTTTGTTTTATTTCGAATGCGAATATCAGAACTAATAGTAGCACGCCGTTCCTTTACATTTTCCACTAATGAAAAACAGAATAATGATGAAAAAGTTAACAATAGAAGATTCATGCTAAATTTTATTTGATGTAAACATTTTTCACAATTCTATGTCCCTAAGGGAGTGAAAAAACTTCGATGAAATTATATTTGCTTCCAATTGTTTACTCATAATATGATGATAGTTGACAATTCTTTATATATTGAAGCCCCGTAATTGTAAACGAAATAAATATTCTGATAATCTTGATGGAGAATTATTCGGGTATAAATTTATTTGAATATACGCATGAACACACATGGGCACAAATGTATAGCAAAAAAATTTAAAGAATTCATCGTCCCGCGCGGTCCGATGCATATATTGAAGCAAGCTGAGCGATAAAAATGGAATGTCGTTTCGTGTTTCCACCATTTTTCTACTTCTGGTAATACAACACACACACACCCATTCATATTGCATTCTTCTCTACACTTTCGTTGAGTGAGAAAAGGATATGTGATGTTGAAAATAAATTCATAGCGCTCGGTCTGACTACGAACGCATGTAACCACTCGGCCATTCAGGCGACGTGATCTCCGTACTTTTTCGTTTGCGTTCCATCGAGTTGCATGTACCATATATAATATGCGATAGCAGTAAATACATATATATATTTACAGCAAGCAGAAAGTCATAATACCGAGCAATGTAGAGACATTTTCGATGTAAGATGTGGGTGACATACATGTGTATACGTGGTAGCGATTCACAACTAAGATATAACGATGGCTTTATGGTATTTTTACTCTTTTTATAGATTATGGATGCATGATGATTGTGATATATATATATATATATGTGGCTATGAGACAGATGAATCATGTCTAGGAATTTATATTTTGCAAATGTAGTGCTCAATATTTCATGATGTCAAAAGGTGCTGCAGTTTTTCACTTTCTATATGCACTCACTGCGTGAGCAAAATGATTATAAATTTATTTTCGTTTTTACTTATACACAAATCCCAGACATTGTACTATATGGTAAAGAGTAAATGTAATATTCCCTATCTCTTTGGGCTAACAATCAATCCAGATTAAATATCAAATATCATCAATTGAATAGACACTATTACGTCCTGGAAGCGAACGGAATCCTCCAATAATTCCTATTACGATTTCAATTATTATCCGGGGATGAAAATTGAACGGGAAATGTATAATAGGAACTCACTAATGTCCCATTATATCTATACATACGAATCTATGTACCTACACTGTATATAATATATATTAGAGAAAATAGACGTGACGTTTCCCAAGGGCAGTGAGCAAACACTGTGTTGCCAATAGAAGTGCTTAACAGCCCTCGCCACATATGCCACACACATATCACAAATACATCCAGGTAACAGGTCGTTATTACGCAGAAGTTGTGCGCTCGTGAGTGTTCATGTATATACATTCTATACGGGTATTTACTAGAGGTATACACCTTGCTGCAGTTGCATAGACACGTTATATGTATACGTCTAGACATGATTGAAGTTGAGATAGCGCGATGCCAATGGTGTAAATGAGTGATGGATAAGGATGAAGGCAAGGGAGAACGGTGATGGGGGAGACGATGGAAGGATTTTGTGTGTGTATTTGTGCAAGAGTGAGAGAGTGAGAGTTAAATAGATATGAAAGTGGTTGAAGGTATAGGTTTACATGAGGATGACATGGAAAGTGGAAAGCGGGTGATGTAGATGAGATAAATCTATACGCACGGAGATCTCGCACTGTTATCACAATATCCGTCCGACTTCATAGTGACTCAATCTATATATTGATCGATATTTCAAATGATAACGCATCAGGAACGCAATCAAGTCCTTCTCCTTATGTGGTTCCTAATAATTTTTAATATTTCGCGATCATGTAAAAAATTATGATGCAACATTTTTTATGTAACCAGTTTTTTTTTTTTTTTTCAATTTTTCCATCATCTGTTCAATAGAGAAAAAACATTGAGATACGCAATTGATTCATTTTTGAAGTACTGTTCAGTGAGAATGAAAAAAAAAGGGATACAAGTAATTTTCCGAGTGTCTCATCATATGGAACGAGTACATTCACTTTTTTGCAATGCAATCTGCTGCATTGCACTTAACGATGTGTATACGAGTGTATACATGAGTGTGTATGTACAGTGGAATTGGTTCTACGTAATGGTGCGATACAATGCCCCATTGTGTGTCAGCTTCCATCAGCAGTTCATCTCTATATATTACATGCATATTGTATATAGATATATATGACGGGTATGGATGCATGTTTTGATAAATATGTGTACATCGAAAACCTTCTCACTTGCTGATGGTTTATTTTCATCGCAATTATTTTTGTACCTGTTAAATAATAAATCAGACTGGGTTACATCTATTGAAATATACGTAAAGAAAAATTTTACTCACCTGTTCCACCCAAAGGTTAGTAGTCATGATTTGATTTTTCAAATTCTGCAAATAGAAAAAGCAATTGTTCATATACTTTGAATAATTATTTCTCATATATCTTCACTGCGTTCCATAATAGTTATTTGAGTAATTTTACACTGGAATATCAGGGAAATATGAAGAGTTTAAATGTAGGGAAAATGTAAGCGGACAAGTACATCGTTTTGATTCTTTGATAGCTGAAACCTTTCATAAACGTCAGTTTCAATCATCCATATGTGTATGTGTAAACTGTATCTACTATGTATATGAATACATATGTATAGTAAATATATTCGCGAATGTATGTGTATATATCTCCGTGAAAAGAGCCTCAAAGCTTTGGAATTCCCGCGTGGATTGCCGCACGAGATGACCAGTATTCAAATGCAAAATCTAACCACACTTGTGCGCTCTTGGATACACACACTCATACTCTCACTCATAAATGCACATCCTCCGTCTGGGAATTTATATCATGTGAATACTATATTTTACATCGTTTTATGACGAATAAATTCTCGAAATAATTTTTCATCATATTCAGAATTTGATGGAGTTTGTAAGACATGCTTTTCCTGAAGGTTTATCCTTTCCATGAATCATTATTTAAGTTCTTCGAGTTGATTGTTGTTTGGAAATGACATGGTCAATATTTTTCTTCGTCGATGAGAGTAATAATGAGTATTTGTTACATTTTATGTTTATCGTAGATAAATATATTCTGGAATAAACAATTTGTAATTGTGATTGTAATTCGTTTATTATTAAGCCAGGCAAAAAGAGTTCTCATTCATTCCTATTACAGTTCCCGAATGAGAGAACAAACTGGAATGATGAATTTCATAGATATAAATAAAATAAAGGTTACACGATCGTGAAGAGACATGAGAGACGAAGGGGGAAAGTGAGTGTTAGAGTGAGAGAGATCAGCATAACGCGTCAGAAGTTTTAACGAGTTTGAATATAGTTCTTGCCGGAAGTGGCAAGCACCACTAGGCTGAGAACTATACGTGACACACGACGAGAAATAGAAGGGTGAAACAGTTGTAGGAATAAAGTGTGAAAAAAACCTTTTATATGTATATATATAGATGGATATGTTGCATGCATGAAAAAGCGGAAGGTAATGAGAATGCGAGCCAGTTGTCGGAAGAAGTAACAAGATTCACTGATGATTATTTAAATAACGTAGAAAATGAGATAAAAGTTTTTACATGTGTATACAAATTATTTTTATGCATTTGAATGGAATGAGGAATAATTATGCATTTTCACATCAAGATTCCATTTAATCGATGCGAAATAAAAACATTTTGTTGTTTGAACAAAATATGAAATAAAAATAAAGCATTTGGGACGAGAGTATCTTCAAAGAAATGTTCTTTACAATCGCCGTGATGTTGTCAATTATTTCCAGGGTCGTAGAAGTGGAATCCAATGGACTCATTCATTTCATGGAACGTTTGCTCATAGTTCCATTGAATAGTTAGCATTTTTTGACCTAGATTAAAAGATTCAACTCCTATTCTAGTATCTCAAGGAGTAAGATCTCACTGATTCGACGGTTGCTGATTTTTCATTATTGGAAAGAGTAACTACGTATTATAGATGGAGTAATTTCTATCCAACCAGGTCGAGAGAGGTGCAATAATCACGATGGAAATTTATTCTATAAATACGCGAGAAGTATAAGTGATGATGATTGAAACATCAGAATACCAAGTTATTGAATTGGTACATGGAAATTGTTTAATGAAACAATTGACTCGGCAATATTGCTAATTGTCGAGATTGAATCAATCGATTATTGAGATTGCGGATGATTGCGCAACGATGCCATCTCATCATTTACGCAGTCACACCTCCATGCCGGAAGCTGCGTTATACCGGACATTGAATTGAGGTCACTTCGTCTCAGTGTACAGATGAGATCGATGAGGGCCACAACATTCACCCTTGCAAATCGCTGTAACCTCTTTAAATCTATAACCCACAATCTCTATCTGGCCCTTTTGTATCCACCTATTCTGCTGACCCAACCACTATTTGTGACTAGTTTCATTGTGCGATGTCAACAAGATAAGCGCAGTGTTTATTCTGTCACTCTTTTGGCACCAGTATAATCATCCTCGATTATTGTTGCCATAATATCCTTTTTTTCTCTCATATTTTACAAGTTCTGGTAGAGGTTAATGAAATAATCAAATATTGGGAATTCGATTTATTACCGTTGTATCCATTCGTGGATAGTTGTTCAGATCTTTCTTATTTTAACACAATGTACTCATTTTGTCCGACTTTTTTTTTATTTAATCCAAAAAAATGACTCTCTCAGTAGATAAATAAAGTGATTTTTGTGCAATTGTTCGACAAGATTCTACATCCATTGTAATAATTAACAACACACTGAATGCAAGCGATGAAAAAAAAATGTAACAATTAACAATTCTAAATGAATTGAATTATATAAAAACGAGAAAAAAATCGGTTTAATACTCGAGTGAGTAGTAACGTTCCTACCGAGTCATTCTGCTCTCAAGTTCTAATTACACATTTATCTGAATTGTGCGAAGGGAGCAAGCGAGCGCAGAGGGTGGTTGTTGAGGGATAGAGAGTAAAGGGTGAGGAGGATGTCGGCGCCCTGAAAAGGGGTTGTGAGTGTGACGGGGTCGCGAATGGTTACCAGTGCGGTGCATTGAAGTTGGCTCGGTGCTTCCCCAACAAGCAGGGCGTGGCGTCGTTTCTACTGAGCCACGACATAGAGACAGTTGGGGTCACATGGCGGAGTGAGAGGCCGATGGAGTGAGGAATAGTGCAAGCAAAAGATGAAGAAAATGAAAGAAAAAAGATAAAGAAAATAAAGTAGGAAAAGAAGAAAGGGGGGGGGGGGGGGGGGGGGGAAGAAAAGAAGAGGGGAGGGGGGGGGGAAGAGAAAATTTTTCCCCCGACCACAGGACGATGCACCCCATTAGCCGCCGTTGTGCACCTCACCCCTCTATTAGTATCCAAGTTCGTTTCCACCCACATACCTCTCTGTCTCTCCTTCCTCATACCCTTATTTTCGCAACCCATCCACCCACCTGGATATAAATGAGCGATCTGCAATGAGATATTGGATTTTATTTGTACCTTGTATACAATACATTATTACTCACCACTAGTTATAACTGCTAATAAACATATATATCAGTTTATCCTTTTGTTTATCAACTTGACGGTCAATTAATTTTTCATTTTTAGGTTACATTTATAATATTCTTTTTTATATAGATATAATTTTAATAGGAACTTTAACGATGAAGATGAATATTGAAAAACATAATCTGATTCCATTATACATAGTGTGTCAGATTTCGAGCATAGACTGAAATGTACGCGTTAAAAATATCATATTTATTGATTTACGTCAATCGTCGTACATTTCAATTGGAAGAACGATTTGTATCACATTTATAATCGAGAATTTATATTAAGAGAAATGAAATTTAAATTGCCCTTATAATATTATGTATTTTTAATGAATTTCCAAGTTTACTGCATTGCTACAATATTTCATGAATTTGCGTGTAGAGAAATCCAATTTGAATAATATATCACTAGGAAAATAAACTTTTTGAGATCACATTTTGAATGAGGATTTTTTGAATTCGTTAGTAACCGAACATAATTACACACCGATTCCCATTTGTTATCACTGATGTATCCCGCTGAATAATTGTATAATTCCAACAATAAATTTCCAACATGTAGATGCTTAATTCAATAAAAATAATTCCATTATTGGAATGGTATCAAATCCATGGCTGTAATGCAATAATACAGAAAATACATTGGTTTTCTACACTGAATTATTTTTCCTAATTAACACGTATGCTACGTTGAAAACAATTCACAATTTTCAAATTATATATCAATATTTGCCTGACTCAATTCATCATTAACTATTTCATTCAGTTTGAAGTTGAATCCAATTATTTTTTGCAATAATGTATTAACATATAATTCTTATTTGTCTTTTCATTAGTACTGAAAAAATATGTTGAATTATATATTGAGATGAAATTGACGCTGTCAATAATTTAATAGATATATGTGGGTTTTTGTATGAGCGTGTGATCGAATTAGGCGATGGGACATTTGCAATCAAAATCATAAGCCGTAGTGATGAATTATCAGCATTATGATCATGATTAACATTTCCATTTGCTTCAGTACTGTTGCATTGATCAAACCATGTATACAGTCGAATGAATATTACGCTACTCATATTTATATTTATGTGTATATATACGCGACAACATCTGTATTCGTATATGTGGAGAGAAAGTTTGGCAGACAGTATGGAATTGGAAGGGAGGAGGAGAAACAGCAGAGAGAAGAGAGGCACCAGGGGATGCATAATCAAATGATGGCCTTTACACTTGCAGATGAAGCGTGTGCCATGCGCAAAACCCGGCTGTATATATGCGAGTATAGATATATAAGTGTACAGGATACATATACCCGATACCTGTGAGAGATATAGTCGCCCAGGCAGTCCAAACCATTGCCATAATATGAATTATTCAGAGATTCATTCCTCTCCTGTGCTTTTACCTCACCTTTCTGCACACACTCATCATTCCCAAAATCAACATACACACATATATATTTAATTTTATCTTTCCAATAAATTCAAATTAGAGAATGGGAGGAGAATGTCGATTGAAAAAAATGTGATGGTGCACTCTTTTTTTTTTTTATAAAAAACTTGATGAATAGTGAAGGATTAGAATGTTATTTTGCTGTTGAGAATGATTGTACTCTATTCCTCGCGATGAATGGGAAGACTATTGAGTTATCAAAATAGCAGCTATAATGATTCACTTTCTCCACCTTTCTTTTTCTATGTTTAAATATTATAAATTTTCCAACTTTCTTAATGAGTTTGTAATATAAAATAATAAAGAATCAGCGTCCCACTGCAACACTATTGAAACAATGGAGAAGGCCGAAATTATGAAGAGGAACAGGATAGATATGAGGAAATGAATAAAAAATGGAGGATTGAATTGACGGCGGATTGGTTTTGGGATCACATATCACAGTTCGCGAGGACGGTTAGATAAAGCTTCGGGGCGTTTCGTATCGGCCATTACGCCATGCACTTCCGTGTGAGGAGGAGCGTCTCACACACTCATCCCAGAGGCCTTGCGCCCTCAATCGACCCTTCTCACCGTCGCCGGCTTCATCTGGATCGCACTCTCATCACTTGGTGCTGCTCACCCATTACAAATTTTCTCTAACCCATACCGCACACTACCAGTTCGCTGACATCATCACCAATCGATGAGCCAATATCAGTACTTTAAGACTGTAGCGATGAAAGTTAGCAGCACTGCGAAATTCATGTGCACCTTTATTCACACCATAAATCTTTATGGAGGTAAATGGAGCGGAATTAATTATATAAATTTTAGTAGAAGAAAGAATGGAGGAAAAGAAAATGTAACATTTCATATGACGATACGCAAAATATTCGAATTTCGCTGCGAGTGTTAGTGATCCACACTACATGAAATTATATCCATATATTAGAAAGATAATATCCGCATACGTATTCACAATTAGTAAATGTCCATATAGAACGGGTTGAAGGGAATGACGCATCTTTGCCTATTAATTACCTAATCTTCAGCTACAAATCATCGATCAATTAGAAGCCTTGGTGCATAAAGCAATTCTGCCATCATTAGCGATGTCTGTCCAGTCGTTAACATCAACTTTGTCTGTCAAGTTGGTGACCAAACATTTAGCTCTGAGAATTCTATACTTTCAAAGGTATCACGACAGTCGTAGTTCGATCTGCAATATCTTCATCAAATAAATATATCTCTGGACGGCTCTATATATATACATTCTCTCTTTCCTACTCTTGTTATCAGTAAGCATTTTCGTTTCAAATTTTGTGAGAGGTTAGGTAGGAACGTGTTTGATCAATGAGAGGGGGCTGATATATATCTGGATGTACATGTATATGTATTTAATGTTGGTTAGGTGATGTTGCCGGAAAACAGTGTTGGTGGTGTAGTTAGTTGGGAAAAACTCAGTTATACAGTGAAATTCACTTATGGATTAATCTATGTAGACATGATACTTAAGCATGATATGTGTGTGTGTGTTTGTGTATGTCTGTGTGTTGTACATTTGCATACACATATCTGTATATTTGTACTTAATTTCTTGGTTAGATAGCATCCAACCCTTTGTATTCCGATCCATATCCAGCGGTGATAGAAATTAAAAGTATAGAAAATGGTCATAACTGATTGGCACCAAAATAATAATAAGTATGTCATGTAGAGGTGTAGTACTACAGTAGTTCAAACTTATCAATTTTTTCCTTATCTCTACTGAATTATGTCATTTATTTTTATCACAAACTAACATGATTGCATGATTTTTTGAGCTAATTCTAAAAATGACCGATGAATAATCAACACTGACATTTGTATCTCATCAACTCTATTGCGGCCTTTCAACTCACTTCTGAAAATGATTCAACCAGATCGAATTAATGAAAGATGAATATTTTATGCGGATTTACGGTCGAATGTCGAAATCGCTTCAATGGTATGAAATGAGGAGGAAATTCTCATCCTCATGATGAAAACTTCATTGCTCTTCCAAACTAAATTCTTTTGAAATATAATATGCGGTATGGGAGGAGATATATATTGACAAAATGATAAAGCTGAAATTTTAAAGTGACGTCTTTTAAACAAGACATTTTCACTTTACTTTATATACTCTTTGGCCCCTTTCATCAGGTGGTACGCCCAAGGCTTCATAACTCAACGAGGAATGGTAGTGAGTCTCTCTTTCTCTCTCTCTCTCTCTCTCTCTCTCTCTCTCTCTCTCTCTCTCTCTCTGTTCTCCGCTAGGTGCCTCTCTAAAAATTTTAATCGCGCCACCGGATAGACGACGAGCGTTAACGTACAACCAAAGCCAGACGTGTTCCCACCAGTACAAAGAGTTAAAGGGAAACTATCCTTTGGGTTCCACACTGTTACACAATGCACAAAGACGTTTTTTGGATCGGATAGGTGAGCCCATGTGAGATGAATTTTGGTGTTTCAAGTCAATGAGATCGTTACAGTATATCACACTTACTCATGTATATTCACATCTGTTTGAATTTTCTATTTTTTGACACCTATTCAAATTACATGTAATAAAAGTATTTTTTTCTGATATGAACATGATAAAACTGATATCAAGTTCTGATCGATTCAATGATTATCAGTACGCAAAGTGTCGATAACCACATTGCCATATTTGTAACATTTTCAACGTTCAGTAAAGCTGATAAATTTATTTTCCTTGATCCAGAGAAAATGAGACTTTACGTTGAACAAAAATGTCCGGCTGACGCAAGCCTGCAGTAGAAATAGAAATATTGATCAGACAACTGTATTGAAACCTTTCTCAGAATAATACAATATGTATATTGCTCCAAAAATCTACCTTCTGGTAATGTTGTTTCCTCCATTGTTAATCTGCTATGGATTTTAATGATTTGGAATGAAAAAAAAACATATAATATAAACAATCGCTCCGAATCTGAACTTAGTGAATGAATATAATAATTTAATAATCTTTTATGAACGAGTTGCGGCAGAGAATTAATCTTTAATAGCTGTTGGAAAATATTCAAAACTTTGTTTATTGGTTTCTGAAATGTACAAATGCTCGGGAAATATCAGGAAGTATTGTGCGCGGGTAACTGAAGCCGACACTAACGGGAAATCATATAATAAACTTCTGTTGTTTCCGTGACGACGGCCGGAGAAAAAGAAAATTTAATGTTCGTATTATTATTTTTCTCTTTTTTTGCCATTTAATTTCCGTTTCAGCAATAACCCGCAATAACGTCGAAAAAGCTATAATTGAAAAGATGAAGGAAAAAAATTTAATCAGTTCATAGGTCAATGAGCAGTCTAGGAATATATATTCAGAAATGATGAATAGGAAATGTTGACTCATGCGAAATAGAGACAAAAGAAAAAAAATAGATTTCTGTTCATTGCAGAGATTGAAATTTTGCACGAATTTTGGTGTGAATTTTCAAAGTTATTGTACGAGAGTGTAATGTATGTAAAATACTAATTAAATTATTCCAGTTGAAAATTAATGGGATTTGAATATATGAATATCATAGGTATTTGATGTTCCAGCATTGTGAATTTTGCTAATAATCCACACACGCAGCAATCCTAACGATGATGCATGCTCTCAATCTACATGGTATATAACGTCGTCGCCAACAAGGGATACAACCCCTTCGCAGTATCCTCCTTCACGTTTCTCACTCGGAACAATTACGTAAATACCAGGACACCGAGTCTCCTGAGAATATTACGCGCACGAGTATATTGTTAGCTGGAGGTCACCTGAATTTATACCAACCACTATCTATACCACCTATCGTTGCATCTATATGCCTATATACACACATGTACATGCATATCAATGATTTGAGTAGGTGATAATTTACAGGATTGACCGCATAACTCACATGATCAATTAACCCTCATATATATGACATAACTAATTGATTAGCCTAGCCGATATTGAGGTGCAATCCATACATAAAAACTCGTGAAATATTCTGAAAAAATACACCTTCTTTTGTTTCATCTCATCAAATATATAAATATATACTCATGTTGTATACTATTCAATTAATGAGACAATGTCAATGAGACAAACAGTGTTTAGGATATTAGTATTGCAAAAGTTTAAAAACTTTTGATATTACAATATCTACAAAGCCATGAAGATGAAAGTAACTTTGAAATTAACAATCGTAGCGTGTTCTCATATTTCATAAAAGATTCTCGTGATTAAATGATAATTATATAATTGTGGAATTCAATGCTGTGAAAAAAAAATTGTCACTTTCTGAATTTCCATGAGCATCTACAACCTTGAAAACTCAATTCATCCTCAGTTATGTGCCTTTTCATTAAATCATTCTTCTCATCTATATGGTGCTTTCTTTATCGAACAATACAGAAGCCATGTAAATTTACTGCTTTTCTAGCAAATGACTCAACAGCATTTGTGCAAATTCATGTTTTCAACACAACTTAGTCAAGGCACACTGGATAATTAGTTTAGCTGCTGATGTTTGCTTTGAATAGACGACAAACTTCCGCCCAACATTGCTTCACTGGCGGATGTGACGTCAACATTATGGCTACAGATGGAGTATAATGGCGCAAAATGAAATACTTTTGAAGTTATACACCGGCAAGTCTATCGCATATATATTAAAAGTACAGTTGTATTAAGAGCCTTACCAATTATTCAGAATCAAACAATGGGTTTTAATTAATCTCCGATTTATCAAGTGGCGATAGAAAAGAAAATGAATTTTTAGAAATCTCATTTATTCTCAAGAACAGGAACGAGTGCTTTACGCAAATTTCCCCAGCTTGTTAAACTTTTTTTATACTCAAACGTTCTTTGTTCAAGGGATTTGGCTAATGGCGAAAGCACTACTACCGGAAGCGGAGGAATTCACCTCACCTCACATATATATATATATATATATATATTTATATTTATATGTATCTGAGTTCTTTATGTATTCTATTTTAATTCGGCTTTAGGCATGCGATGGGAGCAACAAAGAAGTTGAAGCGATCGGAGCGAAAAAATAGTAAGTTCTTGTTGTAACAGTTTTACGCTGGAGATAACAAGGGATTGTCGTTGTGGTGTCAGCCGCCATCTTTGTGTAAATCACAGAAAATGTAAATATTTGCCATTTGCATGGTGGTTTATAAGTAGGAATATTCAAGACTGGAGGGTCACAGTGAGAATGCGAGAAAGTATAAAAAAAGAAAGAGAACAAAAATTTCGAATAGATGGAAGCGAAGAAATAAATAAATAAATAAGAAAATGGAGTTGAAGACAATAAGAAAATTTGAAACAAATGTTCCGCGATCTGAATATCATTGCGTCTCAAATATAAAATGAAAAAAATCTGAAGAATCAACTATATAATAGAATTACAAATTATTAGGTATGTGTAATGAACCGTATACTTAGCTGGTCATAGAATCAATTAATTGACCATGATATTGTCATAATCCGACGACTCTTCATTATAAAGAGTCATGATTATGGACAAGTGTCCATCTCGTTTTATCATTGATAATCTTGAATGGAGAGGTGAGTAGATAAATCCGATATAAACCGAGATGCGTTCAATATCGGAATGTCAAATATGCAGTATAACATCGAAAACAGATTGTAGGGCATCAGGGAGTACATCATATATCAAGTGGGCAACATTATGTGGAATGGATATGAGATCATGGCATCTGATGTAACTATGTAACACAATGATAAGCACCCGATACAAGTTAATGATTTACCATTCATCACGATATTAATTATCATGAATTTTGCAATCACATTCTTGTGCTTTTCATGTACAATGAACTTTTCTATTGTTTCATTGGAAAAAAAGGGATAAATGTACAAAATTTCAATTTCCCATATGTACTGAAAAATGATATTGTTAGTTGATGAAACATCTTCGAGGAGAATTCGAGGAGGTGTGTGTATTCGTGAACTGCGTGTTATCCAACAGCAACAGCAACAGCTAGAGGAAAAGCATCAAGAGAGTAAGAGATGCAACAACTCTCAACTATATGTAGCATCGAGTGCTGCTGTATCCCTGTGTATAACTAATTAAGTGGTGGTATCGCTCCCGACTACTTGGTGAACCTCAGCAAATTTCTCGTTAAAATGTCATGAAGTGAGACATATTGCTCATGAAAATGTTCAAGGTATTAAGCAAATGTTTCCAACAATTTATATATTCGAAGAATTTCAATTACAATATCCTAACTGTGAATCTACATGATAAATTTATATCGACATACTCAGATACTATACATGAATGCATGAATGATGAATGGCAATCTTCCATGCCACATGCAATGTGTCCGTGTTGTGAACCAAACTGGCATTCAACTCATCTACGTGATTCACTATCTAGAATGTTGATGGATATATGGAGTGAAAATGACAAAGAAAAAAGAGATTGAAAGTGTGCCAATTCTGAATGGGTATTGAAAATACAAAAAGGAAAAATAGAGTGGAGGAGACAAGGAGATTAAAAAATATAAGAATGAATAGTAGGATAAAGATAGAATTGAAAGAAGTGTCTCATAATAAAAAGAAGTGAACATGAAAGAGTATAGAACTTATGTAAACGCCGAGAGTTGGTGGGGTAATATAACAGGAAATGTATGAATGTCCCACTTGGTACCTATGACATATTCTTTTCATCTGTTAGAGCACAAACATAACAAGTCATGTTGAACGATCACAAGATTTTTTTTTCCCCACCATATCTTCTTCCATATCATTTTTGCATGTATCACATTATTAAAATTTTCCATGCAGATGACTGTGCACAAAGGAATGATGGATTGAATAATTTTCCCAATGACATGATTTACTACCGAGTCGCACACTGCGTAAAGAACGCCAATACGAAATTCATGTGATTTTATCACGAAAAATTTGGTTCATAAATCAAAAATTGTTCGTTATCTAGTCTGCAAGACACTGAGAGGCTATCACAATTAGTTTGATTTTGGATGTTATTAATACTTCAAAATACATAGCTGGAAAAAAAAATACAACTCTAGAGTTTGTTGGAGCAGATCAAGTTAAGAAACTCCATATGAAATAGCCTCAATCTTTAAAACAATTTTATTTGTCAATCTAGGTTTTAACACGCAATTAAAAGAACAGAAAATTTCGATACGTCGTCACAAAATATTGAACAATGTAATTTGTATGATAACTCACTGGTATTCAACTCATAATATGTTAACAAGGCAAACTCGTTCGTTAAGTTGATAGCAGTTGATGTTCCCTTTTCCATATATAGTATAAACTCGTCGATCTCAACAGAATTATTAGGGGACCGAAGTTTCATATACCGTATATTAGTTGTAGTTTTGCGGATAGTAAGGCCATATAGAGTAAGAGGAGAGACGAGCAAGCGAGGAGAAAATAGTGCGCCCGAGTAATTAAATTTTGTCTGTCGACTTGTACTAAGGGCGAGTAGGTGGGATAGAGAGAGAAAGAGAGCGATAAAGCAAGGGCAAGTGAGACGAATAAATCATGAAGAATGGAAGCCAATGGTAATAAGACGTGGTACAACGCGCTGATGTACATGGTTGAAATGATGGGTGGTCTGCTGTGATGAGAAAAGAAATAAAAGCGAGGGGCAGCGCGGAAGAGGACGCGTTAGTCGAGGTCGGCTTTTCGTTATTACTGACTCAAATAATCCAGAAGTTAGCACAAGGGGTTGTACGCTGGGTTCAGCTCATTTAAGGCGATAGCTGAAGGAATTTTGGTTGAGGGTCTTTCTATACCCGTCTCAGGCCCATGCATCACCCAGCGAGAAGCAGATGAGAGTTACGTTCAGTCCAGGAATATATGGTCGTGATGTTCACAAGTTCGGGAGGAATGGGAATATTAGAGAGGAGATGGGGAGAGCAAAGGGGTCGCCCTGATGTTGGCAGTGATGGTAGTAGTATTGGTATACATGTAGAGCTAAATCTGGGCCTCTGTCCTCTGAGACAGTTTTATTGGGTTAATACAGATTGTGTGGTTATGTACATAGGTCAAAATAATTTAGGCAATGCTATGAGATTCAGTTTGTTTGTTTGTTTGTATGTTTGTTTGTTTGTTGAAACAAATATATATGGGTGATTTTACCGCATATATATTCACTGGAATTTCTGTTTTAGGTCATGTGACGGTTGAAATTGAATTGATTTGTGTGAAGACTTGCTACTGATTATATTTCTATGAGACCCAAATGTGTATGACTCATGAACATTCGGATACAATGTCAAGTTTATATCTGTCAAACGAAAAAACGGAAGCTGCTGACTTGAAGAATATAAGCAAATTCTTCGTTTGAAATGTGATGAAAATGCAGTTCTTATTCACATTTCACCAATTTTTACGACAGAACATCACGGCGTAGCTGAAATTGTAAGGGTGTAACAAAATCTGCATATTGATTTTTCAGGAGAAATATTCAGCCCTCATAGTTCTCATCATACAACATTTCAATGAAAGCGTCATCTTTTCTTTCGACTTTTTCTGACAAGAATTTGTTAATTTTCCAATGTTGTTCTGTTTAGTGGTTGGGTTCACTTCCCATTTTACCTTATTCTTTTTCACGATGAAGAAATAAAATAAATTTGTTGCTCGGTGTAATGTTACATGGGTCTGGTGGTTAATGGTCGTCACGTAGCCTCGTAAATTGTGGTCATAAAATGAGAAACTACTGCTGGGTTAGACTTTTACTTCATTTTGTAACGCTGCTGATATTGCAACTACCGATTTGCATTAAGATTCAGAGTTTACATATAGGTTATGAACACCGTCAAATTATTTATATGTAGGACAGTTAATATCCGCGGTAGAGATTGTGCATGGAATATTGAGAGAACACATAAACAAGTGGGAAAAAAACTACGTGGTGGTTTTATGAGAAATAAAACAAAATACAAGAAGAAAAAGAAACGATTTTTTTTCTTTTCTTTTCAAGGATCATTCTATTGAGTATATCTTTTTATTGCTTCGGTGAATGGAATTCTTAAAACAAATCCCAAAAAAATCCATCCCATATACAAGACGATACGACCCATGGCGAAAATTTCGTAACGACTGTGCCATGACACGGCTGACGTTTTTAAAAAAAAAAAGAAAACAGTACAATAAAAATAAAAATGAAAATAAAATTGAGAATAAGGAATGGAGAGTTAGATTCGGGCGAGCTGTTGCCAACTCGTCCCATCATACTCCCCAACCAACTCTTCTATATGCCTCTCCTTCTCATACTTTTTGTACTTTTCGTATGGATATATGATACTTTTGGGGTAGCATGAACCGTATATATACACGCGCACACACACACACACACACACACATAGCCATACACACGGTCTCACCCGCATTGTGCCAAGTTTCGTTGCTCGTTTCATCGAAGCCTGCTCGGCAGTTTCAAAGACGAATTTTCGGGCAAGTATGGAGGGTAGAACGCGCCAAGCTTATCTAGAGATTTACTGTACCCAAAACTCCCCTCTCGTGTCTATATATTGATCTGCTTGGAGTATAACGTCTTCGTAAAACTTATCGTCTAAAGAAAGTTTTAACACAATTTCGTATTTGTATATATCATGGTTATTTTTTAGTTTTCCAACTCAGCACCCATATTGAAATTAATTGCTGAACACTGGCTGAAGATTTTTTTTTTGTTTTTTTTTCAGTCTATTCTATTGAAAAGCCAAGCACTATTTCATGAAAAAAATCACAATCGCATTGAGATTTCCCTTTATCGCGACAAATAGTTTCAAGTTGATGAGGGATGGAGTGAGGAAAAAAATTGGTCTCATTCTGGTGTTGATGCCAAAATAGAAGAGATGAATTTTTTAATATCTGTTAGGTCAATTGGAAGATTATAATATCTAACTTTTTCTATCAGTTGTCTGCTTCAAGAGTTCAAATGAATTTGGAGATCTTGGGTTCAAAAGGGGCGAGATAAAAAAAAGAATAATCCGACACGGATGAAAGTTTCTTTTTGGTAGATGTATATAGAATTGAGAAGTGCTGTCGGCTGAAAGTTTTCTCGCAGTAACTCCATTATGAGCGCCTGAGGACTCGTGATCGGACCTGGAGTTTTCTCTCGCATCACGGACGATGTTGAAGAACATTTGAAGGTAGGATATGGATAGAGTTTCACTTATTGCTGGATAAGTTGGAGGAGTCGCTAGGGAGCCGATACTATAAGTAGTGTCTAGTGTGGAAAAATCGAATAGTCTAGATGTGAAAAAAACAAGGAACGAATGATAGTAGACGTATTGAAGTTGGAAAAATGTAAAATCACATTGTTTCGAGTATTTGATGTGAATAAAATGATGGAAAATTTCATTTTGAGATAACCGAGATATATTTTGCTCTCACAAGAATATTAGGCAGCAGATTGAAAGTGAATATAGCGTAGCATTAGTCAGGCATCACAAACTTCATGCAATTCGATGCAACTGGTCGTAAAAAAATTATGTACGCGTATTCATGCTCTATATATTTTTTAGTTTATATAAATGTAGAATATGTCGGGGTATTGGTATATCGAACTTTTCGCTGATATATATCCATATTTGAAGACAGAAAAAATTCTAACAATAAAATAATAATTGTTCCATCATCATGCCAGATATGACAGATGATCCAAAGAAATTTCCATTTGTGGAGAAGGAAATAGTTATAAATTGCGAAAGAAGGCGTGACATGATATCTGAAAAGAGAGGTAAAAATAACTTTTCAGCAAAACTTGGTCGTATAACTAATCGAAAACTTGGCCCGAGAACCCGAACTTCGCTGTGTAATTGCGCCCAACACATAACGTTCAACTCTGTTGTGAACGTGACCCGAAATTTTTATTGTATTCCATTGTATCTATTGTTCTATGTCACCACAAAAACTGCATTAGAAGAAAATCAACTGAAATGTTAATACTATTCAAGTGTGAGTTCCATTACGAATAATTGCACAATATATCTCATATAATTCAGGAAAATTCAATTTTCAACAACTTATTTGCTATATAATAGTATTTTCAACTGCCATGTGTATATATATAGTATGGACGGAAGTGGGTGGACAACACAGTGAACTTTGCAGCTTATACGGCGCGCACAAGTGGTATGTCGGCAGTGTCGATCCAGTTGGCACAATGCCATACACATGAGAATATATCAACACACAAATAACTTGAGAGATTCAACGTACCATCGAATAACGCTGTTTATGGACCACCACGCTTGTACAAAAGCCGCCAGTTGAGTGCGCCATGCATACATGCACAAATCAATATCTGTATGATTTCATGTTTCATGGCATATCCTCGTGTCTACAATTTATCTGTGTGAATAATTTTGCCTAATGACCATCCAATACAAAATCTCGGGAGAAAAAGAGCCGACCAACAATTCATCCTTACAGAAATTCTCTCGAATTATTCTTCGTGTATATATCCTTGAAAATCACCGAAATTTATTCGCCAATGGAGAAATTGTTGAAGCCGTGACTTTTTGAAGTGAGTCTATGCATAACGTTGATCAAGAGTTGGAGGCAAAAACAATCATCACAGGAATTTGATAGAGATGGCAGTGGGTAATTCGAATTGAACTATATACTTTCTTCTTAGTCTCACCTTCTTCTTTCCGAATCGTCCCAGCTCACATCCCTATCTCTCTGTGCATTTCTCGATGTGTGAGTTTCCTTTGATCGTATTTCCCATCTCTGGTTTCCAGACTTGTGGCACATCTTATCGCACAAATGCCGTTGCCCACTCTCTCTACCCCTCGCCTCAGTCGTTAGCAGTGTGCGACGAGAGAGAACTTGCGATTTATACGGGCGTCAAAAGCACTATTCTATGCTATTGCTTCTGTCTATGTATATAATGTGCTTCTGAGTTTCCTCACTCCGAATATTAAAAGCCTTTCCTACACCTTGCCCGAGAAACTCCAACATTCACCCGGGGATTTGTCGTTAACTTTTCAACTCAATTCTTCTTATCTCCCACCATATCAGTATGTATATATATATATAACATCCATACCTATGTTATAATAAAAACAAATGTAGGTTGGCGAGGAAATTCTTTAAACAAACATTACACTTTCTCTCAACCATTAAATGTCACTATGTTTCAACATTACTTTCATGTAATAAATCGTGCATTTCTCCAAATCTAATAAACTTATCGGATAAATCGTGAATTCTTTTACAACAGCTGTTGTCTTATTCAACAAAAATGAAAGTATATTGCATCACGATAATTTTCAGGACCAATGAGGAGAGGAAGATATCGTAATCACATGGGACATTTTGCTTTGTTATCAATTAATGCTGTGTTTTTCCCTTTAAAAAAAAATGATGAAATATTTGGCAGTTGGTTACAGATAGAGTTGAGTACAGATGCAACGGCAATGACGGACATAATTCATGGAAATTCACAAGCATTGAGATAGAAATCAAGAATATAAACATATAGATATGTGTGTGTGTGTGTGTGTGTGTGTATGGAGGTGTATGTCGAAGTATATGGGTAGAGGGTGGCAGTAGAAATGGGCGTAACTATACAAATGTTATCATGAGTTCGCGTTATCGGTAACGGTTCTGGAATCGCAATAGGGCCACACTACCATACAAAGTCAGTTTGATAGTGGTAGTACGGTGAGTAGAGAAAATGTTGCTATGGTGTTATACATAGTATCCTATGTTGGAGGCTTCTTGCTAGCTTGAGAGTGCACCGAACGTTCGGCTCATCGATAAGAGACGACTATCCTTTGCAATTTCTCGTGTGCGTATGTGTATGTGTGTATGTGTGTATGTGTGTGTGTGTGTGTGTTCGAGTGTTCGTGTTTACGCGTACGTACATTGCCACATTCTCCAGATAATATCGTTCGCGTAGCCTGAGTTCTTTGTATGCTACTGCAAGTATTAAATAGACGATGTAATTAATTAAATTTTGTATGCATATGTATATAAAAAATACATTTACTTATAAATGTTGCAACAAAAGCGAGACTATAATGGAATGAATTATTCTGTAATTTTGAATTGAAGTACAGTAGTATATATACAAGTATGATCAGGCTCTCGGTTGGTTACCTCGGTAAATTTCTATTTGCTCGTGAGCACGTTGAGTATTTATCTCTTTCGAGTGAGTGTATCAACGTGCATATGTATGAAGAGACGTTCACATGGACATTGATGTGTGCGTATCCAAAGTAATAGGTGTGTAGAGGCAACCACTAGATGAATGAACATTACGTATGTTATTAATATTGTACAAGTGTGTGTGGGTGTGGGCGAGGGGACAGAGAGACAGAGTGAAAGGGAGAGAGACAAACACACACGTGAGCTTTTTGATAATCACATAGCGATGCTTTTATTATAGCTTGCTAAATAATAGCATTATGGTATAATGAAAGATTGTGTGATTCGCATGTTAACCTCATTTTATTATTAAAGTATGGTAAAGAGTACGCATTTGTTTTCCGTATAATTATGTGAGACTTCTGGATAATCAAAGTAGCGTTGAATTCATTTTGGCATACATTGATGATGGTTAACAGTTTGACAATGGATTTTTGTGGAGATGGAATAATCCATCGATATAATTCAATTGGTTTCATCATTCAATTCATGTTTATTGGAATAATTATCATCCCAATCGGATTCATGCGACCTGAATGTTATTCTCTAAAGCTCACTGTACCATTCACGAAATTAATCGTGTGGTAGATAATGTCACAGATTGGTGTTGGGTATCCCTCGTGATGAACCTATATTGTAGATGTGTTGGTGGAACAAAATTGATGTGGATAGTAGAAAGACGGAAAACGTTTTGGTATGTCCGTTCCATACTTCGTCTTATTGATAACCGAATTTAGCAACATTTTTAATATAATATCAACCACATTTTTTCATTGGTTTGCAATTGAACATTGATTCGTCTTTTTAATGGCATTCTAGTTTCCGCTCATAATTTTTCAGTATTATTTCTTTTATCAGAGAATAAAATTCAATCTAGTGAGAATTTCGTCTCCGGAAATTGAAGTATATTCAGCCGAGTGAAATTCCGGAGGCCGCAGACATATACCGGATATCTATGGAAAAGGGATTAACTCGATGAACATTTCCTGCTGCTCTGAGAATACCATGACAAAAATTAATCTCTATGAACAATACTATTGATTGATATATAAATGACTGTTTCGGGCATGTGGTATATGTGGGCATTTCAAGCCTTACAAAAATAAATATGAATTGGCATCGAATTGTCATTAATTCTGGTTGCTAATGGACACATTGTTGATGGTATACAGACAAAATTATAAAATATACAACAGTATTTGAATTTATTTGTTATTGGTTTTATGATGACGTATATTGGGATAATTCATATCGTTCTCAATTTATTAATAATTTTTCAAAGATTCGATAATTTGTACTCTTTTTTTTTTCGCGTATCTAATGAATATGATATTCGCGTACTGATGTTAAATATGAACTAAAAATCTTTCATGATCAATTATTAAATTTAACTTAATTTCTTCAACGTCTCCACCATCAATTCTTTTTCCACCATTATTTCTCACTAAAGTCTCATTATGATTTTCAACTTCTTCATATGTATGTATGCATGACTATGGTAAAGTTTGCGATGTTTCAAAGATCCCATAGACTTTCTCGTCTCAATTAATCTCCTGCTTGCCATTACTCCTCCGCATAACTTTCTGACTATTATGATCCCACTCACTCACTTTCACCCCACTCTACATTTTTCCCTATTTTCTGCAGATGACGTCCACCGCTCATGATATAACCCAGAATTCAGCTGTAGTTTTCTATTCGTTAATTTTAGTACAAGATTTTCAATACAAAAGCAGCCTATTTATTACTTTTATTTTTCATCACAACTAAATCGTAGTGCTTTCGTTGCATTATTCACATTTTCCCTCTGGTTGTTTATTGAAACCCATATGCCATATTGAAAATGAATTGCTCTGTACAGAAAATTACCACTTTAGAATTTTTCTTCGCTCCATTCAACTCTCATGACGAGTGGAGACTATTCAGAGAATTAAAAGCTCCATCTGTATTTGTCGGGCAAGTGATGATGAAGAGAGGAGGGAAAAATTCAGCTTTAATTCTTTTTTCCTTTTTTTGCCATAACATTTTGTTTTGTTTGTTTTTTTTTTTTTTTTTTTTTTTTTTTTTTTTTTTTTTTTTTTTTTTTTTTTCTTTTTTTTTTTTTTTTTTTTTTTTTTTTTTCTCTTTTTTTTTTTTTTACTTTTTACATGAGCGACTTTTGGGAGAATAGGAGAAATGGCATTGTAAAATAACGGCGATACCAATGCGCGATAGCCCGGTGGTAGGATGTATGCGTATGCGTACGCATATGAAGTAGACGTGTAGATAAAAAGAGGGTTGGAAGAGTTACACGGGGTGTAATCTTGAAGTATAAAATGAGCGAGGTTGAAGATTATTTCGAGATATGTTATGATATTATTCAAGATGTATGGCATTTTACACGAGATTAAGTTCAATTTAATTTAGCATAAAATGCATAGAACGTTGAGTGCTATAACATTGCTGATTAACTCCCACCATTTCTATCACTACCAGAAATAAAAAAAACGGAGACCCATAAAGATTGTCTCGCAGAAATACATATTATCTATATTGTCTGACTTTCGCCATTTTTATCTGTTGTATAGTGGACTTTATTAATTAATCGAAAATAATTGATAAGTGTTATTAAATCAAGTGAAATGGCGAAAGTGCGCATCGCTTCAAACCAACATATAAATACATTACAATATTTATTATCAACTTTTATTCCAATGATTGGTAACATCTGTGGCGAAATGGGATATATTCGAACGTTCGAGCGATTCATTTTAGTATATACTATATCGTGGTATATAACCATCGGTTTTTATCGTGTGCACTAGCATCGAAATAAATAAAGTTAGCGATCGTGGGTAAAAGAGTTAAACGAGGCTGAGGAGAGTCGTTTTCGTTTTCACATTCAGTATCCTCCATACCATTCCCTTTCATTTACTCTACATCTATGTATATGTATATTGGGGCATCATCCCTTTGATAATATCCCTTTGTGATACAATGTGCGTATGATGGCAGATGTATATTATTTGAAGCTGGGAAAAAGCATCATAAAAGTATGAGGCGTTCGGCGAACGTTAGAGTATGTAGTACATTTTTCATTTCCCCTCTCTACTTCTTTGGATATTTGCGATATGAATCGAAAAATGTCAAATTATTTGTAGGCAATGAATTTCGATGTGTCAATTAATAATTTTACTGCCAGTCTCTAAAATTGTTGAAATGGTTTTTTCTCAAGCTTCGTTTCAATGTATCAAATCGCTTTTTTGGAATATCTGCATCTTCAGAATTAACAATCTATCTCCTTCAAAAATTCCAATCTCGGCATGTTATGTTCAGCATTTCGTAATTCGATAATAATTCAAGCATCAATATTGACTAAGGAGATATTATATTATATCATTACTTTGTGCGTGAATGCGAGGGTACGCCCAGTGTGAATGACGGGATTTCACCACCTACAATCCTCGCCTCATCATCATTTATGTTGATATGCATGCCGAGATTCTTCAACAAAGTTATGATATATAGAAAGTAGGTTGAAACTCCTCATGTCTCCACAATTCCAACCCTGCAGTTTGGTACACTCGGGTGATTTACTGAGACAAAGTATAGAAGAAGAAATAATCCTTGTGATCCCCTTGAGGAACTTTAGCCCATTCACATAATTCTTTTTCTTTCTTCATATGATGTTTGATGATCTTCCTTGCGTTCGATGCATCTTGAATGCTCTAGAATATTCGACCATGAAGCTTTGGCTATTTGAAGAGTAGATGAAAGTACTTGGACGTTTTGATGAAGGGTAGAAGCCTGTCAGTACCAATGACATTGTTTTCTTTACTCTCGAAGATTGACGAAATAATCCAAGAGATCATTATTCTCACATTCATCTTTTCTCCGCTCTTCGAAGCACACACTTTCGGTGATGGTGTTAATAATAAAATTTGTGAAAGGGAAGTCCTGCATATTTTCCCATTCCACAATCAACACATTCATGTTTACTCATAGAATATATGTATACATATTTACACATGCATTTTATATGAAGGCAGAATTGCAAGAGTCACGTAACTAATTAACTAAGCCAGGCGTGACAGGTCAACGTTAATCAAAATGTGTCCACATATACAGAGAAGAAGGGAGTGTTGAGGGATGAACGCAGCAACCTCAACATGACTCAACGTGAAGCTCGTTCTCATCTCGAGAGAACATACACATATTTATGTGTGCTTTTGTATACTTGTAGTCAGATATAATTTGTCATTAGTGGATTTGGTACAAACATAACCGTATGCAACAAGCAGAAATCTCACAGCTTCACGACTACGTGTGACACATTGTGTGGATCAGAGTGTTATAATGTGGATTCAATCACCGATTCAATGACAGAAAAAAATCACCTTATTTGTTACAATCAATGTCTGAATGATTTGACTTATATTATTCCAATTAAAAATCGTTTTTCTAAAATATTTACATTTAAAATAGTTACAGCCATTATTTTTTCCTTTTTTTCATTTTCAGTGTCGTTAAAATGGCGAGGTGAATTTATCGTGGTGGAATGGCTTTACGCACTATTGAACATGATGAATTGTCAAATTTACTACACATACAAGTGAAGATCTGATGAGTTAATTTTCGCGCAATTAACAAGAATTGGCAATTAGTTCTGTGGACAAGCGAAGGGAATGTCCGGATCTATTGTTTCGAGTCAGCGATACGTGTATAGAGAAGCTAGAACAAGAGAAACGAGATTCAGAAAGAGGGACAGAGGCGGTGGGAAATGTTTGGCAATTAACAAAGGATAATAATTAACGACGTGTGGCGAGGAGAGCGTATTGGCGAGCAATTGAACGCAAACTGTATAGTAAATTAGAAGCTCAAATGAAGTTTCTATGAATTCACTGGAACACATTGAAAAAAGAATTCTTTGCTTCTTTACCACTGCTGTGCATTCATGTTTTTGTTTTGTTCTAATATCAGCCAACCAATTAATTATAACAAAGGAAAATTTCGGTCTGTTAACAAATGTTCTTGCAAACTCTACACTTAGCATAATATTTGTGAAATATTTTTTTAAATACATCGGCATAATTGTGTGAATTATATATGAGTTGCAGAATAAAGTCCCATTTTGCATAGCGAAACAATAAATACGCGTGTGTCTGTAGGCAAACCGGGAAATATTTAATGGCATTTTAATGGACGGTGGTAGAAAGAAAATAAACGTCACTATATAGAGATGGATATCTATATGTACTGAGACATATAGTTTTCTCCGGAGGAGAGAGGAAGGAAACGAATTCACCAGAGGTTTCACGTGCGCGCATGTTTTCACAGCAAGCCAACTTTTTTTATCATTATTTCTCTCTTCACTCTTCTACCTTATCACCACCCAACTCACTCTCGTGTTCTTTAACCATTCCAACACACGCCCGAACCTTTTCCTTTACGAACACACAACAATGAATAGTCATAAATATTTCTAATACTGATATGAATAACAATTTCGACACGCAAACATTTCGTGTGTGTCTACGGAGATTCCGTGTAAATAACTCTCACAAGACACACGTTCCAACTTTTGATATTTCTACTTGGTTGTTCATCTCATCATGCGTTAGAAAATTACGTATAAATTTATTGAATTTATATATAGTCATTCAGCATTTTTTTACGTCTCTATTCTGCTGTGATTATATCGACGATAACTTTTGCAAATCATTTTTGGCGTTATCATTTTTTTATATACAGTTTTAGATAAATTGTCGACATTGCAGGAGCACGCGTGTATGATTGGCGGTCATCCTATCCAGTAGTGAGCAGGGATGGTGGAGGGTAGAGACAAAAATACATACATATACAAAAGTATTATTGTGGATATATCTACGGACAAAGTGGAACTTTTACCATAACCATTGCTCACTGTGCTGACGTGTCCTGGAAACGCACGTTGTTTATATTTCCCGTGGCGCTCTCTGCTATACTTATATTCCTCTTTGGCGCGGACAGTTTGGTTTACTTTTTTCTCTGTTTTTGAGGAGGTTTTACTATATCGTTGAATAGATAGATTTCCACTGGCGTCGCCCGAAGCGACCGGAAAACAAGTGAATTTTTTATTCGAAACTTTTTTGCCCTTCCCGCATCATCTACCACTTGTATATTTTCATTTAATACGTTTTTTTGTTCTTTCCACATTCAAAATTTCATTTTTCACATTACTTTTTGAATACGATTCCTCGTTCTTTGTTCTCCTATCATTAATCGGATGTTTGTGAATGAATATTGGCCGCGGCGGACGTGAGTTACAATTTATCAGGTCGCTTAAAAACAAACGTTGCAAATGCGTATTTGCGTGTGGGCGTTTGTGTAAAGGGAAAAACGGAGAGAGAGAGAGAGAGCACTGACGAATACAACAGCAAGGGAATGGCGCGCTCTCATTCAATGCATGAGCTTATGGTGTTCCACTCAGTGCACTTGTGCTCATATATGAATTTGTGCCATTTTACATGCATATGAACTTGCGTAAGTGTGTGTATATAGATGTAACAATAATAATATTCGGGCAATAATATCAGGTTGTTGCTAAAGTATATGTGCGTTGCATGGTCTGGCCGGTGCTACATTGCCGCTTGCGTGGATACGTCAACGAGAGAAATTGGTTTACACATGAGTGAGCATTAATTTCTATACAGTACATACATGATGATTAATTATATTTTTCATTGTAATGAAATGAAAAAAAAACCATACGCATAGGGATATTCATTCTGCTAGTCTCATCAATATTAAAGTGTCACAAAAATTGGCAAATATATTGAACACAACTGAGAAATATTTACAAATTTATATGCTATATCTCTGTAGTTTTCCCTTTTTCCATACGTTCTTCCTAGAGTTTTGAAATCTATCATTGTTTATTCTTATTCTCAACGAAAAATAAATGTTCGAATTGAATATTGAATATGTAACCGATTTATGAAGTGACTGATACTAAATTTGTGATATCAGTCAATTTAAAGGTAAACAATTCGGTTGAGCGTTTTGAACAGAATTCACAAAATCATATTAAAGATAAAAATGAACGAAATCTTCAGACTGTGATGAGATTCAGTTCAATTTATTTTTAATATCATGAAAAATCTATAGATTGCATGATAAATGTCATATAGAGCATATGATGTCAAATAGAAGCCTAAATTCGTGTTCATCACATAAGCGATGATGAAATGTATGAAAGAATGTGAAAAAAACAGAGGGAGAGAGAAAGAGAGAGGGTAAAAAGCAGGGGGTAGATAGATACAGGGACTAATAAAAAAAAAGTCACGGAAATCCAATAAATCCTAGAGGGGAATCCAATCAGTGGAAGGTTGCTCAACAACTTTGGGCGGTCGAGCAACAACACGGATGTGCGACATTCACGTTTGGAGGATTTCTCCTCCCATGGCAGTCGCATTTCAAACATACAAACATCGGAGCACATATACTCACATATGAACGTATTTATATGTGTGATCACCTATATATATCTATATGTATTTACATTGTAAAAGCGAGAGAGAATTTACCCATATAGTACATGTAAAGAGAGAGCATACAAGCTCTGCAACAGTATCAGACATAGACAAAGCGAGCTCCTATGATGAATCACACCGACAATAGTGGCAGTATACCAACGTCACACCATGATCATAAATATGCTTGTAGTTCGCTGGCTATGCGACGTGCACGTACATTGTTATACTGGAATATCCTAGCGGCCGTGCAGTCCTGCCATGTTTCCCATCACATAAGCATAAGTGCAACTGGCATTGAAATACTTGGAATGTATATACAAGCGTATTTATTTATATGATATGTATGCATGTGCTGAAATAAAAGAGGCAGAAAGAAAAAGTGATTGATAAACTCTTAGTATTTGTCGCAGTGACGCCAGGAAATTGAACGTATTTTATGTAATGCTGTTTGAGAAATGAATCCGGAAATAAAGCGAAGAAAAAATGGAAAAAAAAAAAAAAACGTTTTATTTTTTAGTTTTTTCTCTCCTTTTTTTTCAAAGTGACAATTGCAATGTATTGATGATATTTTTCATTGTTTTTTCCCTTCCATTTTAATTTAGGGAAGAGGTTGAAAATTAATTGGACTTGCAATGAAGTCTGCGTGTACAGATACACAGATGTTTCTGATTGCTTTTTTGGACACTGTTAGAGTAAAATCCGTGAATGCGCGGAATGGATGAGAAGGGACAAACGGAAGCGTGAAGCATATATCGTGTTATTGAACCTTAATGACGTTGGAAAATGTGAAAGAGCGAAATATGTGTTGGAGAGTTGGGAATATGCTCATTGGTGATATCCACTATCGTCGCTATGCTTTTTTGTACCCAATAGACATTTCAAAATGGAAACGATGCAATTCCCGGAACCACTCCTGAATCTCCCGATTCTAATACATCTGCCGCGTATACATATATGTATGAGTGAAAAAAGAAACGTATCATTTGCGATGGAAGAAATTGTCACAACGAAGAAAATATATTTCACCGAGAAAAGAAATACAGGATTCACAAAAAACATGTAATATATGAGAATCCCGTTGGTGAAATGATGACATATCGAGTAATATTACTGAAAACTTTTATTGAATTGTATCTCACGAGCGTGTATATATTTTTGTAGAAACGTGAAAATGTAG
Source organism: Meteorus colon (assembly GCA_030523085.1). Taxonomy (NCBI): domain Eukaryota; kingdom Metazoa; phylum Arthropoda; class Insecta; order Hymenoptera; family Braconidae; genus Meteorus; species Meteorus colon. The sequence continues at coordinate 178,375 of JAPYZH010000062.1, forward strand.
CTCAGTAACAAAAACGACCCTTACAAAATCAATATATTTATTTTCCGTATATATTTATCTTTGTCATCAGATACTTTTTATTCGTTGTACATAGCCATGCACACAGATGTGTATATGTATGAGATCAGGTCTGACGATGCGCCATTTTATGACGAACGTTATATCACTTCCACATCTGCGTGCACGTACGCACAAGAAAATTGGATTCATTTCCGAATCAGTTTTATGGTCTTGTCTTTGCCAGTTGTAGACTATCCATTGGAAAATGTTACGCATTCGTGAAATTCATGATAAAATTCATGTTCAGAGATACGGTAAAATGTTACGTTTTTTGTCTCTCTGTATCATTCTATCTGCCATGGCAGTACCGGTTATTACTATGACAATCATTAATATCTCACTTCAGCTGTTGAACAATTGATTCGGGGGAAAAAAAAAAAAAAAAACAATGATTTGTGAAAATTTTGGACGACGGGACAAACTCAATAAACCTACGTGACCAACTATGAAACTCAGGGTATGATAGATTATCAATTGGAATTGTTTAGTCCGTGGCACGATTGGGGATCATTAGTCATTTCTAGTATTGTACATTCACTTATCAGTTGGTATACCGTACTCAGCGAGAATCAATGATAATTTTAGCTGTTCATAGCATCGGGGATATAATCAACGCTCAGTTGCCCATGTTCCAATTAAAATTTTTCTGTTATTGTTGAACTTGTTTCAAACGCAACAACACATTTCGGAACTATCCAATCAGACCATTGGGCGCTATCATCGCAGTGTATACATGGGCGTCGATCCAAACATCAAATAATGTATCCCAATCATGTACTTAAACTCATTCACTTTGCGCAACTCATTAAACATATATATTACATAACAACAGTATATCCGAGATAAATTAAAAGTTTATTCAACCATGAAATTCTATTTTGCAGCTGATTATCGATGATCGATATCGCATGCGAGGAAATTTGTATAAATGTATGTGGGGTAAAGAGGAAACTACGCAGCTTGAAAAATCGGATGATTGTCTTCTTATTCTAAATTTATTCTACCAACTCTTGCGGTCTAGTCTGTATGACAACGCGTGGAACATTCCACGTACACTTCACTCTCCCTCATCTATCGATTGATGTTATGTTATTTTGTCCAGTCGTTATTATCACATTTGGAAGAGATTTCATGAAAATGTGCTGAAACAACTATTTTGTAACAGCTTCGAATGGGGAAGTATTGGAAGATAAGTCGGAAAGAAAAAAAAACGAAATTTCTGCAAGCCGCCACCAGGATTGCATTTCGAGCGCTCGATAACTTCATTAATGCGAACTCCATTACAGACTGTGATATCATTTCAGTATGGTGATCGATATATCTGATTTCGGTGATGTGTGCATAACTAATTGAAATACCTTTGATATTAGCAATTTGGGGGAATATCCATTTTATATCAGACAATATAAAAACTTAAAGACTAAACCTCTAAACCGGTTGAACCAACATAACAACTTCATATAAATAACGATCGAAATTAGTTGTTGAAGCATAATCTACACACTTCTATTCCAATTTGTTAAGACGTGAAAGAATATTGAATACTATACACTTGTGAAGAATCCGAAAGCCCTGGCATCGTGACGAGAGGAAAAAATAGAATAAAAAGAAAAAAATTGATGGCAAGAGACCCTTAACTTCTCTATCCAATACCCTTGGAATGATACCCTCCCAATATGAGAAGTCCAAGTGGTTTGGTTGACAGACTGGTGTGTCTTATTCTACTTCAGTCCGCATAATTGATACCTTTTTTTATTTCTTATCAATAGTGGGTAATTTTTATCACTGAGTGATTTTACAACTTATACAATGGTCAAAGCAAAATAAATTGTTGACGGGACACAGCCACTAACTTCACCTCGACAATAATTGGTTGACGCAACTAGGATTTTGGGGTTATATTCCAAGAGGGCTACAGAGCGCCGCCACGAGCAGGACTTACTCCGATGAAATTCCAACATTATTGTTACGCCTCTGGCTTTCTCTTGCACTTGTGTGTAGGACTTGGTCGAGTGCAACCTGTGACGAGGCTAAAGGATGTTATATATAGAGAAATAGCGAGCGAGGATGTGAGAGGGTGGGTTAGAAGAGAGGCTTGGTGGTGCACCGACACCACTATAGCACAATCTCAACGAGCTCTAACCCACACTCACACTCATCACCTCTAACGTCATCCCTATGTACCCCAAGCTCAACCGCTGTGCTCGACGCGCCTTTGCGCTGTACGACCCAACTATCCGACTACCCGACTACCCGACTACCCGACTACCCACCCTATAGTGACAAAAAACTCCAGTCGAATATCATGGATGTATATTATTTGTAGATTCATTTCGTTTCTCAATTCCCATGTATCTTTAACATCTGAATTATCAGCCAATTACTTTCAGACTGAACTAATTTCAATTTTTGGAGGCATTTTTTTATCTTAGGTATCCATCAGTATTAGAAGCTGGCTGCGTTGATTGAAGAAAAAAAAAAACACAACTGGATTTTCGGAAAGTTTGAAAAAGCACACCGGACCACATTTTTCGACTTTTCAGTGAATAGTTTCGGTTGACATTGATTCCAATAATGATCGATAAATGATACCGAATTGAGTAAACAAATGATCAAAGACATATAGGGGACAATCAAGAATGATATATTATTTCCAAATGTGGGTTTTTTCCTTTAAACAAAAGAGGGTCCAACTCAGGTATTTAGTGATGGTGTTAATAATATTTGAATTGTCCAGTCGAAATCAATTCATATTGTACATAGACATCACTTTGAAAATGGTTTCCATGGATATGAAGATGAGGTCGTGGAAATTGTTAACTTCTAAATATTAATTTGTTTGTATTGGCGTTGACTTACCACATCGATGAGCTGCGACAGCTTGAGTTTGATGCACACGCGCAAAACATCCGATGTATTCACAACCGGCCGCACCAATTTATTGTAATTCGATAATAAATCGTCGTAGAGACGTTTAGCGTCTGGATTACCGGCAACAGCGCCATGCACCACCAACGCGGATAATAACCATACACGCAGAGTTTCCCCTATTATCGGGGGCATTATGAACCCCCTTAAACCCCACTGTGCCGACTATGTTATTGCCCACGCCGCTCTCCCACAACCGCTTGATCTATACGCTCCCACTTTTTCTGTTGTTCAAAAAGAATATCATGAAAAATCAATCCTTGCGGAAATTTTACTCCATCAACGTTTTTTATTCTATTCTATCTGTTTACATTGATCTATAATTTCCTCTAAAAGAGTAATTCTGGCTCCGTTTTAAAATATATAGAGGTATAAGATCGCGTCAACCAGTGATTAAAATTTTTGCTAAAGAAATAAAAATGAAATTAATTGATGAAACAAAAAAAGGGGGAACTATACGGTTTTTCATGGGTCTGCAGGTGCATCAAAGGAATCCAACTTTGCTAATGGAATAACGTTCCGGTGAAAATCGAACGCGTTGGCGCCGTGTAAAATTCGCGTAACAAAAAGAAATAAAAGCGACAGTGTACAAGTTAGCCATTTTAAAAGACGAAATTGGGTAAAAAAAATTTCGAATATAATTGAAAAATAGATTAATTTTGAACTTTCGCTTTAGGTACATGTCATTGCGGACTGTGTTGTACAAATGATTATAACTGAAACACAAAAGGGATCATCTGAGTTTAACGAGTCGCCAACCATTTTTTGTTAATTTTTTCTGTCCATTTTTCATCCTTTCATCGCACCACTGGTGAGATAAATCTACAGCAAAGTAACTAGTTCTCATTTTCGTGACTGTAGCTAACAGTAAAGAGAGGAAAAGGAGAAAAGGGTGCGAGAGCTTTCAAGTGGAGAGAACGAGATGGTATTATAGTTGAAGTATTAACGGAAACCTTCACGAGAGAAGGAGCATAATACCTCATACTCATTATTCGTTAAAATATTTTCCTAGAGCGAACAAAAATATACAGAGAAATACAGAAAAAAAATGAGGAAAAAAAAGAAAAAAACTCTGAACATCCATTCGCACATATCCATATGTACAAATTATTATTTTTTTATGTTTGTTTGTAATCTCAAATGTATGAGCACGAATAAATAACCTACGTGTATTCAAGCGCTTTATACGACCTCTTTTTACCACAAAAAAAATGCTCTCTCAATATATAAATATATATATACACATATAAATAGAAAAAAGTAGGAAGCGGAAAGAGAAGTAGAGGAGGAAAAAAAATGTGGTGGAACATAGTGTATACCTAACGAGAGAAAGGTGAAGTGTTCGGGTCGTAGAAGAAAGATAAAAGCTCACGGCATTTTACTCTATGTGTATATACGCCCAAGCTTTTTCTCTCTCTCTCTCACACACACACACACGCGCGCACGCGAGCACACGAATAGATATATATTTACGTGCGGAGTGTAATTTTTCGCATAGTCAGTATTTTGATAAATTGCCGGGTCTGTGTATGGATAAAATGCCAACTGAGCCGAAAAGAAAGCTAGAAATATTTCGGGGAAAAGTTGAAAGCGCGATTTCCGATGGATAAGCGCACGGTCAGCATCGTAAATATGTATTTCTATAAGTTTATACACATATATGTTGAATGATTTAGAGATAACCGCACCTAGAATCGTTTTTGGTGAAAGTTTACCTTCAGAATTGCTGAAATGGTTCAAAGAGGAGGTCGCGCAATGTGTATCGTCTTCTTGTGAGTTTGGCGCAAAACTTTTCAAACGAATGTGCGGCTACTTGGTAAATACGACGCGAGTAAATAGAAAACATGGGAACAGTGAGAGAGTATACGAATGTTTATAGAGCTCTCGATGCATCGAGTTCGACTCTCACATGCTTGTCATTGGTTAAAAAATGCAAATGTCTTCTTCTACTGATCAAAAGAACGAGTGAAGGAAAGAAGAATACGCAAATCCCATTCTCTCTTGCAGTGGGTTTCAATTTAGTGCAATATTTATGTCTAAGGGTGGAGGAACTGAGGATGCAGTCGACGGACAGTTTGAATAAGAAAATATTATTATAAATTATGATGGATGTTTACATTGGAAAGTATATTTATTCTTTCAATTTGGCGCGCAGGAAGAAAGAATGAAGCGGAGATGAGTATTAGATATTGTAACAAAAGTAATGCAGGCGTTTTATGTTCATTGTTGGTGTCGTTTTCGGTGTTTAGTATCAATTTTCAAATGGAAATACCGGATGCGCTTGTAACTCTTGTATACGTTATCAGTGACAACGAATAACCGCACCGTCGCTCATCGCATTTCAACATCAATCGTGTGATGTCACTTGCGCGCTGGTTTGTCAACAATGCTAAGCACGCGGCATAAATTTGATTATTAATCAATCATATTTTCCATGACATGGGGAAATCATCGTCCAATCATCTCATTCACACTATGCATTCAACAATGAAAAACAAAATGAGAAATACATTGATACTACATTGTCGGTATGAAACCAGTTTCTCAATTTGTGGAATGAAAAAAGAAGAAGTACATTATCAGAATTATATGGCTCAGAAAACTGAAAACAGAATAATATTTCCTGAGCCGTGATGATCCAAGAAAATAGTGGAATATAAACAAAAAAAAAAGGAGGTATATGAAAGAAACATGAGAGAATTGAGTATTTGTTTCTATAGAAGAAATAGATAGGATGTGAATCGATTATGAATAAATAATCCTTGAAATTTGGAATATGAAAGAATATTCATAGGAGAAAAAGTGGAGTTGGAAAAACGGTATGCTTTGTTTCCACATAAAAAAATGTGATTATTTTTTGTAATTTATTCCAATTCCTATTCATTTAGAAAAATGAAAAGTGAATGAATAAACAACTGAATAAATGAATAAAAAAACACTGACCTAACTTCACGCACAGTTTCGCGTCCACGCTCTGTGTCTACGAAGCAGCTAACTTAAACGTCGCTGCTCTTGCACGCACTTCACTCACTACACTGAGGGTGGGTTTTCGAGAAGACACCACCAAACCACCCAATTCTATAGATGTACTCCCGCGAGAAGGCGCCACTAGTGCGAAACACAGTGGTGCACATTCGTGGGGCGTATACGAGGACAGACATGCACAAAAACACACTTACACACGCATGCACGTTATACACACAAGTAATAAAACCCGTTGCTGTGCTATTTGCAATGTGAAATGAGTGGGATAGCAGTAGCGATTGGCGACGTCGAGGTCGAACGGAGGATATAGCTAGTAAGAGAAAGAGTGATGGTGCAGGGTTGTAAAAAGAGAAGCCAAGAGGAAGAGAAAATGGAGAAAAGCGATTCTCTATGGACCAGAAATTGCGCGCGCACATTTTACTTGGACAACAACGACGTCTTATAATGTGACAAGACGTGAAACAGAAGTCGCTGAGGTGCGGCGGCATTGTGTCAACGATATCTTTTATCTCCAACACCTACATAAATTATTCAATGCCAATTTTGAAACATTAATTCCGTGATTTTGATTATTCATCATTGTTATGATGAAATATATAGTGAATCGAATCAATTTTCATTATATAAACATCATTAAAGATACATCACAACACATTAAAACGTCTCTGACAGCCTTAATCGTTCCACATTCAAACAATATGAGTATTTATCGCCGTTTATCTGAATATAACACGGATCATAATTTGAAAGAGGCAATATAACGCCAGTAAATTTCATTGTTTTTTCAATATAGAATTGTGTGCTCGAAAATACACCACTTTTTATAGTTTTAGGGCATGAAAGTCATAATTCTAATTGGATAGTTGTCACATTAACAACTTGGTCACGAGTAATATCTATTCTAAAATTATAACCTTTGAATGACAACTTTTCAATCAAGTAGTATAAAAATTTTGGGAAAATATGGGGCCTGAACTCGATGAATGCCCACTCATTATTGCCATATATACCAAAATCATCAAATAAATATGCTCTCATCTGATATATTTAAAATTTGATCATTTACTCACAACAGGAGTGAAAACTAAATATTATTTGTTCATCTTGTAGTTATCTTTTATAAATAATCACTTGCCATTGAATCGCTGCAGCTCACCGCAAAAAGTTTGACCTTTTATGTGAAATTTAGAGTATTTATATATATATATATAAATACTTCAGTGCAGAAATATTATATATATATACTTAGTGCAATATCGTCAGAAAAGTTTTTGAGACGTTCACTACTCCCGTGGAATGATAAATTGGAAATTTTTATAGCAAATAAACGAAATAAAGTTATTGAGAGAAAAAAAGCAAACGATAAAAGTTCAACGAAGGCTGTAAGATTGTTCTGGTTTTTTCGTAAATAGTTGTGGAATAAAAATGAAATTTCATGTTCAGTGATAGTATTATTGAAATTCATAACTTTGTTTCGCATCAATACAATTGAAAATGAGTTATCATCCGTCCAAATATGTTTGTGTACATTTCATGATTGGGGAGAAAACTTCCATTAGAGTAGAACAATTGTATTGAATTAATTGAATTTTATCATGAAAAATGAGTCGAAAGTCTATGCAAATTTACACTATGGCGCTACACAAAGCGATAAAATTGGACTATTATGATGAGAGCGGAAGTAGCAGAATGCAAAAGAGAGTTTTGTATAGCTTGTGGATATAATTACTAAAGTTGCTTGGCAACAAGATTTTGCGGGATTGTCGTGTCACGGGCAATGAGTATTAAATCGGATGCTATTGTGGATAGGGAACAAGTGGAGGTGAGGCGGAGAAGTTTAATCATGATTGATGAGATAGGAATAACTGACCTGGAATAAACTTTGCTATTAATTTGCATATATAATTCTTGGACATTCTAGTGCTTTGCAATCTCATGGAGCTTTGAAATCCATATTAGGTCACATACTAATTAGGCCTTGTCGTAAAAAAAGCGCATAACTCTCGTGCATTATTTGACTAATGGGGAATGAACAACAATTTTTTTATAATAAGCGTTTCCTACTGCTGTGCAAAATATCTGGGACAACAGAGTCGGGTAGATCAGTGAAGCGAATAGGAGGGTGGTTGGTATGAGGATGATCGAGCCGCTCGTTCTACATCCACGCGTCTCAGGACAAAATTCGAGATTAACGACGTCCATTAATCTCGTTTCACTGGACGGCTTCACTAGAATCGGGTGAGCGAATATGTGGCGAGCATCAGTACGAGGCCGTCGACGTTCGTAAATGCTTCTGTGTTATCCACCACTCCGGAGTATTCAAGTTTACATTAGTGTTTACGATCAATCGATCGATTCATTTGTTTCCTATATACAACAGCCACTTATCATTACATCCCTTCATTTTATCATTACTACTCTTTTACTTTCATTTGATATCTGCTCATACCTTCTGTATAATGTTTTTTTTTACATATGTTCTAATTTAGTTCTTGATTTTCAGCCCTCCTAATTTTCAGTATATCGGCAAACTTATCTGTTTGCTTTTTGCCATTGATGCTGGCTGATTATTTTCAAATGATCAGCCAGTATCAATGAAAACATAAATGAAAACATATGAATGCAATAAATTTTCGCTTAAAAGATCGATACACGAAACCTATTTATCTTAATACACATATATTTTTATTTTCTTAGGGTGGAAAAATTTTGAATCACACTGTATACTCAACCACTAAAGGCAGAACGATGTGATATGCTACTGCACAAATCATGTCGTTCACTGAATCAATTCAGTTACAAATCATAAATAAATTTGCGACCTAAATTTACATGATGAGGACATCACTGGCTTTTATACAATTTTCTATCTGCTAAAATAAATCATTTGAAGAATGACAACACAAAGTTGTGAATAAATACGAACATGTTCAGACAGATTATTCATCACTACGGCCAATCATCCACTCTTATCTCCGAATCGACATTTAAAGTGTCTAAGACAAACAGTCAGAAAGAAGAGAAAAAGAAAATATTTATCCTCTTTTGTAGTGGCGACAGAATGAGACCGCCGCCTCGTCGAGTGTTTCTTTTACGTGTTCGAATAAATATTATTCATTCCAATTCCAACTCATCAGCAAATGAAATGAATTAGTTTCGTCGAGTACGCAAGAATTTATTTGTCTAATAACGTGTGTTACGCATTTATGTCTATTCTATTGTTATCGATTCGACGTCAGCTTTTGGCAGATGGATAAATGGAAAGGTGGTAAGGTTACTGGCACAAATTCACGCTACACTGGACCTACGAGACGAGAATGGAAGGAGGATGAAGAGTGAGCGAAAGAGATAAAGGAAGAAGAAGAAAAAAGGCGGCGACATTGTGGGTCGAGTGGCCCCACGTGGATGAATGCAAAAGGAAATCCGAAAGGGATGAGCTGTCATATTGGGATGAAAAGTTGGCAACGTACCAATAATATTCTCGGATCAGCACCATCCAACATTACAACGCATCTCGTCGTCTCTACTGATTTGCTGTATGATCCTTTCTAACTATAGATACATATATGTACGTCCAGGAACGACAAGTAGACAATCAACATTGAACAGAAAAAGGACTGTTTACATTGAGATATGATAAATGTTTAATCAATACTTTGCACCAACTCTGAATTAAAAATATCAGGATAACCAGATTCATATTAACAGGGAGAATTTTGCGAGTGTTCCATCATACCTCTCACTTCTCTTCCACAGGAAGGCAGTGAAGTAATGAATAATATGAATCTATTCAACCTCAGATCTCAAGTTATTCTGATGAATGTTCAAGTACGTCACAAGAAAAAATTTTAAACTGCCATCTCATGCATATGGTTGTAAGAACAAATTTTACATCCAAAAATAGTGATTTGTTCAGTTATATTGTGGGAAACAATGACAATCAGTCAATACTGCAAGGGAGTAACAGCACTGAGACTGCAATGTGGAAAATCCGATTCGGAAATTGGGCATGATATAATTTGAGGAGGAATATTTATATTTAAATCATTTATGGCTGATATATATTTGTCGTCGAAACGTCCTATATTTTCACATCGCAACTCTTTTTTCCCCTCATTAATTTATAAGTCTATGCGCGAGCACACGTCTGCATAAATCTATTCATATTTATACATCTTTTTATGAACAACACGTAAAAATTTATAATTTTTTCTTTCCAAACTCTTGACAGTTGGTAATATAATAAGAGAGAAGAAGAAAATAGCTGGCGATTTTCTATATTCATAAACGGATGGAACCAGTACAAGTCTACTCTGTATCTCTATTGAGTTGGGAAAAAACCGATCGACGGTAAGGTGAATAAAAAATCAGAAATATATCTACCTCTATTTTCCTCCAGCTACTGCACTCTCTCTCTCTCTCTGCCTAATCTATCTCTCACTCGAATAGTTCTCTCGGGATAACAGTAAAGGCATCAATCATAACGGATTGGAGTATCGGTCATCCGATAAATTCACAACTCATTCGCTTCAAAACCAAGCCATCTTCGGCCTCTATACTCATAATAATAACAACAGATAGGAAAAAATGAACGGAACGACCAAATACAAATGCTCTCACACGAACAACGTTTTTCCATCTACTACCTTCATATTCTTTTCATTATATCATTTGATTTTGGCTCACTCTCTGTGGCCTGTGTTTTTCATTTGATTTTATTTCATATATATATATATATATGTATTATATACGGTTCTTTGAAAAAAATGAGTGGAGATTGATAGTCGGATGGTTTAGGGGAACTGTTGTTTACAATAAAACAATTTGTTTGTTTGTTTTTCATTCCTTTTTTCGGTTGGCATCAGCGACTATATACGAGACATTGGAGAATCCACGAATGGTAAAAGGATGACGGGGATAGAAAATTATGGATCGTTCGTGAGGTGGCCCCGTGAGAGAGCTGGAAAATGTCTCGAGATACCAATGCGATACTATCTATATCCCTCGAGCATGATGGAAGTTTAAGAGCACCCTCAACACGACAAGTCGTATTTGTATGCACACACTCATATATTTTTCTTCTCTGTATGTGAATTGTTCATATATACTGCGATGTCATTTGCCCGGAGGTTTTTAAACTACCAGGGATTTCACAGTTTGTTTTGCCACCAATTTTTCGACTTGGACAATTATTCGTTTGAGAGCAAAGAAATTTCCTTCGATTAAATTTGTGATGCAGTCAATTTTAATTTCCTACGAAAAAATAGATAGAAAAAAAAATTCAATTGAATTCTTTCTGTTTGCCTCGACGTCTGATTAGTTGAGAAAGTTTTTCCGCACGTGAAAAATAAAGCTCTGGCACTGCTTGAAAATTCTTTCATAGAGAATTTCAATCGGTGTCCTGTGAGACAGTAAATGTATGGTAAAAGTTCAATAATTAAATTCACAGTCACGAGGAATGTGAGTGTAAATTTATGGACTTGCCATTTGGCTGCCATTTCCAGACGCAAAATCAATGCAAAGATAACTGTAGAATGCGAGGATGTTTCATGGAGCATTATGTAATATATACATTCATAGTGGCTATATCACTGAAACTGCTTTTTTATTATTTACGCGGTGAAGTGGTGGATAATGTGCAACGGAATTGTCACATACAGAGAACGAATCGAGAGGAAGACACTCTTCGCCTATGTATTGTTCATTCAATATGCAGTCTTGTAAGCTTCATGCGAAGCTTCCAATAAAAATAAAGAAGAAGAAATACAAATCCTGTGGCCTACTGAATACGTTGAAATATAAATTGTGGACAATAATTTTGGTTCAGTACTTTTATTGTGTAGTGCATGATCCATTATCATACACGCACTGTATTATTTATTGAACATGCCGACCAGTTTATGGGGGACATGATTTCGAATTTTTTTCATTTATACTTTATTGAGCTTCCCGGTATAGTAATCGTGTTCAATGATTGAATGGATTTTGAATGCTATAAAAAATCGATGGGCGCATACGTGATGGAATGAAAACGTTCCAGATGTTGAGAGCAGAATTCATGTATATATACATACCTGTTTTTTTTTCTGATGCAGCGTCGTGAGAATTGAATCCCCTCAGTTGTTTTCGCATACTCCCAGAGTAATATCACGCGGGAAAGTTTCGAGTTCAAACATGTATCTGTGACGTCTCCAGAGGGTCTGCGTGATATTTTCCTGATTTACAACTGATCTCGATGCCAACAGTACGTGGAACTACAGTGGAACAAAATATCAAGGAATTAGGGTATCTTAGTGGGATTTTATAAACTTGCAGAAGTGGTAATATTCATTACTCGTGTGAATTATATCTGAACAACACTTATGAATCTTTATGAATATCTCATTATATCCTAGTATACTCCAAATAGAGTTACGCCGTAGAACTCACACTCATTCTCAAGCTGTTGAGTAAAATTTCCCCAATTCACGTGAGTAATTCCTGTAATTTTAGGATGGAATGTCGTGCACTTGGGAATTAAATGCTATATACAAACATACAAAATGTGTGTATATATAGGCGGGTATACTTGGCATTTTCAGTGTGGAATAGGGATGATGGGGCGCATTTCTGCAGTGATTCGGCAATTCTCGAGGGTCGTGGATGCTGCTACTGCAGTTGCATTCAGATACGTAGAGCTATGAAAACGTTCACACTGCCAGGAGAAAAAAATTGCAATTATATGTTGAACATTATATTGAAGACGATTTCTTAATCCTACTAGATAAACCAACCTCTTTACTATCAGCCATTTCATCTATCCCTCGTTTTCTTCCTGTGCGTGAACAATTAAAAACGTTCGTGATATGAAACAATTATTCTGTAATTGCGGCACTCACTACGATAGAACTCGGAAATTCGTTTTTTTATCATTCCCGCCTGGATGAAATTCCATATGAAAATCAATTATACTTATTCTAAATTCGTGAAAGCCATCTTTGATTTCCCTTCCTTTGTGATGTGAAGTAATCTTTTCTAGCCAGTGTGCAATATCGACAACTGCTAACTTACCATCAGTTGGTTATACTCACTTGATGATCCAATAAAAACAACTATGCGAAAATAATTTTTCATGGCCGCTGTTATTATTCACCACGAGGATGTTTATCTCATATCCTCGAGGAATATTTTTGTCTTAATAATTATGATAATCATGATAATGAGAAGACCACAATTGAACAGATGAAGTTTGTCAGGAATATTAACGGCATTCTGGAGTGCGTGATTTGCAAAATTTCCCTCTTCGACAGGTAATACTTCATATTATTTATCCACATTTCCAATGGACTTTAATGTGGTTTCATCTGAAAAATTCGGTATAAATATTTCAGAGTACTGTCAATAATTATTTCTGACGTAACACTACTAGTTTCAGTCATGAACATTACATTCTTCGAATCACGTGTCTATTTCTAATTCCTAACCTCACCTTATTTTTTCAATAGATGCCATGCTGCATTCAGCAAAGATGCAGAACAATTCAAAAGTTCATGAAACTATGTGGGATCCCATGAGGGTATTTTGGTGTCCCCCTAATCATAAGTATGGTGTCATTGTTCTGAATCAGCCAATATTATTGGACAAAAGTTTGGTGTTGCCCATGTGGAAGAGAGGTATGTTGATAACGTATTCATATTTCACAGCTGACAGTTTTTAACAAGTCCACGATTCTAAGAAATTGGATACATACACATTAAAGAGCTCTCATCTATGTTGCGATGGGTATTTTTTTTTAAATGTAGAATTTGGGGAACAAACTCGATGATTTTTATTGGTTAAATCAATGAAGTTTTCGGAAGTTCCGAATGCACTTGTAAGTTGATGGCAAGCTAGACAACCTTCGCCCAATCTGAGAACTCTCATCGTTCTTCCTTGTTTATAGCATATAATTTTTGTTGATATTTCAATGATCGTTGAAAAGTCCACTGAAATGGTCACTGATCAGTGGAGTATCATAATCTTTCGAATACTTTCCGTAGCTTTCAGTAAAGGAAGTAAGAATAATTATTCGTGCATCATCGGGCTTTCTGTGCACTGCTAGAAACATACAAAATTATTCGTTAAACGTCAATTACATGTATACCCATAATTGTATACGTAATATTCGCATTTTATTTTTCCAAAGCACAAATAACAGTTTGTGTTGACGGTGGTACTGATCAATGGATGAAATATTTGAATGAAATTGCTGATGGAATTTATCGTGGTGAATATCCAGAATACAAACCAACAGTTGTTACTGGTGATTTCGATAGTATCTTACCTGATGCCGTCACAAAATTACGTAATGTTGGGATACCTATCGTAGAAACCCCAGATCAGGATCACACAGATTATTCCAAAGCCATGACACATCTCACTTCTGAGTGTAAACGAAAGAACATTCATGTAATGAAAAAAAGGAAAATTATTGATTGATATCATGCAAGTCGATAGTTATTATCAAACTTAATGGAATTTTTTATTCATAGCTTGATGCTGTTTATACTCTAGTGGAGACTGCTGGAAGACTTGATCACATTATTGGGAACATCAATACATTGTATAAAAGTGAGATGCTATTAGATAATGTTATGGAAGTGATCAATGTCGCTAGTAATTCATTAACGTGGCTCCTTCATCCGGGAAAACACGTAATAAAAATTCCGGAGATTCTGAGAAGAAATCATTCTTGGGTAGGCCTCGTACCATTCGGTACGTCTACCAATCATGTAACAACTTCTGGTTTGAAATGGAATCTAGGTATTTGTAATAGACAGTAGTATAGATAATTATGTTAATTTTCATAATTGATTAGATTTGTCATCATTCAAAATTCAATTGCAGAGAACGATACCTTGAGTTTCGGTGGCTTAGTCAGTACGTCAAATACTTATGATGGATCACCTGAAGTAACAGTAATAACGGATGCTCAAATTATCTGGATGATGGGTATTGAGTTACTTGTGGAAATAAAAAGTGATCCACATTGACATGTTTGTTTTCTTTTTTTTCTTTCTGTAAGAAGATCGTAGTCGAATACGTTATCGCACAAAGTTAATTCATTATTTGACTGTTCGTCAGTGAACCGTACTTATTTTCGTGTTAGACCTCTACGTAAATATTTATTTTGTGATCAAAGCTCTCCAATGTAACAAAAGAGTCTCAAATTTGCCTAAGAATATCTTGCTGGCGAATCCTCAATCTTTAGACATGTACAGAAGAACATTTAAGTGTACTTACTAATATCTTTCTTATATTTATGACAGAATGCGAAGGAAAATATATTTGTTGTAAAATAATTGATGAACACGAAGGTATAAAGGTAATTTTCCGTGGCATTAAAGTTGACAAATTTGTGTTTCCACATCACGAGTGAGCGCACTAGAGTAGATAACAATTTCAAGACGAGAAGTTGACGATTCGATGAAAATATTTTCGTTCGATTGTCATGTAAAAAAATTGACCCACTCTATGCCAGGGCAATTAATTCCATCAACTTTTTCCATTCAAACGTTTCCTACCTTTCCCTACCTTTCGAATTGAAATAGATACTCATATATATCTGTTAATAGGAGAATGGAACTTTATGTTACTCTTGATGCGTGTGGATGATAATATATTTGAAAGTATCATGATGATGCTGCAATAATTTGTGTAGAAGAAAAAAGAGTCGAATGTTTCATGAGTCTGATCACTTCATTGGTTGTTTCTTTGTTTCCATATACGTTCGGATATTTGAATATAAATATCTATCTTCATCATGAGAAAATGGGTTTAAGAAGAACAAGAAAAAATCATGTGTCACAGCAAGTTGGAAGCGAAACAACTTGTATATGGTTATATGGTTGGTGAGGTTAGATACGAAAGCGCGAGCTGTTATAAACCGATCAGCTGTGTGGAACTGTTTACATTGAGTTAGGGACATAATGCCAACTGTGAAAGCGCATGCCGGAGTATTACATACAACAAAACATACGGACCAGTCGCTTATAGTCAGTCACCCGGTTGAGACTGTTCGTGTGTGATTTTTTGTCTTTTTCGTTACGCATAACAGTGCATTAAGATTTTACTTATTACGTTGAACTATTGATACATTTTTTCAGAGGACCAAACATTGATTGTCAACAGTGTGAAGTGGAGCTTTTGTCTCAATTTTATTTGACTGGACAAGTATTCCTAAAAAATCCAGAGGAATGCGAGGATAAATAGACAGATCATTAAATATATGAATGGATAAATGTATAAGTAAATTGAAAATCAAGGTCTAAGGTGCAACAGGTTTTCAAATGCCACGTCGTCCCGTGTGGCTGGATTTAATACATTTGGAACAACGTGTAAGCTACATTACCAGAATATATTTCAACAGGAGAGGAGCAAATATATATAGAGCAACTAAGAGAGCAAGTAGAACATTGTCGTGAATTTCTGAACCCATGCCAAACATCAAAAGCATGAAATAAATAAAATTCGGACGATATATACATATATTCATCATTTTTTTTTTGCGCCATTGTTCAAATATTTTTTACTCACATCGGAAATGTTGTTTCGTTAATGTTTTTGAGGCGAGATCATCAAATCTTGCTACTTTCATTGAAATTGTATGGATGACATTCACGTCTTTGTTTGTTGTGTACTGATACAAGATATGAATGTTGTAAGTTAATGGCGATATTAAATAAAATGGAAAATCTTGAAATCAAGAGTTTGTTCTATCGGATAAGTAGGTTTTCATATTTTGATTTTTTTCGGCATATCTTGCTTATTTCGACATATTCACAATTCAATCTGGCTGTGAACAGTATTCCATTTTATTTCAATGCCGATGCATTGCAAATCCATCTTGTACTCATAAACATGAATTATTTATTCATACTTATATTACATTCATGAATTGTTTCATGACGACCGTGATGTTAGGTGATTCATTTCCTTTTTTTTTTTTTTTTTTCTTTTTCATTGCATCTAGTATATATGGCATATTGCCGGATTGGGTGTTATTATTAATTCATATTGGGCACACATAGTAGAATGTTGATGATGAAAAATGGTGAATAAATGAATGAAAGATATACCTAAACACGAAATCAGAAATGATGTTTGTAGAATTCAAAGCTTGTAACTGCAATGAAAAATTCAAAAAATGCTTTTTCATTATCACAAATGGATTTTTAATGAGGTAGTAATTTTTTTCCTCTCGCGTGAGTCACCACGAAATGTAGACAAGTTGGAAAAAATTGTGTTCGTGGGGACGTCTATCGATTAATTTAGCGGGGCATGGAGGGTCTGTGAATTGATAAAAGATGGCCCTGTAAGAAAGATTCCAATCGATATAACTGTTTAATTAATTACGCCTCGCCTCAATGGTGACATGCCTCACCCTAAATGCCAAAATAAAATTGAAGAATTCTCCTAATTTTTACGTCAAAATTCTTTTCTATCTTGTAATTTTATTGGATGATATTTGTAGAATTATATGGTCGAAAAAATTCATACAATTTATGCATGAACATAATTACTATCGTGGCAGTGTCTACATTCCAACAAAGTATTATGTAATGGCCTCGATCCGGTGTGAATCACTATCGGTACAGTAACATTTGCCTGACCATTGCAAGTGGTGCGTGGCGGCGACAAATTCGCTTCGAGCTGTTTTGAACTACGATGAGACATTTCAACACTATGTACAATAAATACGAAAAGTCGATATCAATCCGCGATTTCATACGATCCTCTATTCTCAAATGCGAGGAAAATATATATATCGTTATCAGGTTGGCATTATGAATAATTCAATCTGGATAAAAATCCTGTTAATGAATTGATCATTCACTCCAATATTTTCCACCCCCTTTTTCATGCCCATATACTTATATCAAATATCATCAATTATTAGAGCAAGAAAAAAATTCTCACTGCTATAATGAGATTGTATCTGTTGTTTGTGACACATGTGTGATGATTCAATACTTTTAATCTATCAATGACCTTATCAGAGAAATCACATTCTATCTGATGCTATCTTTCTCCACAACGCACGCGCATGTTCGAAAAATTTTCAGGACTACTCTAATGAGTTTTGTTCATATGAAAAAGTGATAAAAGGTTGGATTGTATTATTGGATTAGAGATTTGTGGGTAAAGAGAATGGCAATTGCCGTTAGTCAACTCATGAGTTCTTGACTCAACGATCGAATAATTATTTGTACTCCATCTAAGCTAAATCTCACTTAATATATGCGAAGTTCTTCTGTTGAATTTTGTTCTTCATTAAATTCTTCACATAAACCATTATACTATATCAACATATTCATGGCACCCACTTGACATCTGGAATCACAACACTACGATCACGAAAAAAGAACAAAAACTTTTTCAACAAAACTATATATTTACCGTCATTGATTATTCTTTTTTGTCAACGGGAAATTGACATGAAATTCTCCAGTAAAATAATACTCGTCGAGAATTTAGGGCTGCTTTAATAACTACACATTATATCGATGAACATGTGCATGAGAGGAAGTGGTATGAGAGTGATGTCATGGTCTGATAGCAACCTGACAAAAATTACATGAAAAAACTTGCTGACGTTGTTGTTACTGTATATATATATATATATATATATATATTTATTTACGTCTGTTCGGGTCCGGTCGATAACTGGCTATCTCAAATGCGTGATGAATAAAAATATATGTATAGATTCATTTAGAATGAAATAATTCACCCAATGGAACTTCACACTCTTCATTCACGAAGTGCTGAGTAAAATACATGGGCATTCATGAATGAATTTATGTTTGTGCCATTCGAATTGTTCGGACAATTGCATGGACAGAGAGGAAATACCTGCGGAATGCGCATACATTGATGAAAACGGGAGTTCGATGTACTCGTTGACCTGTCAGTATCGCATAGTACTCTTTCATTTACTTCATTATGTACGTGACTTGTTAAATGGTTAATGTCACGTCCATTTCGTAGACAATACCACACTATCTATGAATATCTAGCTGCATATTCTCCAGTGTGTATTATGCATTATTTGTCATTGGATTTTTTTGTTATTATGCCGGGGGATAGGGGATATGGCGAAAAACTGTTTTTGATAGTTTGATCTGTGACGTTATCATATGTTGATACCACGAAACTTCATATGAGTGAATCAATTCATTTTGCAACACATTATATGTATCAATTTATGTGTTACTACAGTCATGCAAAATATAATACGTTTGGGAACGCGTCGTAAGTTTCTACAAAGTATCAGATTACAACATGTTAGATAACACACTGATCTCTGCAGTCTAATTGAAAATTACTAACTTTTCCAATCTTTTTATTGTTTACTCATGCGAGGGACTTTTTTTTTTAGATTTGTTGTATTCTCTACTGAATCTCCATTTGTTTGTCTATTATTACTCGTTCTATGATCATTCCTAACAATTGTGTGTCGCTGTTGAGCTCTTTGTGAAGCAAACAGAGTGGATATAAGTAAGGATAAGCGCGCCAACTGTCGACGCGGTTATTAGGGTCACTCAAGCCCGCTGATTGGTGTCCAAGGTTGCTGCTGTTTAGGCATTTCGTGTTCACATCACACCCGAGACAGGCAGAGGGAGAGAATGAGAGAGAATAGAAGATGTGGGCTGCAAGCCAATGAGATCTGTGATAAAATTGACGCTCACTCAATCTTCTTCATCTTTTTACATTGTTTATTGATATGCCGTCAATATAATAATTACAGTGAAATTCACCACTGAATAGAAAAAAGATGAATGAATGATTCGAATGTCTTTAAAAATTAAAGCTGTACTAAGATTAAGTGTCATTCACGAAACGAGAAATTATTTGTCGCTATTTTTTTTCTCTTAATTTCATGCAATGAAGTGAATGAAAATTAGTTCTCATCATGAGAATTGAAAGCACGTGCTACCATGTACATGAGAATGAAGGCGCAGTGGTTAGATACGTTCATATAGGTCAGATTGTTTAAACTCGAATCGCTTACGTGACTATAACTTCAATTCCAATGAATAAAATGCCTGTAGTAACTGAATTTAAGAGAATATTTGTGCGAGCCGACTTGTCATTACGCCCATCGAGAATTCGTGAGTAAGATCAATGGTCTTCATATTTATGATTGATACTTCTTAGATATCTGCTTGACCTATATGTATTGATAACTATTCTGAATCTAATGCTTGTAATGTATAAACAACAACATTATGGAAACATTTAGAAAGATTGCAAAGCCTCTTCTAAAGTAAAGAGGCCCCTCAAAAATTGCAACACGTACATTTGGTTAAGTAATAATCAAACGTACGGATGCGGGTTTTTTTTCAATTATTGGATTCAGCATCAGCATCCTCACTTGACGATCATTGAATACTATGCTCCCCAAAGACAAGGACGAATATGTCAAGTGTCTGATTCGAACTTATAGTCTAATAATTCCTTGATGCTGACGAGAAATATTCGCCACCTGGTGGTGATACCCATGGTAGACTTAATCAATATTGTTTAGGTAGGATAAAAAATTGAATGATTGATTGATTTGACATGTATAAGCTTAATATGAATGACAGTACGATCAATCGTTACATATGTCACTGCGCAATATTCTCTTTCCCCATTCTACATTTTTTGACATTTCAATGCTGCTGCTGCACATTCATAAATTTATGTATATAATAAATCTACAACAAACACTGATGTGTATGAACAGTTGTTGAGAGGATCATTGCAGGTACAAATTTTCTTTTTCAACTCGCAATTGTGTAGTTCAATTCTCGTACCATTTTCAGAGGACTTCCGATCATAATCCACCATTGATCTATTCCATCTAGCTCAGATTTGAAAACGAAATTGACAATTGAGTTTGCTTCTACGATCAGTTCATCATTCGACACTGGATGAAATATAAATGTTGTTTTTTATTCCACAGAATCACTGCTGAATTTTTTTTTTCTCCTGTGGTGTGTTGTCACCGTATTTTATCAAAAGATGCAACCATTCTCAGAAAATCTAGTACACGAAAGATTATGTAGCAAATGAATGTGAATATGTTCGAGACAGAAGAAGAAAAGAGAGGGGAGGTATATATTTGTTATCCATTATTTGTCATAACCAGACAAATAAATTTTTTTATTCTCTTTACGATCATTCACAGAATATTGAATGCATAAAACACAAAATATATTATTGTACAGCCTTCCCTGGATGATCACAGTATACATTCATACATTAAAAACGTAATAATATACGATGTGGACTGTTATATGGTAGATTACCAGAGAGATAATTTTTTGTTGTGTAATAATACTAATTATATAATCAAGGATGCGTAGAATGTATTTGGAAGTGACGGGGAAAAATGATTGAATATTTTGATATTTTCCTAACTTAAATCTCCTCATCGATAGATGATTACACAAGAAAAAAGTGAAAAGTATACCCGCTTGTCTCTCTTTATGAAAAGATTTTATTCCGATGGATAACCTATCTTATCAGTTGAAAATAAGACGGCCATGATAATTATATGCATTAAGCCAGGAGAAGAAGAGAAATATTATTTTCTCTTTCTATCTTTCATATGTATCATACCTTAATTGTCTGGCTACAATTACTTCTTGAAGATATGCCCCACTTTATCAATGGTTTGAACTTTATCGTCAACGCTCTGAGATATTACCTGTGGACGTTGCTCGATTACCTGTGAGTAGTGTATGATACACTCATATGAGTATCTACCATTCGAAGTTGGATCATTGAAGCGTTTGCTCAACTCGTGTAAGGACCTCCTGCTAATATAAAGTTTTTCGCTCAATTTTCATTGTTCTCCTGATTAAAATTTTTCTAATTCCAAATTGATTGACATATTCATTTTTATTAAGGAATCAACGACAAGGCAGTTCATTCAAGTTTATGATAAGTCAATAATAACTGTGCGAACTATTCTATCAAATTGTGCGTGAGTTTGTAGATTTAATTTCTGTATTTGTTGAGATATTTTTCTCTTATGTTAGCCTTGGCTTCAATGTCATCGGCTGCACTTGACCACTATGGTAATCGTTGTTATGCATGATTGTGTTGAATAACTAAAAGGCAATTATATAGAGCAAATGTGAAGTAATAAATGGAACAATCATATGCCGAATTGAATAACAGTTTTCTTAACGTTTACATGTTTTTTGGTGAGTGGATGGGCTATGTTGCAAGCAATATTCATCGATTCATCTGAATGCATAATTAAGCACGTAGCAATTATCTTTCATATCAATTCTATGGAGCACAAAGAGTCACATTATCACATGATATAATCTCAGTTTACTCAAGTCTTCATTTCACACCCAAGCTATTCTCTTTTTTTTTCTCATATTCTCCATATATTTCAATGCAATCACTTTATTTGATTTTATATCGTAGCAGCAAGACCGAAAATTAGATAAATAATATTCTGTGCCAAACATTAAGTGATAAGAGATTCAGTAAGACTGTGTGGGTGGAAACAAACACGGTGAATTCCAAATATACTCTGTATTCTAAATGCTTTATCGTGAGGAAAATGATGAAAGATGGAAATTTTTTTTTTTATCGTTTTAAAAGTTTTTCCCGGACATCCATCAACAAGCTTCATGCGGAAAATCATCCGACCGTAATAAATTCACATCCGATTGCACAACGTGTTTATATTTTTCGATTTCGCTTTTTCGTTAGTGACATAGATCTGTCTTATCATTTTATTTTGATTGAAATGTGCGAATTCTGGAGCTTTAAAATATGAATTATTAATATCAATATTAATTATGTACAATTAAAATTCCACCGGCAAACTACGCAATGAGATAGTTATTCATGAATAATTTTATAGCACTAAAATTCAGTACTTCCTCATATCGCGCGCAGTCACAATGTCATTCGTTCAACTTCTGTTGTGATTACTCGTGTCCCCTTGTCACGAGGATTACGACCTCGTGATCAATTGCTCGAAGAGGCAATTCATGTTTATATAGTCGACCACAATCACGAATAAACACATATATCAATTCATACAATAATCGAGACAATGCAATAGAAGTTTTTTTTCAGTCTATCAACACCTGAACTATCATTTATTGCTGATAACGGATGTTTGCTATAAATTGGGTATATGAACGTATCACAGTAGTCTCGAGTTTAACGACAGAGTAAAATTATGATATTTACTCCATCGACGACTGTGAAAATTAATAAAGCGAAGCTACTAACGATGTAATATATAAATCGAAGAAATATCTGCGGGTCAGTAGGAGATCCCCTAAATGCTCTACCATTTATAAAAATTCAATTTAACATCTATCGTCAACAAATTCAGACTTTCAGAAAGTGAAATTCTATTATTTGCGATCACGATGAACGTTTACTTGTATTTATTTGTATTTTTCCGCGCGTCCTCCCATGCATTCACATTACCACGCTGGTTTGTTTTTGCCAACCATATAAATATTTCTTTTAGCCTCCAAATGATTATACATATTATGGAGAGAGTTCCATTTGTGTGTTGGGGAAAAAATTATTTGTAAAGCACTCATAATCTTACAATGAACCTGAGAATTGACACCAAAATGATATGCAAACTGAAAGCAAATATAAATGATTTAATTAGTAATTGAGTGAATTCATTGAGGATAATGAAACCTAAACAGTTTTAAAATAATCTCAACAGCATAAAATTAAACGGAATAGAAGAATAGATATTCGAAGGAGAAATAATATGGCTGTAATGTATGTTATGTTGCAGGGCAGTACTTGAACGGTTGTAAACATGGGCTGCATGCTAAGGAGCGAAGAGATGGCCTTATGCCAACTGTTTATTCAGCCAGAGGCTGGTTATCTCTCCGTCTCGGAACTCGGTGAAACCGGAACTGTTCAATTTCGCGACGTAAGTGAATGAAATTAATTGTAATGTCATTTTGAATACATTCTATTTCGCTTTAAATAATTTATGATTCACGATGTCAATGTTTATCTAATTACTTATTTATTTTTTCTTCTCCTTAGTTGAACGGTGACGTGAATCATTTTCAACGCAAATTTGTCAATGAAGTGAGAAGATGTGACGAAATGGAGAGAAAATTGCGCTATATTGAAGCTGAAGTAAGGAAGGATAACGTACTAATTGCAGATATTGTTGGGGAGTGGCCGAGAGCGCCAAATCCACGTGAAGTCATTGATCTTGAGGTCGATTATCACTTGATTATTTATGAACAAAGATTGCAGTAGAATAATTTGCTTAATTTCATATTGTTCACATTTTTTTCTTTGCTTCAGGCACATATTGAGAAGACTGAGAATGATATATTGGAATTGAGTCATAATGCCGTGAATTTGAAGAGCAATTACCTGGAGCTAACGGAATTACGACATGTACTTGAAAAAACTCAAGTTTTTTTCATCGAGGTATCTGTAGTGGCCCAACTAGATATTATAAGTGCGACCAATGTTTGTCGTGTCATCGATATTAATGTTTAGTCGAAGAATCAAGGCTCTTTTCTGTTTCTCGATCAACAGGAGGAGGCTAATGACTCGATAACACGTGCACTAATCAATGAGGAACAACATTTCACAAGTGGACGTGGACGTCTCGAGTAAATAAAAAATCACGCAAATAAACAATATAATCAATTCCATTTTTCAACAAAATCTTAAAATGCGAACTCCAATATTATTTTTTCACTATGACGTTCGTTCATTCGCTTGCTCATGATTTGTATGCTGGTTTTAGATTTGTCTCTGGAGTGGTGAATCGCGAGCGTGTTCCAGCATTTGAGCGAATGCTGTGGAGAATATCTCGTGGAAATGTGTTTTTGAGACAAGCAGAACTTGATGAGGCTCTTGAGGATCCAAATACAGTAAGAGGACTCGAATGGCATTCAGATGAAATGAATTAATCACTCTCACTCTTTGCCACTCCCCACTTTAGTTATGCGGAACGAGCATAACAGTGATGATTCGATAAGCAATACTGATACTCTGATTTGTTTCGATAGGGAAATGGGATATTCAAAACTGTTTTTGTTGCGTTTTTCCAAGGCGAGCAATTGAAAAGTCGTATAAAAAAAGTATGTGCTGGATTTCATGCTTCATTATATCCGTGTCCCAATATCCATACGGAACGAATGGAAATGCTGAAAGGCGTGAGTACGCGTTTGGAGGATCTGAATTTGGTGAGTGATAAGTAACTGTAATAAAACATTATTATTCTCTTTCCTTATTTTATTGAGTGAACGGAATGGAATGCAATAAGATATACATTAGGAGTCAACAATTGATTATTCGCACAATTTATTAACGAAAATTCACATTAGCCGTAAAAAATTTAATCAATTTATTCCCTTTATGTACACATAATGCTCCTACTGACTGCTGTTTGAATTTTCCGTCTTAGGTTCTCAATCAAACTCATGATCATCGACAACGAGTTCTGCATAATGTCGCGAAGGAAATACCAAATTGGAGTATAATGGTTCGTAAAATGAAAGCAATTTATCATACGATGAATTTATTCAACATGGATGTGACTAAAAAATGTCTGATTGGTGAATGTTGGGTACCAATTGGTGATCTTGGTATTGTCCAAAATTGCCTCACAGAAGGATCAGTAAGTTTATTGTATTTTTACTTCTAATTTAAGTTTTGAATACTACCCAGCCTATTTTTGAACTATCAACTATTTTGAGAATGATAAGATTTATATCGCTTCATTGAATTTAAGCTGATCTCGGTATATCATGCTTATGTGGATAATTGAATTTATAACGATATCTGTTAATGATATCTGGGGTTGATTGCAGCGTTCATGTGGAAGTTCGATACCCTCATTTCTGAATGTTATTCAAAGCCATGAGGATCCGCCAACATTCAACCGCACTAATAAATTTACCAGAGGATTTCAAACCTTGATTGATTCGTATGGCGTTGCCTCTTATCGCGAAGCCAACCCAGCTCTGTATACTATCATCACGTTTCCATTTCTCTTTGCCGTCATGTTTGGTGATATTGGTCATGGTAAAATGAGTTTCGATTCATTCGTCAAATATATGGAAAATGAATCGACTGTTTCACATTCATTCTATTCTTTTTTACCCAGGATTAATTATGGCAATATTCGGCGCATGGATGGTCATATGGGAGAAAAAATTGTTGGCTAAAAAAGTTGACAACGAAATATGGACTATATTCTTCGGTGGTCGTTACATTATTCTATTGATGGGTATATTCTCGATATACATTGGAATAATATACAACGATGTATTCTCAAAATCAATAAACTTATTCGGTTCAAGTTGGGTGGCGGGATATAATGTATCAACTATTATGGCGAATCAACATCTTGAACCGGATCCAGCTACTACAAGTGGCTATTTGCAAGTGCCATATCCACTTGGGCTGGACCCAGTTTGGGCATTGGCTTCGAATAAAATTATTTTTCTCAATTCATATAAAATGAAATTATCAATTATATTCGGTGTCACACATATGATATTCGGAGTATGCGTCAGCGTCATAAATATAGTGTGAGTACAATCCTTTCTTTCTGATTCGGGGTTATTATAGTATGAATCAACATGTTTTTACGGGGAAAATCTGTTTCAGCCACTTCAAAAAATATGCGAGTTTCTTCTTGGAATTCCTGCCACAATTAGTGTTCCTCATTTTCATTTTTGGTTACTTGGCAACACTCATGATAATCAAATCCTTCCTATACAGTGCTTCGTACAGAAGTAATTTGCAAATACATTGACTGGTTCATTCAATTTTATACAAAATGTACTTATCGAAGAATGGTATGGGACAATCAATTAATAGAAATTAATTTCAGACTCGAAGTTCCATTCGTCATGCGCGCCATCAATTCTAATCACATTCATAAATATGATGTTGAATCGAGCGCCAGATGATCCAGCAGATAAAATTGCGAAAGGAACAAATTCAACGGGAATGTTACCGGGCAATCATACAGTGATCCTATGTGATCCGTATATTTTTGAGGGTCAAGCGGAATTGCAAGACACACTTAAATATGTGGCACTACTGTGTGTTCCAATATTGCTGTTTGGCAAACCATTGTATGTGTACATTAAACGTTCCAAAGCAAAGAAGTCAACAATGCAACTGGTAAATACCATCGAAACAACTTCTTTTAATTTGATTTATATTCATACACAAATGAAACATCAACCTTAGTCTGCGTACTTTATCGAGACAAACTGGTGGATCTGTACTCAAAAAGTTTATTGATGTGATTTATTCTGATCCTGAATAGGATAATGGGAATTACACTCAAGATATTGAACTGCAGAGCAACAATGTTTTGCCATCGAATGGTGAAGCAGCTGGCATGAATGAGCCACATTCGGATGCACATGATGAAGGACCATTTTCTGATGTAATGGTATATCAAGCTATCCATACAATTGAATATGTTCTGTCAACGGTATCGCATACAGCGTCATATCTTCGACTGTGGGCATTATCACTCGCTCATGGTCAATTGTCAGAGGTTTTGTGGCAAAATGTGCTCGCAAGGACGTTGAAGTTGGATGGTGAATACTATCCGGGTGTGGCCATTTTTATTGGGTTCTCACTATGGGCATTTTTCACCATTGCTATTCTTGTGTTGATGGAGGGATTATCAGCATTTCTTCATACACTTCGTCTCCATTGGTGAGTAAAATTCTCTTCATTCTTATCAGGAGTAATTAATGGCATATCAAAACAACGCAAAGTATTAATAACCCAATCCGAAAATTCATTATCTCTTATAATTCATAAAATCATATTTATAGGGTGGAGTTTATGAGTAAATTCTACGAAGGTAATGGGTATCTATTTCATCCATTCTGCTTTAAAACTATAATCGATAGTGAGGATGCGGAAGAAGATTAGATATGTTTATTTTAAGGAGAAGAACAAATATAATAATCAACAAATGTTTAAAAAAAAGATAATGAGCTGATGAATGCAACGATTAATATAAAGTTACCATTTATACAATGATATGCTTTCGGTGGTAGCTTTGATATAATGTAGATAAATCACGTAATGTCGATACTATACATGTATATTTTAATAAATGAAAGCAAACGTTTACATATCAAAAAGTATTCGCAATGCCTTTTTTTAACCGTTTGAATGCAGTTTTCTTCTATGCTGCCGAATGATAGCAATAATAAATCCATTAGGCATATATCAATACAATAACGACGGGTGAAATATATTAGAGAAACAGCCTTCCAATATATTCGTCTAAAATCGAATGCAAGAAAAAAACTGACTGAATCACATTGTCATTTGATTCATCGCAGAAATGAGCGTAGTGAAAAACAAAATAGTCGGAAGGCGTATGCAAATGATTCCATCACGGAGAGCAACGTATAATGAAAAACGCCGTGGGATAGGTAGTGTCATTTCAATGTTAATTCTGTCACAATCAACTAACGAATTTATTAGTTGTATAGGTGTATACATGTACGTTATAACATCGCATGCTAGCGATATAATTGTGTATTGATGTAAGAGCGAATTCGCTCGTTGGCTTATTACAGTAATACATATCATGAACAACTGCAGTTATACATGTTTACGGTTACATTAGAGCAAGAGGCGAAGAAAAGAATTAAATAAAAAATATGGATTCCGAATTATAATTGAATTGTTTATCATTTGATGGGAATGGTCTATTTGGTATGCATCAAATTACATCAATTTATTGGTTGTTTCACTGTATTGGGGTGAACGCTTCGCTCGTTTGTCGTGGACATGCAATTCATTGTCAGCATGAGTGTTGGTAGGAATATTTCGCTTCGCCGTTTTCGTTTTGAGACAAGATCGAACGAATGAAGAGAGGGTGACGCGCTACTGAGTTATCATTTTCCATAATGAAGGTTTGTTGAGTTTGAGCCATCCCTCTGATAACTATTATCAATATTATTTTCCCTGGATCGTTGACTAAAATTATGGGGGGAAGCATCATATTGTGTGAAGAAATATTTCAATCAAAAGACAATGGAGGAACATTTTATCAGATCCTTGTTTTTCGATTTCGACAACTTTTTGCAGAAGAAAATATTCAATGCTGTATTATTATTATTGCTCACAGAATGATATCGGTAGAATCGAAGATAGTAATGAGTTACAATTTTGATGCTGGAATTTTACTCAATCAACTTATATGTCGTCGTACGTATGCATGGTATATCAATGTAACAAGTTGGATAGATGGAGGATAAAATAAAAAGACTGGTCGCAGTGGGTACGATACTAATTTGACAGCCGTTACGCGCGCGCGCGTTCACGCGCACACTCTATATACACACTAACTGGCGCCTGGCTTGAGTTCAGTCCCCGGTGCGCGTTTATCGTCACAACACGTCCACGAAGATTATTTGAACAGTGAAGGGAATCGCATGGCAGCGCGTCGTTGAATTTATTCAGGTGAGTGCTTATCTTTGTATCATACATGTACAGTTGTCAAAAAACGAAGAAAAAAGAGAGGAAACTGCAAAAACGAAAATTAGTTGCATGAAAAAAACCAGTATCGGCATAGAGCAGATATTAACCGGTGAAGAGCGGGAGAGAGAGAGAGAGAGAGAAAAACGATAGATCCAGCAGAACCGGTTTATTAACTGAAGAATTCTGCTCTCCATATCATTTTATTTTCCTTTGCAATATATATATTTCCTACACTTCGATTTGTGGTACGTAAAGAATCGTGAAAATTACTAATATGAAAAATGTTCTGTTGAATGTAAAAATACTGATGAGGATCAATGTATATATCATAACAGTACGTATCTATGCAGAATGAAATGAGAGTTAATATGCAATAAATTCCTTTATTCATTCGACGGTTATTGACAATTACGTCATGAAACACGTTGCACTGATTGCTACGCAGAGTTGTATAGTTGTGTTTGTTGCGTTTATACACATACATCTTCCCAGCCAGAAGTTTGAAGATATTTGCTAGGTGTATTCCTACATTGAACCATACTCTTAAAGCACCCAACATGTTATCATCTATCTGTAACAACCCTATAACTTTACGTTTCATTCTTTGAAATGTTTTTCACATTCCATTAATGTTCCCTACAGCCAATGAATCGCTCATTATGCCAGACATGTGCTCATTTTTGGAATTGTTTCCAACGTATTCATCGTAAAATTAGCCCCGTAGAAATCTCAATCCGTATTCATCGTAATTTTTTAATAGTTTGCCGCGTTATGGGCGAAGATGTTTATCAAGTGGAACAAAATTTTCGTTCAACCAACTGGATAGAAATGGTTTAAAATGGGTTAATTGATTATGCAGGTAAATCTTGGGCTTAGCAATACATAATTTTAATTCGATCGAATGAGTTCAGGAAAAAAATAAATAAATAGAAGCGAGGCTGTACATTAGTAATGAATCACTTTGATGGAGGTAGGAGTCGAACGGGAAATTCAAAGTACCGTTTTCTCCTCATCGGACTTTTATTGCAATCGTTTTGGCTTCATGGTAATCCTCACTCCTACCAGCGACATGGACTGAATTTTATGGTAAAAAAGAGAAAAAACAAAAATAAAAATTGTGATAACTCCCGACGTTGTAGCAGAATTACATTGGGTATTTCAATTTAAATCGATAGTGATACTCGAGTGACTCATCGGTCATATCAACCCCTATCTACGTTCTCTCCTCTTCCCCTAACATAAATATATTGACGGCGTTATTGTCCATAGAATCGAAAATGAGGTCATCAATGGGGCAAAATAAAACAACTGCACAATAATATATATATATATATATATATATATATGTATGGTTATATTTTTCTTTGGGAGCTACTTGAAACTCTACAGTTGGGAACTGAAACTTGGGGTCACTGTGAAGCTTGCGAAACTTTTTCCATTATCCACGAGAGACAAGAGAGATGAAGTGACAAGGAAAGATGTATGGCGCTACTGCAATTCAAGTGGTGGTGGTTATGATGATGAACGTAGGATGCATTCGCTTGAAATTATATGTCCTGAGTTATTGAGGTCATTCTATGCACGAGTCTCTGCACATTCGTATTTGTTGCCCCTGGATTTCATCCCATTCTCACTACCAATCTTTTTAAATAAATTCGGATATCATTTATTCGTTACTTTCTACCGTCAATATCTATTCACCATACATCAATTCATCAACTTTTACTATTTCATAAAAGGCATATTATCTAAATGTACAGTCTTCTGATGCATGATTGCTTCCTCGAATATAGGGATCAGATATTCACATCATTTATATTGCACTTCCATACAATGAATAACACTCGTCCAAAGAAAGAAAAAACCAGCGAGAAAGTAATGGCGGGGGAGAGAGTAAGGACGAGATAGAGGAAGAGGGATGAATATCCGCGGGCGAAATATCCGCGGAGTGTGAACGTGGAGAGAATCAGGAAGTGATATTGTGTACACTGTATAGGATATAGAAAGAAACCAAAAGTGGGATGTAAGGGGTCAGTTTATCAGTCTACTATTCTTGACGATGCATTC
The DNA here is from genome assembly GCA_030523085.1 of Meteorus colon. Lineage (NCBI taxonomy): Eukaryota > Metazoa > Arthropoda > Insecta > Hymenoptera > Braconidae > Meteorus > Meteorus colon. The sequence continues at coordinate 209,932 of JAPYZH010000062.1, forward strand.
ATTAGCGCATTGCATGGAAAGTTGTTGATAATAATTATATTGATGAACTCCGAACATTCGGGATCGGATGACCTTGCATATTCGTCGGTGGATTCACTCAACCCATCCAATAGGGCGTGGTTTATTGTAAAGTCTACTTTCCCTCAAGAGTTGCACAGTTGGGAATGTGTCCTGAGGATGCGAACTAGATCTTGGCGTTGGTCTTGCTGTCATTCTTCTGTATCAGTGTGTACTATTCATGAATTGTTAATGTGAAACTTGCAACGTCACAAATTGGGTCAATACCATTAATAATATAATTGATTCCATCTAAAACCGGCTTACTATCAACAGTCTGAGAATTGATGGTTCTTAGAGGAAGACCTCTGTGTTGATACTTCGTAGTTATTTGCTACTGAACCTATGTTACGCAAGCTCGACATGAGACGAACTATTTGCATTCGCCTCCGATTCGAGCCTGTTGCAGATATTTACATGCCTTTCATTCGATTCATTTCCAACTTCAGTAAAGATGGCAGAATCACTATCATACTCACGTCATCATCATATTGGGTGATGTCTCAAATACTTTTATTGTCATCGCCATTATCATGAGTATTGGTTGTATGAGTCGGAGAACTTTTATCTATGGATACATCTACTTTTACATTCAAAATGTATTATAAAAAATTGAACAAAAAAAAAAAGCTGTTTGCAATGGAGCTATATATTATCCACAACGATGTTTATCAAGCTTAATGACGTACAAATTTCATTACTTAAATTGTCAAGCTGTGACAGGAATGTAGCAAAATGGAAGAGAAAACAAATAAAAGATGTAATGTAGTTAATTTTGAGATGAAAATCAACATCTCTTTATTTATTCACGCTGTGAGTTGCAAATAATTTGACTCGCATGCACATGGCCTTGTTTTACAAGGTAAACACTAAAAAATTTGATTCACATTTTTTCACGTGACAGAATAAATGAGTTTTGTGTTTCCTTCAAGGTTCCTTGAAATATAGTTTCCTTGGCCATACCTTTGAATTATTCGTAATATTACGCAAGTATTAATGTGGATCTATTTTCGATGTTGTGATATTTAAGTATGTATGCGAAACGGTTGACATAATTCAATTTTCAATTTTGTAAACAGAAGTTTATTCCATCTGCCAAAATTGTCAAGACTAATTTTCAACCACTTCTTCTTATGAAATAATGATTTATAATATTTTTTTCGATGGGCATAAAAGAATAGACTATCAATAATATAAATAAAGATAAATGTTTTGAGTCGCATTACTTCGATTGCTTATGATTCCCTGTAACATACTTCAACGTGTTGTCGACGCAGATCTTTCTTTGTGCGCAAAATTATACTTTAAGAATGTATTCATATACATGAATGATCCATGTTGCCATTTGCAGTCGTAAGAGCACTTGGCTCATAAATCGGGTGGAAAATTACTATTTCTCTTACAAAATTATGAAGTACATGCATCTTGCATCTCATATTTCTCGCCATCTCAAGCACAAGTACCACATTTCTAGAGACACAATTATTGGAACTGTCAATATAAAAATACTTATGTGTAAAAATATGTAAGTATGTTGAAACTTAATATTAAATATTTTGTCAATTGAACTATTCATCATTGTCATTGACTTTTTCAACACCTTTTCCATTAACTGATTTCATGATAAAATCATCATTATTACGTCTACCAAGGCACGTTGTAAAACACGTATCACCTACTCCAAATCTTTCACCATCCTCAAGCGTCTCTGGCATGGGTTGACCAACCGTTTCCGGTAAATATAATGATAAAAATCCTGATACAAGAGCAATTGTTCCAAACATCGTAGCAGGTACACTTGGGTCTAACGTATCAAGAAGCATTATCATTGGTGTCATTGCACCACTTAAACGACAGCACATTGAGCCAATACCTAATGCAGTATTTCGTAAAACAGTTGGAAATAATTCAGCTGTATAATTATATATAACGGCGAAAGATATTGCTATGCATGCTTTACCCAATAAAACAATAGTGACTATTACTGTACTAGCTCCATCGAAATCTTTGGGTAACGATGCAGCAACAATACAACAAATACCACCAATCAACATAAAAGTACTGACTAGACAACGTCTACCAACTCTATCCATCGTGAAACTCGCAAATACATAACTCGGTATTTCAACAATGCCACTCAATGCCAACATTAAGTACGGGTTACCAACAAGATTGCCACTGCTCAGTGATAATCCATAATATACGATGGAGTTAGCAAACCAATTCAAACAAACATTCAAACATTTTTTGCGTAAATTTGGGGTTTTGAATAAATCTGTAGCGCCATAAGACTTTCTATCAGCTCGACTGGATTCTCGTGCACGGTTTTTTGAAACATATTTAGCCATATCTAATTCAGTATTATCACCATTCATTTTTATCGCTTTTTGTACTATTGTAATGGCTTCTTTGGCACGTCCTTGTGCCCATAACCATCGTGGTGATTCATCCATTAACCACCAATGTCCGATTAAAATGCCACTATGCAAACCATAAACTATTTGTAACCACATTCTATCTTTAATTATTGAACCCCAAAATCCAACGAGAATGAATCCACAAGCAAATGCTAGCTGGAACATCATACCGCAAACAGTTCTCTTTGATGGCCCGACCATCTCCATTGTTAATACAAAACCAGTGATATAAGCACCAGCTGAACCAAATATACCATATAAAAATCGAACAAATAGAAAAGTGAAATATTCTGGTATAATGGCGACAAGAATACCAAGTATCAATTGTGCTGTTGCTGATACACAAAATATTATTTTTCGTCCATATTTATCTGCCATTGATCCTAATGTCACTGCACCGACAAATACACCGATCATATATGATGATTGGGCTAACGCACCACGCCATCGTCGTGAACATACGAAATTCCATTCAATTCCTCGTGAAGATTTGTAATATGTTTTATCATATACCCACTCGTTACATCGTTCTGTGACGTTTTGTGCATTTAAATAAGTACATGCATCCAGAGCAATTGGAATATCTAATAGTATACCGCTAGAGTTTGTTGAATTAATTGATGGCACATTGTCCCATGTAAGTTCAACATTTCCTAATTCATCTTGCAATCCAGGTACAACACACTTGTGTTTCGGCACTGCTGCAACAGTCAATAGTGTCAACATATGCAATCCAGCTGTTAGTCCAGCCAACACATGTAATGAATATTGCCATCCTTGATATTTCCCAAATTCACCCATATAAGACATCAATTCTTCCAAATCTGTATCAACAGTTGCCATTTTGTCTCGTCTATTTACTATTATCGAACGTTCGAAACACTTTTATTGAACTTTTATATATTTAGTAAAGTTAATGTCAATTTTTGGAAGAGAAAAAAAGGACTCAGTAGATGAGTTTTCTGATCTTGTCACGATTACTAGTCGATCAGTCGCACTCACTGCTCGACAGTGAACTGAATAACTGGGTTAGTAACCTCAAGCCTAGACATTCTCTGGCAATATAAGAGAGACTTCGGGTAGGAACGAAGAGATAGAGAGGGAGGACAAGACAGTGAAAGAGAGAGAAGAAGCAAGATAAAAAGATGATGATGTCGCTTTTCGGTGTGGTCCGTTTCAAATTTTCTTTTCTTTTGCCTCCTTTCTTTTTGTTTTGATTCAACTGTTGCCCACACACTTCCACAAGCTTCTTCAATGCCCACACGTTCTATTTTCTCATCGATGTGCAGACACCATCGCCCGTCTAGAATACCCGTTTGCATCTGTGGCAACCGGTCGGAATCCAACGCATCAGTGTAGCGCTATGCGTCTGGAATTATCCTCTGCATTTCAATGAAATTCAGGCGCGTATGTCCATTTTAATATCATTCATCTCACCTGAAATTTCAAAATGAATTATCAATCAATGTTTCCCTCAATTTCATCGTGGTATATTAACGCATATATCAAATTGAATTGGGGCTAATTAATAGTAAGTTTTCGTTTTTTTTCCTCCAGAAATTCGATAGCAACAGTAATAAATTATCATGACATTTGAATTTTCATGGATGATTTATCAAGAAAATTTTCCCTACCTATAGAGCGAGTCAATGACAATTTTAGGAAAATATCAGCATTCAACGATGGATTGCGAGAGATGTATGTCAAATGAAGTAAATGTAATCCGAATATGCAAATTGACGATAATATCTATATGTAGAAGTGTGCACTTTGACCTCTGGACTTGACGTATGTCATTTTTTAAATTTAATTTTGCATTGGTAATGATGATAATGGGACATATTCAACACGCAAATTATTAACTGCCATACTATCGATTGCACATCAATAGAGTTTCACGTTGAATAATATTTTTCACATTCTTTGAATGAAGTGGAAATTAATCTCTCTGGGTGGAGCCATTGGGCTGATTCCATTCGCAGATAATTGAAATTACAAGTATGTATGTATGCCCTGATAAATATTCAACAATTCAGATAAAGTATCTTCTATTGAAAGGAAAATATTTTTTTCTCTGCTCTCTCTACTGAGTGCTGCATTTTGTTTTTATTCATCCGTTATATTATTTCAAGGACGTTTATGTGTGAAGATTACTATCGCATAAAAACTCAAATCTTCGGAGGTCAAGACTTTTCACGTTTCAACTTAATAAAACCAATATCATTGGGATAGATACGACAAAAAATAATATTTCGGCAAATCCTCTCAATTATGTGAATGATGTAATTGCAGTAAAAGAGTAATACAATTGAATGTTTGAACTATCTACCAATAATTACAGTGAGTGGAATACTAGATACGATAGCCAGTTCTCATAGCCACATTTGGGAGGGGCAACAATGTACGGTGGAAAAAAACAATTACATATACATGGAAAATTTCTGAAATACGTCATAGATTAGTTTTGGGGCACTTAAATATATAACGACGTGAACACAATTCGTATGAATTCCATTATCATAATTCATAACTAATGTATTGTTCAATTAGAATGAAATGGCATAGTATATATAGATTAACCCATAGTAATCCTTGAATTTGGAGCTTAAAATTGCAGTGTTGCCATGCTTTTCCAAAAATCGAGCAATGGTCGATTATTGTCTGATTAAAATTTTCATTTTTTCATAATTTAATAAACTGTGAATCGAATACGCGAGCACTTGACAGTCATTTAACTTACGAGTGGCGCATGCATATCTTTGATCGCCTTGAGATTTCAATGAAATATATGTTATTGTTTAGTAGCATGAAAAAATCTTAAATTATTGAAAACTTCATTAACAATGTCGATTATATCTTATCAGAATTGTCGTGTAAGAAATTGGTGAATCTTATCAATGTGCTGTATTCCACTTGATTGGTAACATACGTTTGTGGATACCAAATATTTGATTTAATCAGCTGCAAGTTTATGATCTTCCAATTTTGTCATGTATGAAATATTTCTTATTTTCTGAGAGAAAAAAAAATTGAAAACTTTGACCCACTATGCGAATGCATTGATTGTTGTTTATGTCCACGAAATTATTCTATCAAATTTTTTTATTCCGATTATCAAATAATGTGCTACATTTTTTTTCCTTCGTCTTCAAATTAATACTGTTTGCATTGCCTGCTGTAGTACGAAATAATAATATACGAAAAATATTCCGCTTTCTTTTACATAATCCAGTGTGCGATGAATTTCGTTTTGTATAAAAAAATATAATAGAAGTGAACCTACGAATAATTTCAAAGTGGCGAGACTCAGCAGTGTACGTGTAGTAGGATGTTTCTTGTGAGCACGCGTTCGTTCAACACACTAGTAAAAGTAAAACTGATGTTAGCAGTTGTGTACAGTTGGCACCCAGATTACAAAGCCAATCAGTATATACGTATCGCAGACCACACACATCATACAAACGCGCACTAACACACACACTCATCCACATTACCCCTACCTTTTTAATTACATTCATCCGGTTAAATTCATGATTAATTTTTTCTTCAGAGCATTAACGTAATTATGATCCAATTAGGGTATTACTTTGAAGATGTTCCAATTGCGACACGAGAAAATAGTAAAAAGGGGCGAATATTATAAACTTACATAAGTTTATGTCCAGTGATGTATCTGAATTAATTTCAATGAGATGTTGTTTTCAATCCGGTTTTTTATGACTATCCAGTTAATATTGTTATCATTGGCAACGACCTTCTGTGAGTAGCAGCTGAATGTTCGCATCTTAATTGACCGTGTGTTCTATTGATTCTCTATAATGAATGTAAGCCTGGATCGAACGAGAAGAAAAAATATATTTAACCCAAATTGAATTAACTTGTCTTATTCATTTTTTTCGTATGTCGGAATTTATATTAGATATTTAGTTGCGATGAGATGAAACGGTAAGATCCGGTTTCGAAATGTCAAATTTATAGTATAAATAAATTATTGAAAGTAGGAAGAGAATTCTTTTATAATTATATCCCATGTTGATTTCATGACGCATTTACTGAGTAGTAATTTACGATCATTCTAGTTTATATTGCATCGTTCTCTCGAAAATGAATCTACTACGGTAAATATGTTCGGAGTGAACGCTCGAAGTCATCATGATGGAAAATATTTTTTTACTATTCTCATATTCCTTTTTCATCCAGCGTTTCAGTTTGCAGAAGATTGAGGAGTTGTGAGAGGAAAAATTATTTATGACCAAGTTTTATTCAGTCTATGTAGATAATTATGTTGATCATCTTTATATAGTATGATATTAACAACTGAGCGTCACTCAAATAATAAAAAATATTTCTTCATGTTTAGATGAGCATTTCCTAATCTTTATCCATCGCATATTAGAAAATACCATTGAAAATTCCAAGTTCTCCGTGAGCAATTATAATTCAAATGAAATTGATCAGTATCATAAATTTCTAATGAATTATTCATTAACGTAGGGGAAAAAAGCAAGTGTGCGTTCACCTTTAATCATTTTTCCTTTTCTTTTTTGTAGCAGCACGAGTGCAACGGCCTGATAGTTTACTTTGTAAGTGTGAAGTCTCAACTTTGACGCGATCAATTATTTAAATAATTTTTTTCGTGATATATGCAAAATCGCGACATCAAATCAAACTTATTCTGCGTAGAAAAACAAGGAATGAATGATTAAAATAAAAAATATTTCACCATTTTATTATTCGCACAGTAACGATTCAGTACTTCGATGCATTTTTTTCTCTCTCAAACTAAGGGGAACCAAGTCAGCTGCTTCGCTCGTGGAGGAAGCACAACGACTAGCAAAATGATCCAATATACTTAAGTGGATTCCAAACTTGATCCCTCCCTACCCTAAGTCATTTCACATTTTCCTCCATGGTGTACTTTTGATACTCTTGGGAAATTAGAAATCCTGCAGTTACTTACTCGCTGCATCGGATAGTGCTTAACTATCCAAACAATGTCAGAATTTGAATCGATAATAGACATAACAACTCGACATTATTGGTATGTTTTATTTCCTTATACACAAGGAAGAATCATACGCACAAGAATTTCGACAAAATACAGAGTATTGGTGATAGTTTTATGCAAACGATATTATCGAGTCATTGCACGTTATCACCGTTCAGGAGCGTTGCTGTAACCGATTGCGATTGTCTCGTTATCCGATTATGTGGTTTAGTTTATGAGCGTGCGCAACACGTCAAGTGCATATTTGCAGAGGAGCCAGGGCATGATTGGGAGAGGAGAGGGCGAAAATAGTTTGTGGGGGGGAGTGGGAATTAGAAAGAGGGAAGCTAAATAGCTATGATAGTATTTTGCATATGCGATATGGGCGATTCCAAGTGGATAATCACAACATATAACTTACTGTGATTTCCATTTGCTCCGCTCCACACTAGACAATATCCAACTATCAGTACCGTAAGCATAATGGATAATCGGGACATTGAAAGCAGATTTTTTTCTTACATGTATATACTGGATGGTCCAAATTAATTATTCAATCCATATGGATCCAACTGATTCCGATGGATGTTGAATGATAATAATCTGCAGACTTGTCTCTGTATCGAACAATTTCATTCTATAAATTATTTTTCTACATCGTGTGAATTCTAGAGTATTGATAGTTTCTAAAGTTTTCCAAGAATATATTCAGAGTCACGTATCCATGCATACTAAATAAATATTATATATATGTGCCTGAATTCTGGATATTTTGTGGAATACTGAAGACGACGTCCGGATTTGGTATATATACATAATAGTATATACCAGACGCTGCATTGGATGGTGGTGTATCCTGTTTTTGTAAGGGTACACCACAATAAGGTAATCCAAGCTGTCTTTTTCAGAAAGGGCCTGGAAGACGCATATGAGAAGACGTGGGAGGCAGATCAAATGACGCGTCTCTTCCGGATTTTCGAGACCCCTATATGTTCTGGATACTTACATAAAACAGAAGAGAGAAATTACTATAACAATGTTACTGAACTGTTCTGCAACCAAATAGAATATAGTTTGAGGCCTTTTTCATTTATGGAGTTTGTCAAGTTTTTCTCAACAAGACTACAACTCTGGAAGACACGTAATGAACGGTGAAATGTCAAATATTATCTTATATTGACATCAGGCGGTAGTTGATTAAATTGTCAAGTGCGATTTTGCCTTTGAGGCAACGTGGATCAATCAACTATGTACCTACTCAGTCTCGATTGAATATTGAGAGGAAGACGTTTTATACAAATAATATTCTCACAGAGGAAAATATATAATGTTGCAGGAAGCCATCCGCCCATACTTCTATTGATGATATAGTCATCATCTTTCTTAAGCATTTTCGATGTTCAGAGAAATGACTCAGCCATTAATTTGTCATGAATGAGTATTGTACATATGTCGCAACAGTTCAATGCGTTTAGTTGCTTTCTATACAAGTCGTTGCAATATACGTCAGCATATTTATTCGTTAGTATGACGCATACAATTCACCAGCAGTCTGTTGTTTATATCCGTCGATGAATTTTCCTATTGAAATTATTCCGTTAGTATACTAAAATAGTGGCTCTATGTTTCAGGTGTTGTGCTTTCTCTTGGTGAATTTAATTATGTATTCAAAAAAGCGACTTGACAACTTTGTCACCGTGAACGAGGAGTGAAAGTTAATATTCTACAATGATGATGATGTTGAGGATATTGGTTATTGAATCCACAACGATCTATTCCTAGCATTAGTATAATGTTGATGGTGGAATGTAGATATGATATTGATTTGAAATATCAGGTGTTCCATTGATGAACATTACGGAGTGATTTTATGATGTGAAAGTTTTCAAGTATTATTGTTCAATGAATCTTTTACATGATTCTGGTCACATAACTTTGATATGGTTGATGGGATGATGGTGAGGTTGCTTGAACCCTTCTATCCTTCATATGAGATTCAAAAACTATTGGAATTAGAGTGTTTAGCACAATTGTCCAACAGAGTAACTGATATATTCTGATGGTAATCTTTGAAATATATGATAATGAAATAAGTTATGGTGAAGGCTTAAAGCGGACACAATTTTAATTGGGGAAAAGGTTTGGATTGATTCAATATCGGGGAGACCGGGCATTCATGCTGCACAATAGGGCTAGTAGATATTGGATACCGGAAGAGCTGAGGGCTGATGCTGTTGATGATGGAGGCGAATAGAGTGGGGATGGAGAGAAGCAGCCAAGAAATGCAGGAAATGGTGCGAAACTGCTTTGAAGGAGTAGACTCTTACATGCAGTAGTGCGGTGTCTCGTTGTCACAGTTGTGTTTCGGCCGTACGGCCAACCAGTTGTGTTTCACAATTCCGCACGACTACGGAAGGCAATTAAATTTTCGTCTCTTATCTAGTATACATAAATGTAGGTTAATTTCTCGGTATACACTCAATGATTGTTTGACGTTCGAATTATAAAATATATATCTTGTGACGTGTTTTATGATCAAATAACTTTGTGGATTTGTATACTGTGAGTTTCATTATCATGTATTTCCCCATAACATTTTGATATTCTTTACAATCTTCAGGGTTTATTACGAAGTTCCGAGCTCCAATTTTCTTTATTTATTCACTTCTCCCATAAACTCGATACCGTGTGGGCTATAAACAATCCACGTGTAAACGAATTATTTTCACATAAAATATTGAAGTTATATGAAGCGCCTGCTGTTGATTTTCGTATTAATATACCAATCAATTGAAAAAGTTTTTCCGTTTATTCATTCATCTGTTCAATTATTGGTCAATATTGTTGGACAGAATAATAACATCATAATCATATGGCGAGAAATATTAAATCCACATCGTTGATGTATATCGTCGAAGAAAACAGATTATCAACTTTCCTTATTTTTCTTCCCACCCCGCATAGTCGAAAGTGATCATTTTTTCCGTATCACTTTGTACCATTCTGCCCATATAAATGCAAGATGAATCCTTCACACGATCCAGTATCATGTATATCATATTTATATGTATATGTATACATATAGGTGACACTCTGTCGTAATTACGCTTATAGAGTTGGTTAATTGAATCGCCGCATGTCGAGTGACCAGTCAAACATATATCCACGCGCATTGCTTGTTACAGAACCCAGCCACACGAACAATCAGTTGACGAAGCAACATAGAATAAGAGGAAGAGAGTGCAAGAGTGAGAGGTTCCGTTCGAGACTTATTATTCTTGACACGATCTTCCTATTCCCCCTAGACGCGAATATTATAGTCAATTATTTTTCATCGCTCACATTTGTTCTGGAATGCTTAGGAGAATGAATAGATAAACGGGGAAATTTTTTCCTTGAGTTTAAAACTTTAGAAACATTATATATATACATATTTTTCCTATTCGAGCTATTTCGCAACATCAAAAGCAATTGCAGTATCGCATGGAATGTTTGTTGCCGAACACTACGCTGATAACGACACATACATTTCACTTGTGCGATAAGGTGGCAACTATTTTCCACCTTATATATCTTGCGAGAATGAATTTTATGTAGTAAATATTATATTATGGATTTTTTCTTTTTTTTTTCCAGATTTCTTCATGCTATGACACAATCTCGGGAGGTATTGGCAATGATGGATGCTCATACAACGACATTTGGCCGTAAAAGAGGATGTATATTATCGCGTTGTGGTGCTTTTTTATTAGCAACATTATTTATTATTGGTTTGGTTGCGACCGGTTTGTTAGTATATCATTTTGCACCATGTCTTGATGCAAAATTAGGCAGTGCTAATGCAGATACTTTGGAGGATACTGCAAGGTCCTTTGTCACTGCTGACACGCACAAAAAACGTATAGATGTACGATTGCCTCGATCGGTATTGCCAGAACTGTATGAAATTAAGTTGATGCCATTCATATGGGAAGGAAATTTCACATTTCATGGCGAGGTAATAATGGAAACAAGGTTTTCGACCATACAGGAGCATAGATAGTGATGTTGTTGTTTTATTCATTTTTCATGCATAGGTGAACATCTATGTCAATGTCATGGAGGAAACGAAGAATATAACATTGCATGCGACAGACATGAATATTGAGTATGGAGCTACAACTTTGAAGGAGCACCTGAATAATTCAAAGATTGCCAAATCGTACAAGATACTTGAACAGGCCAATGATACTGCCAGACAATTTCACATTATTCGCACAGCTGAGACCCTGAAGGCAGGCAAACAATACGTAATTCATCTCAAATATGTTGGATATCTCAATGACTATCTCCAAGGCTTCTACCGGAGTTCATACACAGTGGGAAATCAGACAAGGTGATTGGATGATTTTTTAAATTAATTGACAAATAATTTGACGAGTTTGGAGGAATTCTGGTGGTTACTGAGTATAAAGTTGTGGATTATGTTGAAAAATCTACGCATTTAATAATTATATGAAAATCAATTTAATATTTTTATTTCTACGAGATATTTTTTTTCTTAGAAAATATAGCAGCTCATTTTTTATTTTAGATGGATTGCTACAACGCAATTTCAAGCTACCGATGCACGACGTGCCTTTCCTTGTTTCGATGAGCCCGCACTAAAGGCTAAATTTCAATTAAGTATTGCTCGTCCCACCAATATGACATCCATATCAAATATGCCGAGAATGGGGGACCCGGCACCTGCGTAAGTTTCACATCAATGCAGCCAACATTATAATGGGAGAAATGAAAGAAAAAGGAAGCGATCACATAAAAAAAAAGATAAATTTTTTTTCAGACGGGAAATGCCTACATACGTTTGGGACCATTATCAACGCTCAGTACCAATGTCCACCTATTTGGTTGCATTTATCGTCTCAGACTTTGATGTACTGCCAACTACCGATGATAATTTTCGAGTATGGGCTCGACACGAAGGAATTAGACAGTCACAATACGCGTTAGATATTGGTCCAAGGATATTACGACACTATGAGAATTATTTCCAGATTAAATTCCCACTGCCCAAGATGGATATGGTCGCGTTGCCTGACTTTGCCGCAGGAGCCATGGAGAATTGGGGTCTAATCACTTATAGGTAATATAATCAAACTGTTCCTAATGATAAAAAAAGATAGAGTAAAATGAAGAAGATTGGTGATTGATTCGAAATGTTTGGAAAATAATTTTCAGGGAAACCGCGATGCTGTTTCAAGACGGTGTTTCAACGAGTAGCAGTAAGCAACGGGTAGCCACGGTCATCGCTCATGAATTGGCTCATCAATGGTTTGGAAATCTAGTTACACCGAGTTGGTGGAATGATTTGTGGTTGAATGAAGGTTTTGCAAATTATGTTGAATACATCGGTGTCGATTCAGTAGAACCAACATGGAAAATACTCGAACAATTTGTTATACTCGAATTACAAAATGTATTCACACTTGATGCCTTGGCTTCATCGCATCCCATATCAGTCGAAGTGGGTCATCCCGATGAAATAACAGAGATATTTGACAGAATATCATATGCAAAAGGCGCCTCAATAATCCGCATGATGGATCATTTTTTGACTACTAATGTATTCAAGCGGGGTTTAACCAATTATTTAACTGCAAAAGCATATGGAAGCGCTGAGCAAAATGATCTTTGGGCAGCATTAACAAAGCAAGCGCACACCGATGCTGTCTTACCGCAAAATGTAACTGTGAATCAAATAATGGATACGTGGACATTGCATACTGGGTTCCCGGTTGTGACAATCATTCGAGATTACAAAGCGGGGCGCATGCAATTATCCCAGGAACGTTTCATGCTACAGAATATTACAACTGTTGTAACAAGTGGTGAACCACTCTGGTGGATACCGATTACATACACAACTAGGGCACTGAACAATTTTGAAAATACCAAACCATCTTATTGGATGAGTGCAGATCAATCGTCACTGACACTAACTGATACTCATGCACCCAATGATCAATGGATAATTTTCAATTTACAACAAACCGGATATTATCGTGTAAATTACGATGAGAAAAATTGGCGATTAATAATAAACCACTTGAATTCAAGTAGTTTCAAGGATATATCAACAATTAACCGTGGACAATTGATTGATGATGCTTTAAATTTGGCACGTGCTGGCAGATTGAATTATACAACTGCACTTGACGTTACATCATATCTTGAACATGAAACTGACTATATACCATGGAAATCTGCATTGACTGCTTTGAGTTATCTCGATAATATGTTCAATAAACGTTTGGGTTATGATCGATTCCGGCTTTACATGCTGAAATTATTGGACAATGTTTATCGTGAAGTGAGATTCAAAGATTCACCTGGTGAACCACAACTAACTGTTTTCACACGAATTGATGTATTGGTATGGGCATGTACATTCGAACATGATGATTGTGTACGTAATGCGGTGATGTTGTTCCAAAATTGGCAGAATTCACCAGATCCTGATCATGACAATCCTATTGCGGCTAATTTAAAGAGCGTCGTTTATTGCACGGCAATACGTGCAGGTGGTCAAGCACAATGGGACTTTGCATGGGAACGTTATCAAAACACGAATGTCGGTTCTGAAAAGGATTTGTTACTTTATGCACTCGGCTGTTCGCGAGAGCCATGGATATTGAGTCGTTATCTTGAATGGGCGAGCACAGAAAATTCAGGCATTAGGAAGCAGGATGCACCGCGTGTCTTCGGTGGTGTTGCAAATAACCCAGTTGGTCAACCGCTTGTATTCAGTTTCTTGCGCAACAATTGGGCGCGTTTGAAAAAATAGTAAGTCAATACGGAGAATCTGGAGTTAATAGTAGAGGAAGGAAAAAAAATCGAAAATTCCGTGACAATTACATTTGTTTTTCCGTAGTTGCGGGTCGTCCATGATGGCTATGAATAACATCGTAAAATCGGCCACGAAGAAGATAAGCACAAAATACGAGTTGAACGATGTGAGTACCGCTATTAAGAATTTTGCAAAGCGCGAATAGTACAATATCGAGTATGGATCAATTACTAATTTGTGACCCTATTAGTTATTGATGACACTACATTTTTTAATTGCAGCTGTTGGACTTTGCAAGGGAGCATGCGAGTGAATTGGGCAGCGCAACGAGAACAGTTCAACAATCAGTAGAACAAGCTGATGCGAATATTAGGTGGTTAGATCAGAATTATTACACAATTCATGATTGGCTCCTGAAAAAAACTGGCATCTAAGTTGAATTATATAAAATGGAGGTATGGGAGAGGTGAAGATATTATAATCAATTCACTAAATTGAGAATAATGAATATTGATAGTAAAGTAAGAGGAGGGATTTACCCACTAAGTTATGTACACAAGTTGTTCAATTTAGATAGATAGTCATTTAAGGATTACTTCTATGATTTCCGTTCACTAATGAGCATATTGTCGTTCTCAATTTCCATTCTAATGTTTGGGATTTTTCGATGTACTTGTAAATATTATAAGCACAGCATATTGTATACATCAGTGAATGAGGTAACTTTAATGTCTGGTCTATTGTAGATTGATCATATATTTCGTTGTTACTTTGGAAGCGATATGAAACGAAAATGCACAACGATCTCATCGCATTTCACTAGAGATCGCACAACAATCAAATATACTATTTATAATTCCTTCCATATATCATAACAGTATTGATTTTGAAATTTTATTAACTATTTCGTACATATAAGATAATATTTAACGGCGAATCAAGTCGGTGTCATATTCCTATGGAAAAAAATTATTTTTCACTTGAGTTTTTCAGAAAATTGGATAATAGATTTTGGTAATAAAAAGTCACGTTAAGTTGTATAAATATATATATATATTCAGAGAAAAACTTTATTTTCATGTCCTCAAAATCCAAAAAATATTGGAAGGTAATCAATGCAATGCAATAAGTAATACACTAAGAATTGATATCATAATAGTGATCGTCGGACCCATTATACTCGAGGATCCTGGAGCACTTGGCGAGATTGAAGAAGCGGTTGCCAGCCAATTTTTAATGTTGGACTCATGTTCCTTGACGAATTCCAAGCTCACTTCAGCAGCGCTCACGGTCATATTCAATGAATATATCATTTTATTCAAATCTTCGGGTAATTCATTGATGAAGCGTTTCAGCTGCCATCGAAATTTTAAATAAGAATGTCATATGTGTATTTCATATTGGAGAACCATGAAATCAAATGAATATATTTCAAATACTCACCCGATCAATCTCTGATCCAGTTGAAAATTTAGATGCCACACTGGCGAATAAATTGGACACAGAATTCCAATCGCCATAACTAAAAAAAAAACGAAAATAATTGTATGCTCCTACATGGCTTGTAAATTATAAAGATAGATATTATTAATTCAGTTACTATTCATGAACTGCTGTATAATTTGTGATAAGAAATTCAAGGCTGGCATTTACGCCGAATTTCCCTGATGAATAAACCGATGCGAATGCGGATGCAACATTTTGATCACGAATTGAACCGTCTCGTGAAAATATTGTGTTAAGATATCGATGAATTGCATCGGTATTTTGTGTACATCCAAGACCGTTGAGGATTACAATTTTCTCCGATTCAAAGTTAGATTTGTGATATTCCTTCCACATGAAATCCCAGTCGTTGTAGTCACCGTGTCTCAATGCTGTACAGATAACTGCTGGTTTCGCATCGGCAGAAATACTGGAAATAAACATGAAAATGAAACGATAATTGTTTTTTAGACTCAGATCGCACCAATAGGATTTTTTAAGTTTCTTAGCTTACAATGTATTCGCATTGTTGCGCCATTGAGCAAATAATTTTTTCGATTTCTCAACGCAATCCTCGTGATTAAGTTTACAAATCCACGATAAAATCAATTGTCGATTTGTTCTCATGAGTTGCGTGTCATTGTCCGCTTCGTCAAAGCTTATATATTTGTAAACGTTTTCTGTCAATTTTAGAACGTTTTTCGTCAACATTTCACTGACTTGATGACCATCAAATCGCTCATCCAAATATGCATAAGCATTGAAAAATGCTCTCCACGGTAAATGATGGTACTCCTGTTCAAGATATTGGATGGCAGTCAATGCAAAATCATATCGGATGTATCCGGCACGTGCTAAATTTAGAATATCATCAATAATTTGAGCTCTATTAATTTCTGGAATGCCTCCGAAATTTTTTTCATTCAAAGCCTCAATTAGTTTATTCCAGTTATCATCTTCATAATTCACCCGATAGTACCCTGATTGTTGGACATTTAAGATGAACCAACTGCCATTCAAATTCAGTTGATTCACAATCTGTGTTTTTTTACCAAACCAAAAAGCTATTGAGTTATTATTGAAATTTGGATCCGATTTAGTGGCAAACGTTATTGGAACCCAATACAATTGGTCAATGGAAGTCTCGTTATTTCTTGTCAACAGAAATCTTTCCTGAAAAATGAAAAATTAATAAAGAACGCTTTCACTTAGTTCTTTGTCATGATTTGACTGGGATCGCTCACTTGTGTTAGTCTAAGGTGAGTATCAGAGAAATTCGCATGCACCACAGGGTATCCAGCTTGGCTTGCCCAAGAATCCATCAATGTAGCCACAGATTCGTTCGTGCTTGTCAAACCACCACTAGCATCTACGTGAATTTGCATAGCTGACCATAAATATTCGGGCTTCCCCGTTTTATATTTATTCTGATCGAGATAAGTGTGCAATCCTTTAGCAAATATATCCTCTCCAAGTGCACGGTGCATCATGTGAATAACACTTGCAGCTGTACAAACGAAAACAGGATGAGCATCTTTGCAATATTTTTCATGATCCAAAATTTCTCTGCAATTCATTCTTAATGGAAGGCTGTGTGAAAATCGTATCACGATAATTGAATTCGAGAAAAGAGAGAGAATATATTAGGGAAACAAATCTTTGTTACATAGAATCTTTCCACTTGTATTCTCAGAGCTTATCTTCTACTTTTTGTAATGAGATATAGTTAGCATGAAACTTCCGAATCCAACTTACATTTTTGATAAGCAATAGACGTAAAATCCTTCCCGTCGTCAAACGGAGTCTCCATTTTATTATTCATGGGCCGCATGTATGGGAAAGAATCTTTTAACAACGCAACTTGCAGCTCGTAACTGATAAAATGTTGGTTCATATCCCATTCTGGGCTTATCTGATGAAATAGAAGAGGGTTGAATTTTTCTTTACATGTATTTCAACATCCTCACATGTGTGTATAAATAAGAGATTGATTTGAATTGAATAGTATAGTTACGTTATCAATGACGAGATATTCTAAATATTCAGCAAATCCTTCATTCAACCAAACATATTCCCACCAATCACATGTTACTAAGTCTCCAAACCACATATGCACTAATTCGTGCGCTATAGTTGTCGCCATATATCTCATATATGTTGCAGATGTAACATTTTCTGATGCGAGCAGACCATATTCCCTGGAAAGTAAAAGAAAATTGATGAACGGGACATCGCATCAACGAAGTAAAGGTTTTCTCATGTAGGAGTATTCATAATATACCTAAATGTGACTAATCCCCAGTTCTCCATGGCCCCAGCCGCGAAATCTGGAATTGCAACTAAATCCATCTTATCAATGGGATAGTTAATTCCTGTGAATTTTTCTAAGAAACTCAAAGCTTTTTGTCCAACATCAAGAGCCATTTCAGCAAATTCGATTGCGTTTGGTCGTGACCAGACTGTGAAATTCTCGACGTCATTTGTTATAGAGTAGAAATCCGAAACGATAAACGCCACCAGATATGATGACATGATTTCACTTTCTTTAAAATGATCCCAGGTATAATTTGCTTTCCTAAACGAACATGATATGGAATGTGAACATGACTATTTTTTTTTTAAAGGAAAGTTTGTATAAGAATAGAGAATTACAAAGAAGGCTCAGAATTGCGAAAGGGCATGTTACTCAGAGAGTGATAGTGCTTGGGTCTCTCAATATTGACTGTGAATCTGGCTTTGAACGATGGCTCATCAAAGCAAGGAAACGCCTGTCTTGCGCCGAATTTTTGAAACTGCGTTGAAGCTAACCAACTAAAGAGTGAAGGACAAAAAAAAGTTTAATGAATAATTACGAAAGATTCAGCCAAATAGTAGAGTACCGATCATGAGAATCAATTATTTACTGTGTCGTCCCATTGTTGTCTTCATAGTAACTTCGATAAAATCCTACCATGTTGTTATTCAATATCCCGGAATACTTTATTTCGACAGTCAGTATTGTTGGGGCAATGACAATTGTTGTAAGAAGAATTGTTAGTTTCTGGGTCGTTGAATTCATGGAATGATTGCCTACTTTCAATTTTGTAGATCCTTCCAGCACTTCAATAGTTTCTATTATTAGTGCATCCGCATGCAGAACGATGCTTGAAATATTTTCGATGACATTCATTCTGATTGTGATGTTACCATCAAATGTAAATGCATTATTTTCGAGATGAGGTGAGAGAAAGATATTATATATTATCGGTGTAATTGATGTAGGCAAGCGATATTCAGCGCTTGAATAAGTTGTGTTGAGCCATTCAAAAATCTTTGGGCTATTCATGTCGTACCATATCAGCTCTTCATTTGCACGTGTCACGTATGAATTCAATAATTCTATATCGGTCCCAAAGTTATTTGCGCTTGTTTCTATGAAACTCTGGAACTAAATAGTGAAACGAGATAAAAATGAAATCTCATGTTCTTCGAAAGACGGTGAATGAAATAGAAGTTTGTACAAGTATGTGATTTCTACCTGGCGCACCAATTCTCTCGTTGTGAACTGAGTTGATATACTATCGAAAATTCTGAATACTTCATTGTAATCTCCAAAGCTAAAATACAATTCATAAGATTGATGAAAAATCTTGACACATATTGGAATATTATTATTGGTTGAAAAATTCCTGGGACTTACTACTTATACATGTCATTGTGGTGTTGCATTACAAAATCGAGGACACACTGGGCTCCAAAATGTCCCGCTGAAGAAACTGACCAGAATATACTAGCAACATCTTGACTTCGGAATGCTGATGGTGTATCAATGGCAGTCATCAGCAGCGCTTTCAATGTACTTGCATTTTGAGAGCAACCAAGTGCATTTGTAATAACAATACGTTCTGCTGGAACGTCAGTAGTTAAATATTTATTCCATAAAAAGTCATAATCTTCCAATGTGCCATATTTAATTGCCATACAGTAAACTGTCATTCGGGAATTCACGGGAACTCTAGAATGAAACGGGATCAAAATATGAAATGATAGAAAAAGTGTCTAGATCGAATTGGAAGTACTCACAATTTCGAAGCGTTCGATCTCCAATTAGCGAATAATTTCAAAGAGTTATCAATGCAGTCATCCACTCCAAATTCACATGCCCAATTAACGATATTCCTTCTCAATAATTTATCAAAGTGACTTTCATTGGTGACTTCATTGAATCCTAGTTTATTGTATATTGGTTTCAAAATCGTCAAGATGTGAACCTGGAAAAAGTTAATTCACTGTATATACTTTTCTGAATCGAGTCAGTGTATCACTTTAAATTTGAGGAAATAGTGGAGTTGAAGGGGAAAAGTTTCTCTGCCATTCGCACGTAAAAGGAAATCGTTCAACATCTCACACTGCTGTAATTTTGATAACAAGTTACAGTGATGGCTAGGATAAAGAAAAATCAAGGCTGATGATCACATAGGATATGAAAGTATTGATTCCCGCGAGGTTGTTGTAAAACTCAATTACCTTGAAAAGTTCATAAACATCTTTGCCAGCCAATTGTTTCTTTAGATAACTAAGGCCATTTAATGCAGCTCTCCAGGGAATATAGTGGGTTTCTTGAGACAAGTATTGTGTAGCCGATAAAGCGAATGAATAATCAATATATCCTGCTCTTGCAAGATTGAGTACATCATCCATCAATGTAGCACGATTGAGGTGATGAACGTCTGTAAAATCTTTATTCTTCAGAAAAATAATTAAACGATCCCACAATTTCCGATCGTAGTTCACGCGGTAAAAACCTGGAAGCAAATTTCAATACAGTAAAACCTCGGGGCTGATAATAAGTATTAAAATTCACGTGGTGATAGAATGAGTCTCACCGGTTCCTTGAATATTAAAAATAATCCAATCGTTTGGTTGAAATTCACTATTGGTTAAGGTAATCGAGGAAGTTTTTGTGTTCAGCCAGGATGTCGGGCTGGTTCTGGAGAAATCAGGGTTGGATTTGGTAGTATAACATATTGGAATTGACCAAATATGTTTGAGAACATCAATGTTATCAGGATTCCTCAACAGAAACCGTTCTTGTGATAGTGTTAAAATATTACTATTAATGCTAACATCAACTACGGGAAATCCAGCTTGCGTGGTCCACGAATCCATGACTTCCTTTATGTTGAGTTTCACACTCGCATTCTTATTTACTCGAGCTTGCAAAGCATCAAAAAGATATTCTGGTGTTCCATAATTATATTTTCTGTGGAGTAATAATTGAAAAAGATTTCATCCTCAGTACAAATAGAATACCATAGTGTAACTCACCTTGCTTCTAGATAATCGTGAAGCGCCGCATGAAATAAATCTTTTCCTAATACTTTTTCCATCATACGTAGGACACTACCGCCCTTGCCATATGAAATTTGATCAAATATTCCACTTATTTCAGCTGGACTATAAACATCGTAAGTCATTGGATGACTCGTAGGCAAACCATCAGTACCAAATGAATTTTGGAGCTGCTCAACAACAAATTGATCCTCCATACCCCAATCAGATTCAATCTAATGATTGGAAATAACTTTTTAACATTCATATAGTTCCATAGTACTAACTGTCTAACGCAAATTGTTTACTTCTGCTGTTGCATGATATTGATAGTAACGTGCAAATCCTTCACTCAGCCATGTATACTTCCACCATTGAGGACTGACTAAATTTCCAAACCACTGATGTGATATTTCATGAGCAATAACCGATGCAATGGATTGTTTCGCCGTAATTGGCGAATGCTCGGGATGATAGAGCATATTTGACTCACGATAGGTGATCAGACCCCAATTCTCCATTGCACCAGAAGCGAAATCTGGTAATGCGATCATATCAAGTTTGGGCAGTTGATACTTGTGCTGTAAAGTTTTTTCGAAATAATCTACAATTGGTTTCATCACTGATGCAGCATAGGTCACTTGATCGATAGCATTGGGTCGTGCAAATGCCGAATATGTTGGATTCATGCTTTTTGATTCGAAATTGGACACAACTAGGGCGACCAAATATGTTGACATTGTTGGAGTTCGCTCAAAGGAATCGATGAAATAATCTCCCCTGAAAAACAGCGCAAGAGAATTTTTCCATATTGCACTGGTACAACTTTAGATTCCAGAATTGGTGGTTCAACTCACTGTTTTATTGTAGAATTGAGCCTTGTATTACTGATTGATATGAAATCTGAAGTTCTGGCCACACTAATTTGGAAAGTTGCTTTCAGTGCGGGTTCGTCGAAACAGGGGAACATATTTCTGGCGGCGACTGGCTCCAAATGAGTTGCTGCTAACCATCTTGATTGGAAAATATGGCAGAGGAACCATGAAAACACATCCGTTGAGGAAGTACTTGGTGCAAATTAATAGATAATTACAAAATACGTACTTAGTTTCATTATGAGCATCGGTGTATGAACTTCTGTAGAAGCCTTTCATAGCTGCATTCAAATTTCCAACATATTGGATTGTGATAACTACTTCAGATCCATTTTTCAGCGATTCACCCATCATAATAGTTAGAAATTGGTACTTTGTTTCAAAACTATACGTAGTCGTCACTGGGTTTGAATTCACAGTCACTCGTATTTCCTTAAGAACTATTTCATTGATATGAAGAACAATTTTATTAGATGCAGTGACTACCGTCGTGGTTATTTCTACAGTCCCATCGAAAGTAAAATTATTCGGGAAGATATACGGACGTAAATTGATCTTGTAATGATTTGGAATTACTGTGATGGGTAGTCGAAATTTAATATCTGTGGCCTTGCCGTTAACCAACTCGTCCAGAATTTCATTTACACTTCCTGGTATATTCGATAATGTGTCAGTATTAACATCTCTAGAATTGGGTATCACCGATTCGTTTGATAGTCGAATTTTCGATGAGGAACTATCATATGGCTCTAATAGGTTTGTCGGTACATCATACTCAATTTTTTTGATGGCTCCTCCGTTTTTGTTTTCATCCAATCCACTTTCGTCCACCTTCCAGAATTTTTGACCATCAATTTGTTGAGTGAAGAGTAGAAATATTCCAAAAAGAAGTAGGTGCGAGTCCTCGTTCAGCGGTTTCATCTTGAGTAGAGTAAAACACCAACTGATACGGAACATTGGTTTGATTCTGGATCCAGTACGGAGAATTCCGTTCTGAGTTGCATTAAGTCTAATCTCAAATGCCAGGGAGGATTAAACAGATAATTTCTATCGGCCGATAATATTTGTTAGATTGTCAGAGAGATCTAATATGATGAAACGCAATTGAAGTTTGGTATCTTATTGCTCACAATATTTATAGATCTAATGTAAACTTTGATAAAGATGATAGATACCGAATGATTACTAATATTCATCCAGAAAGGGATAAAACGCTGTAGCACTATTCTTCCTAATCTCAGAAACTATATCGGTCAAATGCATTGAGTCATAAGAACTATTATCAAAGAATTTTTTAATATTTAACTGGCCATTACCTTCTTTTTCCTATATTATTATAAGGTTGGATCAACTTGTGTTCACAACGGCACATTCAAATCGACAATGTCTCGGTATGGATTTCTGATGAGTGGTCAATTGCATTATTGTGACGAAACAAAAGAGACCAATGATACTGAGCACATAGCTGAATTCAATAATTTGATTGATGGAATATTTATTTTATCTTGATACCGAGTAAATAACTCAGTTGTTTGTTCATGACTTGGTATAAATATTATCAAAGGCAGAATTTCCATGGTCAATTTCGACATGGATAATGATGTTCTCTTATCTCCAATCAAATTTTTCAGTAAATTAATATCGTGGGGATCTTGGGTCTGGGTACGTATTTTTTCTATCACATTTGAGCGTGTGGTGGAGCATCACGCAGGGATTATTAAGCCAAAATAATTATATTGCTCAATATTATTACAATTCAATTGAAAAATTGTAGCTTTCTTTATTACATTTGTTCATTATTTCCTCTTCAATATTAAATCATTCTAGATTGAACAAACGAAAACTTCAAACTATAGTTCTTTAAAATGTAACAACGTCACAATAAATTGATCAGGGGTTATTTGTTCGTATCATTATATTTGTCAGTCAGACGGTGTAGTCTCTTGTAGCTCTTTCTCAAGCCAACTGTTGAATATTGGTGTATTGGTTTTGCTCCATTCGAGTTTCTTAGTTTGTTGTGGTATAGCAGTATCAATCCACGATGGTGTTCGATCATTATTTTTATCGACAAACTCGCTAATCTGATTGATGGGAAAAACGATTGTATAAAAACAATCTGTATTGCAGTATTACTGATCAATAATTGATTATTCCGGAGACATTACCTTTTTCATGCGCTCAAGAGATGGTGTGACCCAAATGTAGTCATTTAGAATCGATATAGCTGCACGAGTGTTATTGAAACTGAGTAGAGAGAATAAAATTGTATCGATCAAAATGATTAGAGAGAAAGAGAGAGAGAGAGACAATGATTGGAAATCGAATATTCAGATTTTCTAATAGAATTGTAGTAAAAGCTTCCTTACTATTTAGAGATACGATCGAAATTTTTGATATAATAATCCACAGCATCGTCCCAATTTTTATCACCTCCGTTTCTCAGTTGTCCTAACGCTGCCCGAGTTACATTTTTCGGAATGGATAAATTTGCCATGGCTTTCTCTATGAATTTGAAATGGAATGTATGATTTTTTGCAACATTCAAAAATTTCATATATTTATATGCGCCATCATCAATTTTTTGCTGAATTAGCAATTCAGCTTCTTCATTGTACGCTGCTGAATTCATTATCCAATTTTCCAGATTCGGCGGCAGTCTGCAATTACTCGCAATTATTATTGGTTCTGGTAATTGAAAATGTGTTAATTGATTGAAAATGAATATGAATGGCACGTTAAGCTTACGGATTTTCATTTGGATTCTTGAAGAATGTAATCAATCTATCTCCCGCTTTTTTTCTGCATTCGGTGTGTCCATAATGACAGGCGTATGTCAAAATTTCCGATCTCCATCGCTTCATCATATATGTATCGGTAGGTCGTTCCGACACACCAATTTTGTCAACAATGTTTTTCATCAAGTGTAATGCGTATTTCTATATGTCACCAGGAATAACGAAATTAGAATAGATTCATTCGAAAATGGATGCGAACAAATATAAATTTGAACCTTCAAATTATCGGAGAACTTGCTGTCCTGAATTTTACCTCTCAAGGCCGAAAATGAATTGAATGCTTGACGCCAAGGGATGTAATCAACTTCGCGGGCAAGATATTTCGTAACTTCGAGGAAAGTGGTTAAGTTCTGACGATCATTCATCACCATATAAAACAAATCATTGATAATTTGTGCACGATTTAGCACATGAATCGTAGTGAAATTATCACTATTCAAATACTTAGCGATCTTCAACCAATTATCCACATCATAATCTACGCGATAATATCCAGATTGCTTCAAATTGACAATAAGCCAATCATCTTTTTTCAATTTTACGATAGTTGTGCGTGTTTGGTTGGGTTTTAGCCAACCACTTGGTAGAGTACATATGCAGGAGGGCTCGGATTGTGTCGCAAAATTAATTGGGATGTACCATTGATTATTCATTTCACTTAGCAAATTTGGTGACTGCGTCAGAACAGCAGTACCTGTTTCATAATCCCTCGTCACATTAACGATTGGATAGCCTTTCTGCTCGATCCATGGATCCATCACTTCTTTGATATTTATTTCCTCATCGGGACCATAAGCTTCCTGCATCGCATGCCAGAGATCATCGGAAGATGCACTTCCATATTGACTGATGGAAATTAAAAGAAGAGCATAGTTTAGATTTATTATTTCAGATCTCGTTACACTATCAATTAATAATTGATTTCCATTTACTGTTTCTTTAGATAGATTCGAATTCCTTCACGAAGATCTTCTTCGCCGATAATGTGGCTCAACATGTGGATAATACTTGCACCTTTTTGATAAACTAGAATAGAAAAATGTGATTTTATTTGGAACGGACTTTTGGGTTCCCAATTCAAATAATTGTAGTAAGTTGAGGACTCGAGTGTGAATGCTCCTGTTTGGATGACACGTGCGACGAATACATTCATCAAGTCCCATTCTGGAAACATCTGTAGATGATAAAGTCGAATTTATATTATGAATTCTCTATTTATATTTATTATTACTAATTCACAAGATTCAATTGCCTTATTGCCGATATAAAATTGTATGTAACGTGACAGTCCTTCCTTCAGCCAGATATATTTCCACCAACGTGGTGTAACTAAATTTCCAAACCATTGATGAGCTAACTCATGAATAAAAATTTCGGTGGCAGATTCTTTCGCACTATAACTTGAATTGTTGGTAATCAAAGTAGACGCGCTAGATATAAGAACGCAAATGACTATATTGTTCGCTAGGTAATATTAATGAAGAATATATTTTTTCTTCATAATAAAGTGTCTCACCGATAAATTATAAGGCCCCAATTCTCCATTCCACCGGAATCAGCCTGGGGAATCGCATAGCTGTCGAGTTTCGGTAGTGAATAAGGAATACATGTATATTCTTCTAATAGCGGTAACGCTTTTTCATTAATTTCCTGGAGAAATTTGGCTGTGTGAAGAATATCTTTTTGGACACATGTATTGATAGATTTGTTTGCGTTTGAAATGCATTGAAAGTCAGAGACTACAAATGCAACTAGATAGGTGGACATAATGGGGGTCGTATGGAATATGGATAATTTTTTTCCATTGTTAACATCAATTTGAATCTTAAGTGGCATATTAGATGTTGCAGTGTAATTCACAGAATGTTTGACAGAAATGTTAAAAGTGGCCTTTAATGCAGGTTCATCCCAACAAGGAAAGGCTCGACGAGCTTTTGTCGGTGAGAACCGTGTCGATACCAACCATCTAATTAGCGATTAACATAAGAAAATAAATTTTAAATGTTCGCGAAAATAAAAACTACATTTCTGTATAATGCTGATTTTCTACTCACGTTCTCTCATTTTTTTCATTAATATATGATGATTTATAAATACCAACAGGCTCATTGTTTATATTTCCAACAAATTCGAAGTTCAATGAATAATTGCCTGGCTTGCATGGTTGATCGAAATTTAGTATCAAATAGTCGGTTCTCTTGTCACGATAGTGGTGTTTTGGTTTAATCAATTTGCCTTGAGTATCAGTCAGGCTCGTCATATTTTCGTATATCCTCAAACCATGATCTGCATGAAGAGTGATATTCGATGTTTCATCCAAAATTCTGATAAAAATCGTTGTATCGCCATTGAAAGTAAAATTCCCTTCTTCAATAAATGGCGTGATTGTGATGTTATACGACGCTGGAATGACGTTTGTTGGTAAACGATACTGAATAGTTTCATTTTTAATAGATGTCGTCGACGACACACATTGTATTTCCACTAAGAAAAGTAACAAAAGGGCAATCCAGCCACCTGCCCTATTGCCACGCATTCTATGGAATGAAATTACATTTAAATCCTCCTATTAAATGACAATTGAATTGAAACTGCTAACCTACGAGGGTCAAAGTAATAGTGAAATGCTAAAACGGAAATGTCTCAATCAGAGGTATCTTCACGTGAACAACTACTGATCTGTTTATTGAACTAGTCACTATGAATTCAGATGCATTATCGAAATTTGTAAATGTAATCAGGCTGGAAAATATAAAAGAAAGTGATTACGATTGCGTTTCGGATATATAAAGTCAGAAGCAATCGAGGAATTAATTCTCAGGTACTGAAATAACAATATATAAATATATATATTAAATTCGTGAATATAGAGATTCATTTCCGATACAGATATTTATGTAATAATCTTAGGATTCCCCACAATGGAAAATTACCTGCGAATGTATGCCTTCGTCCTTTTCCAAGCTGATTCACGCACCATTCAACTTCGTGTTACTCTGATTGATGACTTGTCTGAATTGTACCAACTACGACTGCAACATATGCCGCATGTATGCCCTATTTATCATCTTCGTTGTCGTCGTTGTCGGGTGTGCGTATTGGATTAGATAATTTCATTCTATTATAGTTAAATTGTAGTAACATTAAATATATTTGAACCCGTTTTCATACTGTGTTACATTTACATATATACATTTAATAGGGCAAGCCTGCATAATATAGAAAACATCATCTCCGCGAGTATCATTAGGGCCATATTTATTAATTATGTTTTTTGATCATGGGCTTTTGCGGCATTGATTTTTCTCATTTTTGAGTGAAGATAATGCTATCGGGTTTCGTAATGATTGAACAAAAACAGCATGAAGATAATTGTCAGTCATGCCTTCACTTTAGCACAAATAATGTGCAACCAAATGATCCATCCAAATAAATTGAATCTTGATTGTTACCATCTCTTGATGAAATTTCACGCTGTATACATTTCATTTTGATGGATTCACATATTGATACAATATCAGTTATAAGAACAACAATCAATATTATTTCATGAATGGTAAAAGTCAGCCGTAGATGTGTCATATTTATTTCCAAATTCATATTCATTCTTATCTACATGTAGATCAAAGGACATTCGTTTCATTATGTTCCCACATTTTATCGAGCTTAACTGCATTCGCTCCAAACAAAGGTTCGTTCATAACTTCTCGGAATTCAGATATTGCTGATTCAATTTCAGTCATTCTTTCTTCTAATTTTTCTAGAAGTTCATCAACTTTAAAGTCTTCAAATTTATTTTGCAATGTTTTTGCGCGTGGTTGGAGGAAGGCCTTGAACTGAAAATAATAATTGAAAACGAAAATTTACTTTCACCTTATGTTCATTCTCGATGTTTCCTG
The DNA here is from genome assembly GCA_030523085.1 of Meteorus colon. Lineage (NCBI taxonomy): Eukaryota > Metazoa > Arthropoda > Insecta > Hymenoptera > Braconidae > Meteorus > Meteorus colon. The sequence goes on from JAPYZH010000062.1 coordinate 238,586, forward strand.
GGTGAAAAAACTGTATTGATTCTAAGTTCTTACCTTTTCATATTGATCTCGAGTTTTGATCGCTCGCTGAATCGTTTTCACAATCATGATCAAATATTCTGGATCATCCGTTTTGTCAAAGCTGCAAATGTGATGGAACGAAGTAAATATCTGGGTAACTCATTGGATAGTCATGTATTAAACAGAAAAAAAAGGAATCTCACTATTCTTCTATTAGTTCAAAATTATTGATGAAATAGTTTAAAATGTAATCCACATTTTCTCGACGATCATCGAAATTATGGAATATTTTTACTATATCGAATGAATGATCTGTGATGTTCGTCGTGAAAAGTTGATTGATATATTTGTTGCGAATCTTGTCTGATTTTGAACACCGCAAAAAATTGTATGGCACAATACGGAATTTGGTAGCGTTGAATGATTCGATGAATGATTCCCATATTGTCTCGTTAGCTTGTTCGAGTCCGTAGCAAATAATAAAATTGTTATCTGTGTCATCGAATCTATAATATTAAAAGCAAATTGCGATCAAATGAAAATATATATTCTATTATTGATAATTCTGAAACTCACGCGTCCTCTTTCAAATTTCCTAGATTTTCATTGAAAAGTTTTTTGGCGTAGCTCAAGCATTCCGCATGCCCAAACTTACACGCAAGTGGGAAAAGTAGTTGTTTTGTTTTCATGCCTATATAATCGTTACTGATATGATCCAACACTTCACTCATAAGGAAAAGTATATATTTATTCATTATCTCATCTACCGCTGTATTCTGCATCGAAAAAGTGAAAGCGTGGATAAATTTCATTGCTGGTATCCATGGTAAATAATCCGATTCACGATGTAAATATGACGTGATATTTAAAAATATCTCGACACGTTTGTTCTTTTCGACTTCGGACGTGAGAAAAAATTCAAACGCATCTCTTATGAGTTGTGCGCGATTTATCGCTGGAATTTTTCTGAAATCTTCCGAGTTGAGATAATTTGCGATGAGACGCCAATTTTCCACATCATAATGCACTCGATAAAAACCTTTATAAATGTGTGAAATATTTCGAATATTAATACTTTCAGAATTGCAATCGGATAATGATGTAGGTACATACCCCGCTGTTGAATATTAAATATGATCCAATCATCTTTTCGGATGTTGGGTATTGTGACATTGTCATCAGTTTCATTGAACCACAGAGTTGGTAATGTTGAGGAAAAGTCCGGATTAGATTTCGTCGCATAATTCAATGGTATTTTCCATTTATTATTTGGATCAGAAGGCATATCATTTTTTTGTGTCAAGATCACATCAGCCGTTTCGTTATCTCTCGTCACTGTGATTATAGGATAACCTGTTTGATCAATCCACAGATCCATTATTTCTTTGACATTCAACGGCTTATCGCTATTCTTTTCGTCGTATGCTTCCTGAAGATCATCCCAAAGGTCATCAGTAACAACAGCTGTGAACTGACTAGAATACAATGTATTTCTTAATATTTTGTTAAAAAATGGAGTGACGTATGGACATGATTCGAGAGTTTTCATTGCAAAGGTAAGTAGTCATTATAATTATACTGGGTTTTCAGGTATCGGCGTATTCCATCGCGGAATATATCTTCACCAAGCATGTGATCCAACATATGGAGTACACCACCTCCTTTGGCATAAGTAACTGCACTGAACATCTCATCTATTTCAATTTTATTCACTGGATTCCATCTTATAGGTTTAGGTGTGCCTGAGTACTTTTGAGCTGGAAAAGACTCTTCGTTCAAATGTTCAACAACAAACGTGTCCATGATACGGCGTTCGGGGAAGATCTATGAACAATCGGTTGAGTAAAACAATATTAGAATGATGTATCGTTGATAAAAAATACAGTGAATTTCCGTTGTAATCTGAAGAATATAGAGCTGACCAGATCCAATGCTTTGTATTGAAAATAGTCCGCAAACGCTTCATTTAGCCACACATCATTCCACCAAATGGGTGTTACTAGATTTCCAAACCATTGATGTGCTAGTTCATGGGCAACCAACAATTCAATTCTCTCTTGTTTTTTTATATTCGGTAAGAGAGTATGGTTTCGAAGTGTAACCGACGAAGTACTTGAGAACGAATAATAATGTATCGATTATTATTTATGACATATATGATAAATAGAAATGATCACGGATACTTACACGTAACTAACTAAACCCCAATGCTCCATAGCTGTTGCGGAATATTGTGGGATAGTAATTTGATCCAATTTCGGAAAAGCATAGGCAACGTCGGTATAAAATTCCATTGCTGGTATTACTTTTTCACTCACATCGAGGGCATATTTTACAGAATTTAGAGCATGGTCCTGTGTATAAAATGTTATGTTGCCATGAGCATTTCCAATGTGTTTATAGTCGGCTACTGCTAAGCATGGTAAATATGGTGACATTTTCAATGATCTTTCAAATTCTGTTATTATTCTTCCGTCGAGTAATTCTCTTTTGTTTTTCACTGGCATATTTGATAGTGCGGTGTAATTCGGGTAATGTTTGATAGAAAATTCAAATTGGGCTTTCATACCAGGCTCATCCCAACATGGAAAAACACGTCGGGCGCTTGTTGCTTCAAAGTGTGTTGTTATCAGATATCTGAGACAAAACCAACCGTTGATATGACCATGAAGAAATTCAACTTTATCATGATTTATTAATATATATTTACTTTCTTTCACCATCATCGTTTTTATCAGTAGCACGATAGAGGCCGCTCCGTGGACTATACCAATCATCATTCCCATCGCGACCTGTCCATGACATTTTCAATGTATAATTTCCCAATTTCAATTTCAAGTTGAATTTTATTGAAAAAAAATCATTCGATGGATTCCACTTTTGCGAAGTCGGAGTTTTCACATTGCCATCTTTGTCAATTAATTGTGTTGCTCGTTTGTCTATGTCCATTTTATCCGATCTATGTAATGTCACTGTAGTTGTTGGCCGTAGTACCTCGAAAATGATTGTACCGTTGCCATTGAAAGTGAATTGTTCACCAAGAAAATCAGGATCTATATCAATGATGTAGACATGTGGTTTTGTATTGCATGGTAAACGGTATTCAGTTTGTTCCAATTTTTTTTCCATCATCAATTGTGCTAGGGAATTCACGAAACCTTTTTTAGCTTTGGGTGATGGCGGTATAAGTGGCATTATTGCTATAGCACACACCATCACCACACAAAATACAATAAACTTTCGAATCATTCTCGGATGTATTCTTCTGTCCAACAACAGAAAGATAAGAGGGAAAAGAAAATAAGCCTATCAAGGGCAATTGAACAACATTCGAGGTGTCACTTGATATCATTCGCGATGTGGAAAATCTTTTATACTTGACAGTGTCTGATATGTTTAGCATAAGCATTCATTATTCATTGTTGAATAATTGAATTCCATCACTTTGCATATGTCGGCATTGTTTGAGAAATATGAAATTCATTTTTTGAGAAGAATAATAAATTGAGGAAATTGTTCCAAGGTGATATGATATTAGTGATTATAATTTGATATTTGAAATCATCGAACCCCTGAAGTCTGTTCAATTATATCTTCGTTTTCTATTGCAATCCCGATGAGGGACTGGATACTCGGTATTCGAAATAAGACCCTGTAATCACACAGTATTTTATTTTATTTTGGTGGTTGCTCACGGTATCACTACTATAATTGAAATATGTAAATGAGATATTAAAATACTCTTATGGAAGTGGAGGTAACGATATCGTAACAAATTACTTTCTCAACATATATTCAGTGAATTTTATTCCCATGATATGCATACATGTAGATTCTTATATATTTAGTTTTTTTTGTTTATGTAAGTTGATCCATGTATGAGATTATATAAGGATGGTTTTTTGTCTATCAACGAGTGGAATTGCGCTGAAATTTTCTCACTGTTTGCCATCCTTTCCTTCGCTGAGTCCAGTAATTTTTTCGTATGTGACATTTTTCCATGCTCTTCTTGTCTTTCGAGAAATCCTCTGAACTTCATATATACATATAAGAAGAAACTTTAGTTACAAACATCTAAATTCAAAATAATATATTACTGTGCGACTATATTTGGTACCTTATCGAATTGATCACGATTCTTGATATTTCTGCTGATCTCTTCAGCAATCTTGTCAATATATCGCGTGAGCCCCCTTACATTGAAGCTGAAATTATTTTTAAGGTGATGAATAATTTCACGTAACAATTTGATTTTAAACATAAAGATTTTTTTCAATTTACTATTGTCGAATTCGATCAATATGATTGACAAAATAGTCCAATGCAAAATCAACGTTTTCTCGTCGGCCTGCTACAATTGATGGAAAAGCTTTGGTCAATTCTTCAGTGAGCAGACTCGCATTCTCCGCCATAGCCAATCCAAGATATTTTCTCATAATATAATGATCATCAGTACATCCTAAAAATTCATATCCTGGTTGATTCTTTGGGTCGGCGAAATGTGTATTCATAACTCTATCCCAGATTGTAGTATTCGCATACATCAATCCATGACAATAGATCCAATGTTTGGCGCTTGGAGAAATTCTGCAATCGAAAATTAAATGATAATCTTATTCGTTTCTTGAAGACAAATTTGAACTACAACTCACGAATATTCCTTTGGGTCTTGAAAAAACATTGCCAGCCTATTCGTCGCAGCATTTCTGCATTTTTCATGGCCTAAAGCACATGCCCAAGGTAAGATTTCATCTTTTGCGAGTGCGATCAAATGATCCTCATCCGGGTGATCATCAAATCCAATATGATCGGTTATATTTGAAATTAAATGCATGGCAAATTTTTCAAACATGTCGTAGGCTGGTGTGTTTATCAACATACCATAGAAATTGTCCATTACTAACAGCGTAGGTATCCATGGAAGAAAATGAATTTCACGACGTAGATATGTCATGACGTCAATCAATAATTCGAAATATTTATCTTCATACGTGGAAAGATGTAACAAATCATAAATAAGTTGGGCACGATTCCTCACATGAATTTTGTGATAATTGTTTGTGTTCAAATAATCAGCAAGACGCTTCCAATTCTCGTAATCATAATTGACGCGATAAAATCCTGAAAGAAATTTATTGGGTTTTTTTTTAATAGTCTGAACCTTCCACCAGTCAATTCTTAGGTGAATTGATTAATTTGACTGCAACCTTTAGAATCTTAGTCCAGACATCTCTGGTTCTGATATTACCTGTTTGCTGGATATTTATGATCACCCAATCATCCTTATCAATTCCATATAGAGTCAAACTCTCATTGGCGCGTCGCATCCAATGCGTGGGTCGAGTGTACGCAAAATCTGGAAGTGAACGTGTAGTGAGACTTATAGGAATCATCCACAAATTCTGTGATTCCGGATCTAGTGCATCCATCTGAGTGACATTCGTCAATCCATTTTTATAATCCCGTGTAACATTTAAAAGTGGATATCCAGTTTGCTCTATCCATGGGTCCATCATTTCCTTCACATTCAAATGTGGATGTCGACCTTTTTCTTCATATGTTTTTTGAAGTGATTGCCACAAATCATCCGTTGTCACCAAACCGAATTGACTGGTGGGAAACAGAAAAAAAATGAATGCAATTTCCCAACTCCATTTTCATCATCATTGGCTTACTGTTTATCCAAATATTTCGCTATTCCATCTCGAAAAACGTCCTCAGACAAAATATGCTCCAGCATAAATAAGACTGCTGCTCCTTTACGATACGTTACTGGACCAAACAGCTCTCTAATTTCGTCAGGTGTCTGAGGGTCCCATTTGATGGGATGCTTACTTTGATGCCAATGGTCAGCGTAAAATGAAATTCTATTCACTACATCTGTTACAAAAAGGTCCATAGCGTGCCACCCATCGAACATCTGACGTCAAATCATAAGAGACATGTACTCTTGAAGGGATATGCAAACTTAGAATAATAGAATGATATCGATTGGCATCACCCAGTACGGTCATGACTTAGAAAACTAATGAGCAGCTGAAAATAATTTTTTCATTGCACCTGATCAGATATCTTATTTGTGAAATATACAGCGAATGCCTCGCTCAACCACAAGTCATCCCACCAAGCTGGGGTAACCAAATTACCAAACCACTGATGAACTGTTTCATGTATTGCAAGCTGCGTTACTTGGTCTCGCTTTTTTATGTCATCTTCATCAACGTTGAACGATATTGCATCTTTTCTGGATAAGGAAATATTAATCATTTGTAGATATAAATTATGAATAGTTGAAGGGCATTAATAAAACGGAAAATATATGGTTTTTTTTCATATGATGTTTACAAGTAAGTTATGACTCCCCAATGCTCGGTTGCACTAGCACTATATTGGGGAATGGTAATTTGATCAAGCTTCATCAGAGGATATGGCATCCCAGTGTACTCTTCCATTGCAGTGATGACCTCTTGACTGACATTGAATGCGAGTCCTACATTTGCTAAATTATCTCTGGTTGTCCAGAATGTCACATTTTCATTGCTAGTCGCAATACGTTTGTAATCAGCCAAAACAAAAGTCACCAAATACGTTGACATGGGTGGTGATTTTTCAAAGTGACTCCAAATCTTATAATCACCCGCATCACTTTCGACTCTTAATGGCATATTTGATAAGGATGTGCGATTATGATAATGTTTTAATGAAATTTCGAATTCGGCTTTCAAACCAGGTTCGTCCCAACATGGAAATGCATTACGTGCTGCAGTGGCTTGGAAATGAGTTGCTACCATTACACTGAAATAAAAAAAAAAATCTTTCAATCTTTGGTATTGAAATTCAGGAAATTTTGTAGCACCAAAATCCATTTTTTTATTACGAGATTTCTCCATTTTCACTTGTGTCGGTACCCCGATAAAATCCTCTGCGATCAGCTGCTTCCTGCCCCAACCATTTGAGCTTCAACGTATATTTTCCAATCTCCAATTCATGCCCGAAACGAATATTGAAAAACTCCAGTATGGGATTCCATCGTTGTGCAATCGGTGTCCAGATAGTTCCATTGTGTAGTATGAGTTTTGTGTATGATTTTTCAACCTCAATCAATTGAGAAGCGTGTAAGGTAACGTCATGTGTGGGATAAATTACTTCGAAAACTATAGTGCTCATACCATCGAACGTGAAATTTTCTGCATCAATGTGCGGTTCTAATTGTAAACTATACGATCGTGGAATGGTATCATTGGGTAATCTATACCCAATAACCTTGGCCAAAAGCATTTCCACATATCTCTCTTCATCTTGGGCTACTGACCAATCAACCATTGGTCCAATTAGTGCCAAGAAAAACACTGTTATAACCTTCATAGATACCCAATTTTGGTAATAATTTTTCATTTTTGAAGAATGGTTCTCAATTTGTGTCACTTATTCTCATTATGTTCAATGAAGCAAAAAAAAAAATGTGGTCGAACGAACAGACTTGCGAACTGAGACTACAATCCACAACTGGACTCATTTATTCTTTGACCTCATAGAAATCCATAAATATTCAATTAGACTTGAAATCACGGTGAAGAAATGGGAATTCATTAGGCACAATCTTCTTTAATATACGTTAGCAAAATAATTGTATGGGAAACTACACACATTTATCACTATTTATGAATGAGTATAACGATGTAGAAGATTTTTCAATTTATTCCACCGTTGAGTTTATCATATTTGGTAGTCCCAATCACTTCTTTCAGTGAAATTTTATATTATACGCTCAAATTCCCATTCAAATAATTGATTATCCATGCATTTAATCACTTCGATTTGGATGCGAGCACATATTAATTCTGATAATTTATCATGCAGGTAGAAGAAAAATATCATATGACTGGGTGCTTTAGTATCATCTCCCTTGACACTGTTTCCTGGTATCGACGCAGTTCACTCCAACGTCAAGGTGAATTCTATTGAAAATTGAGCAAGCACAGTCAACAGCGTATTTGAATAGTTCACTTCATTAACCTATCTCCCACGCATTACGCCTACACAATTTATGATTTAATGGTAAAATTAAATAATCGAAGAAGAGGAATCGAACAACGTAGACTCCTATATCAATTTGGTTACATTTATTTGAATCCGAAATGTGTTTTGTAGCATTTTCGACTACTTTATGATAATGTCATCCTACAGATATGAAATTTGAGGAGCGTTCAGAATTAAGCAGATTATATTATCAAGGAAGTTGAAACCCTAGGGTATATTTTCTTCTTCCTCATAAATATAACGAACACAAATATACTTGTGAATGAAAATATAAACAAAACTCTTATGCTTAAAGTTTAGTTGACTGTCTAGTATATTTGAGTGGTGAATAAGGATGCTAAAATCACAATTGTAGAGAGTGCAAACACATTTGCAGAGCCAGGCTTCGTTGGTACTGGTGGTGGCGGTGGCGTCTCTTCTTTGAAGAATACTTCAAATTCATTTGAATGCCGTTTCATCTCTTTTAAATTGTTTTCCACAGACTTGAGGGCTTCGACTACAAGATTTTTCGAACTATCTTCAGCATCGGCTTTAAATTTGATTAACTGTAATTGCAAATTCGAAATTATGTGTGTATTCATAATTTGGCATGAATTCTCCAGGATGTTCGTATGAGTTAAGTACTAACCATTTGATGTTGCTTCTCATTTGTGAGTCTCTTTCCCAACGAGGTGAAATCCGCTTCCAGTTGATTTTCATTATATCCAGGGCTAAAATGAAACATTCGATTACCGTCACAGATACATGAGTTCATTCGCAATAGAGGAATCATATATGGAAACTAACTATTTTCGCAGTGCTTTGTAGTGTTTGATCATATAATTCAGTACGACATCGATGCCCTCATCACTGCCGGCATAAATAGATTTGAAGACAGCAGGAAGATCTACAGTTCTGTTCGCATGAATGACTTTGGTTATAAATCCTTGCAAAATTTCAGTGTTCGATGTGCATCCAAGTGCAGTTAAAATATCTTCATTCGATTCTTCAAGATATTTAGTCCACAATTTGTCCCACGTAACTTGCGAAGCGTTCCATACACCACCGCATGTGACCCATTTGTCATCATCGTTTATCAATCTGGAATCGAGAAAGCATTAAAATAGACAATTTATCTGTCGAAAATTGGATAAATAGTTGAAAAACAGCACTCACGAATTATTTTTTGGATTATCCAACCATTCAGTGAGCATTTTAGTGGCTCGCGATCTACATACATTTGATCCGAAAGTGCAGGCTGATATCAACGTCTTGACTTTTTTGAGTTGCATAATGTGATCAGTTCTATTTAATTCGACAGACAAAACTTCTTGCACTAAATCTTCTGATAGATGTACAACATATTCCTACCAAAAAATTGTCTATTTTTCATTTAATCATGTTATGCGGTCTTTGTAATAATAGTTTTGGCTATTCATGCAAATAGATGTTAAAATGAAGATGAATTTCATGAGAAATATTTAACCCTGATTAAATTAGTATTTAGATATTTTAATATCCAAAATATCCATAATCTTACCCTGAATTTGGTTGCAAATTTAGTATTTGCTACGACTCGCGATATATATTCGAAGCCTCTCCATGCCGCCACCCATGGCATCAAATCCTTTTCCCTTTTGAGATATTCGGTCAAGGTTAGAGCAATAGAATATTCGAGTTTATTGACTTTTGCGAGATTAAGTGCATCGTCAATCAATTGTGCACGATTGAGAACGTGAATTTCCGTATGATTTCTAGAAGAGTTCCTCAAGTATTTCGAAATCATCTCCCAGTTGTTCACATCATAGTTGACACGATAGTATCCAAATTGTTGTTTGTTGAATATCACAAACTGATTTTCTTTCTCTGGAAGATCTAAGGACAGCGAACCCTTGGACGGCTCAAGCCATTCAGTCTCACCCATTTCAAAATCGAGATTGTCCTCGGTTACATAATTTATCGGAACCCAGTAAGTCTCGAAAGTGGTATCGTTCATAGTATCAAGAAAACGGGATTGCGTTATTGTTGCATTATCGTGTTTATAGTCTCTGATAACACTGATGACAGGGTAGCCTGGTGTGTTCACCCAATTTTCCAGTTTATTTTTCAAATTCGTAATATTTTTAGCAACTTTCACAAGTTCTGCGAAAAGATCGTCAGAAGTAGCAGATTTGAACGCCCTATTGATTGAAATGTTGCTGTAATATTTATCAAAGTTTGTATGCTAAAGAGCTATATTCTCATCTGGACTTACAAGGTTTTAAGATATGATCTCAAAGCAGTTTTGAACTGCACTTCACCAATGAGGTACGATATCATACGAATAACAGAACCAGCTGAAATTAATATTTTTTCGAGTTATGCAGTCATCTACAATATTCCAGATTCTTCATGATTACGTACACTTGCTGTAAGTTATGGCATCAAACCCTCCCATGACGTCTTCGTTACTCTCCCGTTTTTCAATCATGGCATGGCTATGAATTTTACTGTCAGCCTCGAATGCTTGTCCCTGCATATTCTCTACAACAAACCTGTCCATCATACGCCATGTAGGTTGAATCTAGAATTTATTGGAATTGTCAGATGGTTAATCATCATCCTCCTGCACCACTGTTATACCACTACAGCAATCCGAATTGATTACCTCATTTGTGATGACATATTGGAAATAATTGGCGAATCCTTCATTAAGCCATATGTCATCCCACCATTTTGCAGTGACTAAATTTCCAAACCATTGGTGTGCTAATTCATGTGCCATTATTGTGGCAACATTTTCTTTCTGTATGGTAGAATGGGATTCCGCATCATAGAGTAGCTCGCTTTCTCTAGAGAATAGATGAATGCATAATGAATTTCTTTGGATACAGAGTAGATATTTCGGTTTCCGTCAAAGTATTATTCACTTATATATAACGAGGCCCCAATTCTCCATTGCACTAGCTGATAATTCAGGTACTGCAAGTGAATCCATTTTGTGAAATTCATGTTGTGCGTAAGGATAATCAGTATAATTCTCCATTGCTTCCAATATGACCGGACCCATTTCTCGTGCATACTTTCCGTTGTTGATAACGTCTTTCCGAGACCAAACTTGGAAATCATATTGATCCTCATCTACAGGAGTAAAATCTCCAACTGCGAATGCAACTAAATAGGAAGACATCTTTGGACTTGGCCCGAAGGTCGTTATAATTGTGGAACTGTCTTCTGGGTCAACTTTGATCGATGGATGCATATTAGAAAGAGCTTTGTATTTTCTTTTATGTTTAATGGAGATGTTGAAACTAGCTTTCATTTCTGGTTCATCCCAACATGGAAATACTTGACGAGCAGAAATCGGCTCGAATTGTGTTGACGCCATAAACCTAAATTATGATGTAGAATAAATAAATCCATGGTGATCGAACTGAATTTGTAGTTGGAGAACGAAATATTTTTCCTCGATCATTTCCACTTACTTTTTTTCACCATCTTTATCTGTGTATGAGGTTCTGTAGAAGCCTCTATTCTCCCCATTGTCTTTTCCACTAAATTTCAAGTTGAGTGTACACATTGACATAAACGGTAATATCTCTCCGGTACTAATCGTTAGGATATCATCACTTTTTTCGTATGTAAAATTATTTGAAAAATATCCCGGTATACATCGAATGGATATACCTGGTTTGAGTTCGAGGTCTTTGAAGTGAAAAACTATATTTGATGTGGAATTTTCGACTTTCAATCGAATATCTGATTCACCTAGGAATGTAAATTTCTCGGCTTCCATATCAGGAATGAGTGTAATATTGTAGGACAGAGGTACAATATTAGTTGGAAGACGATAGTCGTTTGATGAACTAGCGGAAAGTTGTTGTGATGATAAAGGAGCCTTGATTGATGACAAAGTAGGTACGCCATGTGTGAACGACACCACAAGGGCTGTCGTTAACAAAGTGTGCGCGATCGACATTTTGTCCTTTTGTAAACAAAAACGAATTTTCTAGTTAAATCCATTAGTTAGGAACAGACCAAGTAGAAACACGAAATCTTGTAGATGAAACAGAATTACTTACGTGATAAGAAATGCACTGAGTTAAAAATACATGAAAAAATTCGTTCGTTTTTTCTTAAAGAGATCGCACAACTACGTGTATAACGATGATTCCGGCTGGTCTTATAATATTTTTGAGATAGGGTTATCATTTTGAATACTAGGAATTCGAATATATCTTATCGAAATCTGTAGCATTATAAGTTACTGATATCTCTGGAAATTCGTCTACCATTTGGCTTCATCAAGCGAATGATAAGAATGAACTGCAATGTCCATATATGTTCGAATATTTCTCTGATCTTGGTCTTAAACTAGTAAATATTTGTTTGCACTAGAGATCACATACTTTGAAGGCTACTCGCAACGTTTCCGTTGAGTTTTCTTTTGTAAACAATTTCACATGGCATTTCTATCATTTAGGAATCAGTTAATTTATATATGTGAACCACATTTATTTATTAATTCAATTGTAGCAACAAATATTATTTTCCGTTTTTCAAGGAATCTTATGTTTCCGTATTTCTATGATATTCTTCAAGATAATCTTCAATACTCGGTCTGAGTTTGCTGGCGCGAACCGAATTAACTTGCAATATCTTTTGTACACCATCTGGCAGTTCTGCATATGTGAGTGGTGAGCCTTGAAGATTTATCCCTTTATTTTTTGCCCCCGAATAGTACACATCTTCTGATAATGCATAGAGATGTTTCTGATACTCATGAGGTAGTTCGAGTCTGCAGGGAATTAAGAATGAATAGTATGAACACGATATGCACTTATTTACATTAAATTTTTACCTCTCAGCGAGTTTCCCATGGTTTTTGACGATAAAATGTAAAATTACTTGTGCATTCAACTCATTGAGTCTCGCTGCTGTTAGCAAGATGGGGAATATATGGTCACTTGGGAATAGTTCCGAATTTTCGAGCACATAGTAGACATAGCTGTATTGAAGAATATTTTAATCAATAATTCATAGAAATTACTACAGTAACATATTTGGGAACGATACAATGGTACACCAACAGGATGGAGTTGTAGTGAAAATGAATTGATTCTTCAATGTTTCCAAAAAGTATTTATAAAGGTGGGATACAAGTAAAACTTTTCAACGTCCTTGCGCTACTAAAGTGAGTACTCACTTCTCAAGAATATCCAAATTTTCTGTACAAGCAAGCCCACATGCTATCTTGAGATGAACTGATGGAAAGAGATTTGGAATATTTAACAATTGTAGGGCAGTAAACCACATTTCTGTTGGAGCACGTCTGAGCCCCTGACAGAGTACGATGTCTCGCTCGTCGGCATCGCGCAAACATTTTCCCCACCGATCAAAACAACGCCTATAATTTCACAATATTCACGATTGGGTTTGATATTCATTCTTCCAACATGAAAATTTGTATGAAATTTTTTTCATACCCATTTGAACAATTAGCATTTGAAACTTCGCGAATATAGCAATTGAGTCGATCTTCAGCTTCATGAAGACATGTTTCATGACCAAAACCGCAGGCAAGATTAGCAATATTTTTTCTATGCAAATGTAGGTAATGGTCTGGTAATTCGTCGATATCTTTTTCCGTAGATTCGTAAACATTATGAACTAGAGCCAATCCTAGTTGCTAAATGAAATCAATCTCAGATGAAATGATTATTTTCAAATGGTCAATGATATATACGTACTCTGTAATATGATTGGTACTTTTCCGTGTCACCAGTACTCAGGATTGCCCGTATTTTCATGAAAGCTTTGGCACCAGCTAGCCAAGGAAAATACTCCACTTCTCCGCTCAAGTAATTCAGTAATTGGAAGAGTACTCGCACATGTATGTAACCAGCAAGACAAAATTCAAGCATATCATCGATAAGTCTCATTCTTCGCATTTCACCGAATTCTTTTGGATTTTGCTCCAATATGGAAATAATTTCCAGCCACCATTTTTCAGGATAATTTACTCTATATGGAACTGTTTTGAATCACAATATTTTTGTTTGTTTTATACTTCAATGGCTAATGATATTCAAGAAATTATATTTACCAACTGTATCAGTATATAATAGACAACTTCTAATGTAGTCAGATGTTGAGATGAAGGAGACGTTAGGCTTCAGCCATTCAATATAATGGTCATTCGTACTAGTATCGACGCACCGAATCGGAATCGTCCACAGGAACTCATTATCACTCCATGGACCAGATGGATTAAAGCGTTCCTGCAGGTTTGGAAGTTTTTGCATAAAAATCTATTCATCGCAATTCTACATGATTATATAACATAAGAAGAATGGCCAATTAATTCATTGGCGACAATACCTGAACCAGTTCTGCTCGCTGTTCAGTTCTATCTAATGCTACATGAACAATAGGTAGCCCCGGTATTTCAGACCAATCTTCAATCATCCTACCCACATTTTCTCTCTCCAACGAGCCTACCATTTCTACTTGTGTTGGTCCAAAGTCGTCATGTCCCCTGAATATTTCATTTTTTTTAATTAATACGCTTTTTGTTGTTGTTTTTTTCCTCTCCTTTTCTCGATTCGTAATTCTACCATACATGATTAATACATCATATCAATGAACGCACCAACGGACCAAAGCTTGGGTTACCAATGAACCAACGTCCTCGAGATTGTATATTTCATGAATCATCGCTATGATCGTCATAGCTTGATAACTAATATAATCTTCTCTTCGAAAATACATTTTGTCATCCCATGTATCGAAGAGGTAAAAGGGAATGGTCGTTGAAGCCTCGAGATCCCTATCAGATCTCGTCCATAAAATTGTCCTCGCTAATGCGAGTTCTCTATTACGGAATTGTGGTTCAATAGCATCTATTATAAAATCAGCAACGTAGTGGGCTAATGCTTTGTATATCCATAACTCTGAACGGGATTCTGGATAAAGCAATATACCAATCCACAAGCTTGAAACAGCACGGCATATGATTGTTATTATTTCTAATTTATCAGTTGTTGATGATTCCATGTTGTTGTACAAAACCCTCTGCTCCCTGCGGAGAATATTTTGAATATGTTTCATTTACGTTCGTTATCTAATCAGCTATTTTTTCTCATTCCCTATCATGAATTAAATCTTATCAAAACGACTGGTGAACGGTATCGAATTCTTCAGAAAAATGAGGTCGCAACTGAGCAAGATCAATATGATTCATTAAAAATATTTATGAAATATTGCGGAATAATTTGAAATTTAGTGAAATATATTGACTGACTTGTATAATGATACACCAGGCACAGTGTAATAATCTATTATTCGTGAGCCAGAAACTGGTGCTATGTTCATGATAGGGGCAACCGGTGCAACCGTGCCAGTCATATTACTAAGTAGTCTCATGCATTTTATTGTACACTCAGCCATCAATGAGAACTCTCTTTGATCAACATCCGGTGGGAACCAAAATGTCAATGGGCCCATTTTATGGAGTACATAACGCCATAAGACGAAAAATAGATGTTCAGACGGCATCTTTTCGGTTTTCTCATACATTGTTATATTTATGTTCGCAGATATTTGTTTATTTTCTATAGCTTGTGTTCCTGTTACGAGTTTATAATCCGATGGATAAATCACAATTATTTCGAACGATGATATCCATTTGTGTTGGTCTCTCATGCAAGGAAATAGACGATGAGCACGATTGGGCATGAGATTGGTGATCATTAGAATACTGCAAAGATGTTTTTCATCGTAAATATGATAATTAGTTTTGAGATAACTAGACGGAACATTATTCATCAATGTATGGATGTGTTGAGAGAATACTTGTCATTGCGTGGATTGGTGCTTGGATCATAAAATCCGCGATGGTCGTTGAACTCTCGGGTGAAGTGCACCGTCAATTCATATTGTGATTCAGACATGATTCGGAACATTTGTTCTACTTGGATTTCAATTATTGAGGATGTTTCACCTCGTGTGAAAAAATAACCAGTGATTTCTGCATTTATCCTCGTACCATTTCGATAAACACGGAATAATCTGGAAGAAGAAACTGGTGTGACCGATTTATACCGCGCATTTTAATTGAATTCATTGACACTCAAAGCTCACTGCGTATTCTTCTCGTCAATCGATGTTTCTGGATCTGATTGCAGAAAAAATGAATTGGCTCTACCAGCAACTGTCATCGTGATGACAACTTCTCCAGTATAATTACATTTATTTACTGAGCAATTATTTACACCACTAAAATTGAACAATATTTTGTAACTTTCCGGTTGTGTTTCACCTACAAATTGACCCGCAATGGATATATTTAGGAGAAGTTTTAAAATAATGAGAAAAATTACTGAATTATAAAACTGAGCGAACTCCATGACAGAAACTGCAAAACGATTCGTGTCATTTCAAGTGAAGTCATATTCCAACCGATTTGAAATTATTTACGATGGTTTAATCGCACTAATATGATTGACGTGTTTCCATTACAAGTCCATTTATATTACATTTATGTCGAAGTTAGCAAGGAAACATGGTATCATTGAAAACTTTTAGATATATGATTTTTTATTATCGTATGAAGTACGTGTAAAGAATTATTGAATGAATTGGAGTTCTAATATTTTTTGTTGTCCATTCGCGCGTTTGTAGCATGCTTCATCATTCACAAGCCTATTTCATACTCTAAACCACAATGATTAACAATTTAAAGATTGACATTGAATGACATGTTGCAGAAAACATAAACTTTCTATGGAAGAAGGACTGAAATTCAGGTCCAGGATAACGACGAAAAACTACTCATATTGCATATGGTGAGATAATATATATAAATTGTTACTGGTTTTAAAGAGGCGTTGAGTTCATACTAAATTATTCATAGTAAATTACTGCATAAGTCCGTTGTATCGTAATATACTATTTTCGAATAGTATAGTTCATTGTCAACGTAGAAGTCTCACCTCTAGTTCTTTGACGTCGGTAAAAGCGAAAACCAGAAGGTGAATATGATGATATTGAGAGCATGGATGGAAATGTGGTGTATGAGATTGTACATGTGTGATATCAAATTATGTTTTCAATACACCGTTCACAATGGTTCATGTGTTCCCGTCCCGAATATGCCAGCAATGATCGGTGAATACTTTTGAATCCAAGCGATATTTTTCTTTGCGTTTTCAATTGCATTCTTTGCTGATTTGAGTGATGGACCTAGGTAATTGGTGTTATTATCGACCAACGATGAAAGCTACCAAAATAATTTCTCTCCGTTACTGTCTGATGGTGATATTATATGTATGAACGATCGAATAGAATAATGAATGAACATACCATCTTTTGCTTTTCCATAGATGTGATTTTATTTGGAATTGCATTGAATATTTTATCCAAGAAGGGATGTCCACGCAATTGAACGATTTTCCTTATATTTTGTGAAATATAATTCAGCGAGTGATAAACATTCTTGGAACCACCATCCAGAATACTATGAACAATTGTTAGTCGATATTGTTTTGGCAATTTCGGGCTATTATTTGATATTGAAAAATCGAAAAATCTGAAACATATGAAAGTTAATGAACTTTTTTCTCGGAGAAAATTTCTTATGAAATGTTTTTAATGTAAAAAATCCGGCACACTTTTCGATGAGTGTAGCGTTCGTCGAACACCCAAGACCCTTCATGAGTAATCCTTTTTCTATGTGTGAATCTGTTTGTAAAAATCTTTTGAAACTTTCTTCCCATTCTTCAGATGTTGCAGATTTGATTCCTTCACAATATACGATACTCTTCAAATTCGGTTTGATCCTGGATGATGATATCAAAACGAGTTTATATGCATTGAGATGATAAACGAACGAGGAAAATCCTTACTCTATGAAAATTCATTATACCCTTGTGATGGATTTGAAACCCAATTTTGAAAGATTGCAGTCACAATCTTCAAGCAATTTCCATTTTTCACCTCACAAAATGTCGACAAAATCAAATTTCGAAGGAGTTTTACGTGAAATGGGTCATTGGTAATTTCATTGAAAGTTAATGATGCATAGATCGGTTCCAAAACACGTTCAATGTATTTCTACAAAGATGCATTTGAAATTACTATGTTGAACTGAATGAGTAGTAAAATCGTGGAAGCATAGACTTAGTGTATTGAGAAACTTGGATTACCTGCAGTGAACTGTGAACCTCGGGAGAATCTTGAAGAATACGGGTGAGAAAATTGAAAGAGTTTACTGCAGATAACCATGGTTCGTATTCCGTTTCATGTTCAAGATAGTTAACAAGTTTGAAAGGAATTTTGTAATCAATGTAACCGCCTCTAGCGAGATTAAATGCATCATCTATAAGAGTAGCTCTGGTAATGCGGTTTATCTCAGTAAATCTTTCTGAATTCAAATGCAATATCAGTAAGTTCCAGTTGCTCATATCATAGTTTATGCGATAATATCCAACTTTGTTGATATCACCGATGACCCAGTCGATGGAATCAAAATTTCCATTTATCTTAATTTTTTTGTCTTCAGGTCTCATCCAGAGAGAGCCAAACTCCGAGACGACGGAGTTTCTTCGTGTTCTTGAAGCTAAATTCAATGGGATCCACCATCCCGATGCTTCTCTACTGTTTGAGTTCCGGTTCAAGTAGAATCGCTCTTGGGAAATCTCTATCAAGTTACATGAATAGTTTCTGACAATCGTGACGAGGGGATAACCAGCCTTATTAGCGTATGTTTCAATTACGTCACCGATGTCAATATGCATTCCCATTTTTTCTGAAGTATTTGTATAGTTTTGTAGATGTGTATATAGTATTGAAGGTATTACAAAATTATATGACCTAAAATATTAAAATAACTATTCAATGGTATATGATCTCAGAAGAGCCACCAGATCGAGTTTTGGAAAAAATGGACTCCGTCTCCAGCTTGAATATATACAAGTCAAAAAATTTCATCGTTATGAACAGTGCATTAATTTGTATACATTCAGAGGGCTAGTGGCCATACATGGGTGAGTACTTGGGGTCGGGGATAGTTAGGAATATGATGCTCAAAAGGAGCCAAGAGAGTTGAGCATGCGCGTATCGTCTCAGCCGAAGGGTTCGAAATTTCCAACAGACTTTAATTTGGAGGAAGATCTAAAAAGTTTTCTTGAGATGAAAAAGTGGGAGACGTCACAATTCTTCAGAACTTTGATCTGATATTTCATTCTACGGAATATTGTAATAAAAAATTATCGCTAACCTAGTCATAAGATACGATCTCAATGCCAATTTGAATGATTCTTCGCCCATTATATTTTGCATCATTCGAACAATGGCTGCTCCTTTTTTATATGTAGAAAAATCCAGAAAACCTAGTACGTCATCAGCTATGCCGAAGTCTCTGCCATTCATAGTTCTATTGTGGTCTGCAGCATCATCTTGGAATACATCCTGCAGATTTTCCACTACAAACATCTCCATGATTCTCTCATGCGGATAAACTATTGACCGAATAAAGTAGGAAAAATATGTTGCAAATCCTTCTTTCAACCATGCAACATCCCAATATTCAGGTGTTACAAGATTACCAAACCACGTGTGAGCATACTCATGAGCCATCGTGCTAAGTCCGTCTTGAATTGATTTAGTTGGAGCCACATCAGTTTCCAAAAGAATTACAGACTCTCTGAATGTAATCATACCCCAATTTTCCATCGCATGAAAGTTAAAGTCTGGGACTGCTATGTGCTCTAATTTTCTTATTGGATTCGGTGCATTCATCCACGTTTCAAGTGCTGAATAAATTATTTTTCCTTCCTTCAATGCTAGAGATTCTTTTCCTATCATTGATTGTCGTGACCACATACCAAAAGAAGTACAATTTGGTAAATGTCGGTATTCAAAATTATGAATTGCCCATCCCAATAGGTACGTCGACATTATCGGTGTTTGCTCCATTGTCGTTAGGACATAATTCGTCTCATCACTGGAAATGAAAGAACTGTAAGAAAATCATGAAGAGAAGATGATTTCTTCAAAAAATTACTGTACATTAAATCTTGTTTTTCTTGTCGTGTATTAGATGTGACAGTTTGATTGCCATAATGTCCAATTTGGAGCTTGAAAGTTGCTTTTAAGTATGGTTCATCGAAACATGGAAATGCTCTCCTAGCGAATATTGGCGAAAATTGTGTCACTGCGATCCACCTAGAACAATATTACAACAAATAATGGTGATTGGTAAACTATATCAACTTGACCCTAGAATGGCAGGTCATCTTATCGATCATTTTATCACAATGACTATTCTGATTGTATGAAACAGCAGAGATTATCACCCAAAATCAACTTTTATGTTGTGAACCAATTGATAAGAAAAACATCTATATGGAATTGATTATGTCGTGAAAGCGGTTGCGTCATTCTAGGGTTACAATTGTCATAATTTGTCTCCACGTTTGACATTACTTCTCTTCTCTGTCCACTGTATATACACTCCGATAAAAGCCGAACACATCATTACGAATTTCACCTTCAAACAATAGAGTCATCGCGTAATCCCCAATTTTCAGAATTTGATCGAATTCAATGACAAAAAATTGCTTTTCCACATCGAAAAATTGCGATGAAATTGTAACACTTTTATTTTGATTATTCAAAAGTTTTGTAAAATTTTTCTGAATTTTCAGACCATCAGTATTGAGAGTAATCGAATTTGACTCCTCTGCGATACTTATGTTGATTGAAACTTGGCCATTGTAAGTGAAATTATTCCACACTCGTGGCATCCACAGTGTCAAGCTGTAGGAATTTGGATGAACATTCTTTGGTAGTCGATGAAGACCTCGTGGAATTCCGAGGTATTCGCCCACCGTACACTGCACGCATATTGCAATCCATAATAATATAATCAATGCCATGATAAGAAAAATTGACAATAAGTTGGCCGTAAAAAGAAATTACAATGTCACTCATTGAGTAGTGTTCATGCGACTGTGTTGGTACTTTATTGAGTATCATTTGGTATTACTCATAACCCTCATATTGACTTATTGTTATCAGTCCGCTGATATGTGAGTATACACATTGTACCAAAGTTCATATGTTTATCGAGAAATGCGATTCTAGAAAAATAAAATTGTATACGCATCTTTTCGCATCATAATGTTCATTCTCATAGAACCAATAAACTCTCCCTCTTTTATATGATTAAACGATGTCTCATCAATCATTCCCTCGATGATGTATTCAGAAATTCATCACGATTCACATTAGATGTTTGTCAGCTATTAACTTGGTGTCGCATTTTGAGAAGTTTGTCAACTAAATCACGAGAATTTGGAGCCAAAGGACAACTCTCCTCGTTTTCATGTAGGTATTTCAACTATAGTAAGCCCGCATTCCCTCCCCGCACACTCTTTATCTATTCATGGCTTTTCTGTTGGGCTTTAGAGAAAAGTTCGATTTCGCTTACAAGAGACAATGGAATCTTTTAGAACAATGAGAATGGAGTTTCGAGATGAATAATTACGTGGATTCAACCAGCGTCACAGCAGCCATTTAATGAGGTAGCTGTGACTTAATGAGGTTGCTCCACGTGTTCTTCAATGAATCTTTTAAACTATCATCATCATTATTATTGAATCCTACTCTGGATACACTTGACAATACTATTTGATGGGTTTCGAAAAAGGTTTTTTCTTTCTATATGTGATTCATTGAACAATATTTTCTTGCGTGTATGTGAGTAGTCATGAAAAATTCCGAACAAAATTTTCCTCCATGGAATATAGTTGAGGCTGAACAATGTTGGTTCTCTGCTGGTTAGTAAGTGGTAGACATAATATCAATAATTAATAATTCCCTACGACGAGAGAACGAGTTGGTGCCACTGAATTGAGAATGTATAAGGGAATGTAGATGTGGCTTACTTACATAATAGCAATTCATCTTCATAATATTGTTCCCTAGTGATTTATGTACAGATTAATTACTCTTAACCCAGACTTTTGCAAATATTTATATTAAGACCTCTGAGATCATCCTGCGGTTAGAATATTTGAACAGTTATCAATATATGGCATGCAGCTACGATACCTCTTGTCATCAATTCCCCACTTTTTATAGAAGAATGATGTGCGAGGTGGCTAGAATTCCTGAGGATTCCATATAAGTCGAGAGTAGTCTTTCGTAAGCTTCTAGCATTCATACAAACCGAAAAAAAAATTTTCTCTCTTCTTTGTACATTATTTGATTTAAATTCTGGGATAGGAGTTCCTTTTTTATTTCAATTCCAAAACAAATTGTGTGTGGTCAAGTTGAAGAATATGAATGGTTTAAGGTGAATCGTCAGGTCTTAAAGACACATGCAAGGGGCATTACGAACGAGCGGAAGAAAGAGCAAAATCGTCGCTGCAGGCAATTGTGAATAGATATTATATACTTGGAATATTTCCATCGGCCTCTCCAATCTCCTTCGAATTTTTGAACGATGGGGACGAGGACACGAAGAAAAATGGTTGGTGGTTACAGTGCTAGTAGTGCTAGTAGTGGTAGGTAGGCCTGAGCTTTCATTGGACTACCCTCAGGCTTGTCGCGCGCGCCTCGCTATAGTCTACAATCATCCGTGATGACCGAGAACGTGACACGCGCGGGGGTGTACAGGCGTTGGGACGTTGTGCCAACGGCGATGTTGAAACGATCCGTTAATATCAGACCGCGTCTACCCCTGCGGTTGTGCCAGAAAAAAAAAAAATTCTGAGGGACGAGAGTGAGAGCACGAGATATATGTTGGATGAAAGCGTGGATATTTTTATCTCAATGTTTTTTTTTTTCCTAGTGCAAAAAAAAATATATTCTCCCTGTCAAACCGATGTTGAGTATAATTTGTGGCTTTTATGAGAACAATGAAAAAAATATAGTTTTATTCGTTGACGATGAGGCTGAGTGGTATTATAATTTAGTCGATGATTGCTGGAATGAAAGTTTTAAATTTTAAATGTCTTTATTGAGAAATATTGATGTTGTACCCCATTGAAAATTAGAATTGGCTTCCATTTGATCATCCACCTCTCCACAAACCTATCGGCAATAATTTATCGCTGTTTTACGAAGCAGAAATGAAATTTTTGGCATTTTCTATCTAAGTAGTAGAACAGCACTCCTGTGTAACAGGATCAATAATTATCCAAATATCAATGGCATGCTCTAATTAACATTATTCAATTGAACTGAGTGATATATTCTCTCAAGTCAAAGGCGGTTTACGCAGACAATTTTGGTGGTTGCGCATTCAGCTCGATGGGCCAAAATTAATTCTCTCTATTCGCCCTTTATAATCGAACACTCAATATGCACTCTCATTGCGCATCAAAGGTCTTTCTGTACTTCAGAATATCCTAGCAATCGGAAGTTTGTTGAAATCAGGAAGTACATCTGAGCGATTTATCGGACGACGTTGAATTAAATTATATTTTGAAAAAAAATTGACAACTTCCCGGCAGGATGTCTGAATCGCGAAGACGGGCAACGAAGAAAATGGTGAACATACTAACGTGGATAAGTCTATTTCCTTCGAGACTGTAGTTTATGTAGACAATAATATTTAGTGAGAGAATCTCGAAAGTTATCGCAAGTGTATATATTCGATAGTTTGACCCCAAGGCCTTTACCAAAGTGACAGGGCTACCTTCGCAATCAGGAAGGTACCTATATACACTCGGTATCACCATCAGCGAGGTTGCAAGGTGGCTCGTCGTATAATTTCATTACAGGACCGTTTGAAAGCTTCAACGTTCTCTCCGTATACAACCTCACTAGATACGCCTGCTCTTCGCTTCATGCAAACTGTGTGCCAAACATCGTGTGTGTCACATCCAACCACATTTTGTATATAAATTCATTAATACTTTATATTTTTCTGGTTTCTTCTTTTTATAAAATCTGACGCACTACTGAAACTAGAGACTAGTATGATCGAAGATTTTAATTTTATGAATCATCGTATTAGTTTCACTTTGTTTCATGATAAAAAATAAATAAATATTAATATTTTCAATGGGTTGTAGAATTCTTTAGGATGAGTTTTTTTTCATTCTTCAACCTCTGTAAGGTAAAGACCACAAATTGTGGACATTTTTATCACAGACTGTGGTGCGCATAGCGCGTTGCTTTGATATACAGCAGCCGCTTTGTGTGGACACAGGTAAATATTGGCGGAGGATGATGAGCGTCATCCCTGAGTGCATATAGTCAATGTCTCTTCTTTTCTATTCATTCATCTCGCATGGTGGCGGACGTTGTATACTGTATATCTCCTTTTTTTACTTCAGATTCTTTCTGGCCCTCACAGTCTTTCCATTTCTTTTTTTCTCTATTGTATATCCACGTGTATCGTTGAACCAGACTTTTTTCTTTCTGATTCGACAGAGCTGATAGAGAAATTAATCACTTGATAAAAAATCATGCATAGTAATTTTAATTAGAAATTGATAGTTTTATTTCGTATTGTGTCACTCAACGATCCAATAAATAAGTTCACGTTGGAGTTGTGGATTAAAGATCGCAATGTTAATATTTCACAATCGAGCCTCCATGTGCAGAGACTGATTGTGTGTTCTATTTTCAATGGAGCTTGAGGGTTGAAAAAGGACATCTTCTTCTCACAGATGAATATGAAAGAAGTATATTTCGCTCGAGCGATAGAGTATCGGTAACACTTTTGTATTATCAACCATCACGTAATGTATATTTTTATGTAGCTCAGAGCCATATGACCGCTCACTTCTTGTGCCTAATGCATCTCGACTTTTCACTCACGCTTTGTGTAAAATGAACCGAACACACACACACGCCCATATACACACGCATACATATATCTATTACAACTACCATTTCCATTTTATTTTTGCTGTTCCCTCGAGATAAAAATGCACTGAAACACTTTAGTAAACTTGCTACCTCCGAATATTCAATTCAAATATTAACTCGGAGAAAGAAAGAAGTGAAAAAATTTTCTTGTGAAATTTTTAACAATCAATAAAAAATGTGTTGACTTTTTTTTTTTCTTATGACAAAAAATTCTGCTTGCAGAATTATAGTTTACCATTCATTAGCGAAGTATTTTATCGAGGGAATGAACAATTAAGAGAGGAAAAAAGGAAGAGGGAAGGAATTTTCATGTTGATTTTACCAACAACAAAAGCGATATTGAATATGGACTATGTAGAACACGTATAAAAGCTCATTCTCAAAATATTTGCTCGATCGATCAGACCAGATCGTTCACGGCCTTGGCTACTATATGGCACCACTACCTAGTGTACCACATGCATCAATATATATATACAGGATAAAACATCCCTATCATGACCAACACCGTGTTGCAGTATATCTATATACATTCACGAATATAAACAAAAACACACATCGGTCTACCGTCTACGTTCTAATCATCCACAGAATTTTCTCAGCCATCTTAAAGACCTTGTTACCATAATTTCACATCATAAATAATGCTTTATTCGTAAATATAATAAAAATCCAAAGTTGTTATATGCAATTTATTGAATTCAGTTCAATGCATATTCAACGCTCAAAGTTATTTATAGAAATATTCAAACTCACTCACCTATTTGATTTCACTGTATGCTACATCAATAATGTTATTGGTGGTCTTGAAACAATCATGGAATAAATAAATAAATGAATGAATAAATGAATAATGATAGGAGGAATGAGAAAGAGGAAGACTAAGGGTGGAATAAATGAGTAATAATGTGACAGAGAAAGGAGTATGCCAAGCGTCCATGAGCTTTATAAACGCTTGGTGGTTGCTCGAAACACGTACATGGGGGCAGAGAGGGATGAAAACTTGTGTAGACGCGCGTGCGCCGCAAAATATAACGGACGTTGGGGCGCGCGGCGTTGACGCCTGGTAGCTCAGGCGCCCACTTTCAATTCACGCCGCGTGTTATTCACACCGCGGGGACGCATTCAGTAAATCTGAAACGGAACGAAAAATACATTTGGTTTATAACAAAAAAAAAAAACACTTGAAATAATAACAAAAAAATCATGTCTTGGACTTTGTCATTTTGTCTTCGATTCATTTCTTCCAGGGTGTAAGAACAACAACTTTGTTCTTGCTTCGTTTATTTTGTATTATATTTTTTGTCTTTTTCATCCTCATCTCCATTCATGATGGCATTTTCACTCATCGCTGTGACATTGATCGGTAAACAAAATTCGTTGATGTAATGTGGTGGAAAGAAAAAAAAAATAAACTCGACCGACGCAACGAGAAATTGACTGATGTATTGGCGCCAACCGGCTCAAAAGATCAGAGTCATTACATTGAGTTAATTGTGTTGTTAATTCAGACACGGGTAAAACATAAATTTGATTGGTGTCGATGATTTTTCATTATTTTTATGAAACTTTAATTGGGGTACAGTGACGTAAAGTTGTGAATAACTAAAATACAATGAATGAATAAATATTTATTCAGAATGAACAAAAAATGACGATGATATGTTGAGAGGGAAAAAAACTGCTCAATCAATTGAAATCTTGTTCTTCATCAAGTGCGCGCAATTGATTGCTTGAGGTAAGCCACAAAATGCTCTTCATAATCAAAACATTCTCTCCTGGTCCTAAGCTTAACTTTTGAAGGAAAAAAAAAAAATGAAAAAATACGTTTGCCCAATTTCATTGCAAGCTGTAGGACAATCTTATTAGTGGTTTTTTCCTTTCACAGTCATAACGTGAAATTTTAATATGGGAGGACATGAAGGTGCCATAATATAATTGAACAATCAATCAAGATATTTTCATTATGTTATGTCAAGAACCGAAGAATGTCCTCGCAAAGAGTTTTGATACAGCAATACTCTGCAACAGCTTTTGATTTGCAAATAATAATTTCAACCGTGTCCATTACACATTATAAACCCAACTAGATTTTGTTCATTGCTTTTACACCTTTGATTTTGAGAATCAATCGACTATTATATGTATTTTATATATGTTCATACTTAGACAGAATAGACAGAATGGGCATATTTCATTCAAGGGTAATTGTATTTACATGTTGGAAGTTGCAGAATACATGTGACAATTTTATCTTCACTCTTTACCTAAGGCAATTGTTATGGCCGTGATTATAGACCCCACGTGTTATGATGATTCCTTCGTTGGTGTGAGAATATGTCATCTACTGTAGACACACATGCATGTATGCCTTGATATATATTTATACATATATATATATATTATATATATAAACTTACATATACATGCACATGAGCAGGAAATTTATTTTCCTTACTAACATGACATTTTTTCATTTCCCTCGACTTAACTCCACATGTTGTTCTCATCCTTCAAGAAAATCGATTTAATTAGTTCTCCACAACTTCATTCTTTCAAATTGTACCTGTAATTAATATTCTTGTCTTATAATACATTTTATAAGAAATAAAAACTTGCAAAGTCAATCGGATATTTTATCGGCTCGTGCAATCAAGTGATGAGAGAGAAAAACAATTCTTTTTCAAGATTTTTAAATGTATAAAAACTATCTTCATGTGATTATAGGCGATATAAACAGCAAATTCATTGATGAAAACTAACGAAATGGTTAAGTGAGATGAAAACAAAACAATGTACCTATGAGAATTTAGAACTAAAATTCGCACAAAAGCCGGCGTAAGTCTATAGGTGGTGTCCAATGTACAAAGCTCCCTGGTTTAATCTGAATAACTCTTGGATAGTGCGTGTGCAATCCAACGCGTATACGGACATTCATTGATACATGTAGAAATGAGGCGAAGCCATGAATAAAATGAATTGAATTCATTCTCGGTGCACTATTGAAAAAATTGAGTATTGGCTTTTTGCGATTGCCAATTGAATTTCAATTGATTACGAATTAATATGCTCTTTCAGTGATTCGCGAATTTTATTGTCGAAATATTACGTGATGCTCATTTCATGCACTATAGAAAACTACCCAATAATAAAATTGGGTAAAAGTTTATTTCATTTGGTGCAATATGTATATAATTTTGTAGGAACGAGAAGGACATTGCGAGGTCACTAGTGTACATGGTATCAGTATCAACCCGGAATTAATTTTCTATTTACTCTGCAGTTGAATTGCTTTCCTTTTATTCGTCATTGAATGAAAATATAACCAATGGCGCGCGCGCCCACCC
The DNA here is from genome assembly GCA_030523085.1 of Meteorus colon. Taxonomy (NCBI): domain Eukaryota; kingdom Metazoa; phylum Arthropoda; class Insecta; order Hymenoptera; family Braconidae; genus Meteorus; species Meteorus colon. Next base: position 266,818 of record JAPYZH010000062.1, read on the forward strand.
TAATAATATTTTATTTCAATCATTGTTTACCAACAAATATTCAAATATGATATTTCATGAGCGGAATCGATTTTCTTTCCATCCAACCAACACATTCATATACGTAAATATGCGGCGACAATCTTTGATCATCAAATTGATGATTCCAAATAGAAACAAATACGATATGCGAAAAAACAAAAAATACAGTGAAAGTATTTCTATAAACATGTACAGCAAAAGAATGCGATTCAGCACTGAACAGCTGTGGAGATAATTGTAAATAAATAAAAAAACGAACGGGAGAAAAGAGAAAATTGCTCTGACGGCAACACGTGAATCGAATATATCGCCATTCAATTTTATTCATCTTCCTCCCTGTGTCGTGTGTATCTTTGTGATTACAGGCAAAAAATCCAATATCAATGGAAATATAAAATATAAACTGGCCATATATTTTTTTTTTTCCATCACTCAATCATGGAATTTCCTCTATTGAAATAGAGTACGTCATATATTTTTTTTCACGATCTTGTTACTGTTATAGAAGAGCGAACAATGCAACAATTTGGAAATAGAAAAAAATTCTATATGCCTCTTTCCATATCGTAATGACGACATGCAAACGTACCGAATGAAAAGCTCAAAGCGGCATGCGAAACCTCCACCGAGTATATGTGGTGAAGCTTGTTCAGATGTATACAGAAGGATAAGTTTCAGTGGTGGGATCGTGTGGTAGAATTCATCCACAAAATGCTTCAAAGTTATTTTTCCAACGTTCTCTAACGGGTAAATTCCCTCTTAGTGGCATTCCGTCCAATATGCCACACAAAAAAGTTCATCATATTCCAATATTTTACATCCACTTGAGCATTTATCCTGCCCCCCCCCCCCCCCAGCTGGAATTAAATGCGAGAATGATATCATACAGAATAAATTTCAAAATATTATTGAATTATCACATCTCTATTATGCTCTATATCACAATCACAGTATGGGTTGTATATATTATGGGTAACTCAATATTTAGAAAAGCTCCGCACTGAAATCATAAATTTTAATACTGCCAATTTGTATATCACGTCTATATGTTGCGTCTGGATTTCATGACTCGCCTATCAAATTATTTGACAGAAAGTTCAAATATGAAAATTGAATTTTTCTACAAACCCAAACTAGATAATTTAGAAAGGTATTTCATTATTGTTTTATCTCCCCCAACATCATTGCTTCAAACTCGTAATCATTATATTAATTGGATAAATTAACATGAACATATACGAAAATAAATGGAAAATTATATTGATGAATAGACCATTCTATGGGTCGTCAAATGAGACTGGATAATACAAACGAGCTTGTATCACCCGAACGCGGCAGTTTAATTGATGACCGATAATTAATTCTCGTTCCAACATTCAGAAAGGCACTATGCTCCAATCGAAATTGAAGAGTGAAACTGGTCAATGTACAGAGAGATAATATCGAGAATGTGCAAGAATGTGGCACAAAATGTAAAGTACTAGTTTTGGGACCAATTAACTTGACAACTCGACTATATCATCGGAAAACTCATCAATAGAGATATTGGCTATAGGACCAAGTACTCTAATGATGTGACCAATGAGTTGATTTATCACTCAACTGACAATTTATCACAATATGATGACCACTGATACTTCTCGCTCGATTTTGAATGATAGTTGGTAGTTTATCTGTTTCTCATAGGATGTGAGAGTGCACTGTGGTTCTATAGAGACATATTACATGATGAGAATATTTCCTATGAAACTTTTATTTCTTCTCCGAAACCTGAAAAATAACACCGTTGTAATATACGTTTTCGTCACTAAACGTGAAGCTTTATGTAAAGTTGAATGGTATATAATTTAATATAGCAAAATTATATTCAGAAGGAAATAAATTTGAGAAAAATTTCGGAGAAAAAAATAGTTCATTTCATTACCGTCTACATTTTATATCTATGAATGAAATAGACAACGGAAGTCTGACCCAATTTCAGTAGCGAACCGGAAGCGTTGCTCATCCTTCACCGGTAATCGAGTATAATCCCGCGAAGCTCCCTCCTTCAAAGTAGATAAAAAAGAGGAAAAAAATTATAATAGGAGAAAAAAACGATGGAGAAAAAAAGCTATGCCTCAGAACGCCTGGTTACATTGAATTATTTGTAATTGGACCAATAGCCGGGACGGACGTGTGAAATGAGGGAGCTAAGTAAAAAGAAGGAGAAAGAAAAATGGGGAAATAAGGAAAGAAATAAAAAAATATTGAAGAAAATATAAGCATGCAAGGGCGGTGTTTTACACCAATCTCTATCCAATCTGAGATTCACGATCTACTCCCACTACTCACACCACTCACACCACAACATTTCACTCATATACATTCCTGAGCAACTTCTCTCACTTGCTTACTTTCTATCTCGCTCAGTCTATCTATCTATTGGCCAGCCGCGCACAAACTTCGTTATACCACGGTGGGCTTCGCATCTGCCGCGTGCCAGAGGGGATTTAATAATTAACCCCCCCGCGAGTTTGTCGTGAAGGTGCTTGGGAATATGGCCTAGCCCCATCACTTTATTTACGTATCCGGGGCAGATTAGTCTTACACCCTGAATAGTAACCCACAGTATATACCACTTCATCAATTAATAATAAATCGAATTTTGAATGATTGAACACGATAAAGATAAATTTTTAATGTATTAATTCAAAGTCAGAAAAATGAATGGAATGATTTATTATTTTGTATTAACACAAATGTACATCAAGTCAATCATATTAATTTTCTTTATATTTTCAATGGAAATAAATGTGATTATAATGAACTTAAAGAGAGTGTATTTATAATTGACCTCAATCACCTAAAAATAATATTGTACATTTAATAATGCAATTATTGGATATTGGCATATGAACTTTGTCTGGAACACATTCAAACACCCGCGTACGTCTATGAATATAAAGTTTTTAATTTTGTTGGAATATAGGTTATGCATACCGCGAAAATGAAAGAATTTTTTTGCATAATATATAAAATCTGGTGCTAAAATTAACTTGGACATGAATTGAATATGTCGGTATTGATATTTCACACATTAAAACATTCTACACCGCAGGCGAACCAAAAAAATTATTTAAAAATATTGAATCATCATTGTCAAATTTGATTCATCTGTTGATATGGTGATAGACAGGCTCGAAAGATACATTTTGTCAAATTCCAAAAACTAAACGTGCATTGTTTAAAATCATTCAAAAGATAAATCGAATGGTTTAGAGATATTATTTGATACTTCAGGGACGTTTTTAAGAATATCCTGGAGCCTATTCAAGAAGTTGGGAGTGCCCAAGCTATAATGCCGTGGTATAATTCAATTAACTATTAATTGATGTACTATTCTCATGCACAAAGCTCCCCTCAGTATCTATAATACAAAACTACTAAAATGTCACAAGAACTCGGTATGACCAAATTGGAAATAAAAAAAGGTAATTGATTATGTAAAACAGTTGCATATGATAAATGTCCCAGATGCTATTTATTATTATGAATAGAATAAAAGTGTGAACAAGTAGCATATGGATTTCTGATTAAATCATGTATATCTTCAAAATATTCATGCTTATGTCCAATGGGATACATATCAGTTGCATCTCCTTTTTTATTCTATTTATTATCAAACCAAAATCTAATAATTCATTTTGTACTGACGCGGGTTAATATGATCTATTAAATAATCAACCATACAATTGATGAATTCCATCTCTCAATTAATGTCATTGTATCATAATTCATAATATCCATATTTATTTGTATATTATTGACAGAATTATCCGGGGCGTTGTGATATATATGGCAAAATGGCAATCGCACGAATATGATGAACTGTAAAAAATATATATTCGATTCACTATTATCGAATGGGCTAGCATATATATATAGATAGATATATCGTGTTATATCATATTATATTTTATGTGTCTGACATGAACAAAATACTGTGGCGTGTTTATTTTTGCCCATGGACGTGATGAGCTGGGAGGATTGATGGCTCGTTATGCGAGTGGCGTGAGAGTTACACAGCCTTTCTAGCAATCTACCTCGTCCTCTTTACCATAGTCAGCGTGGTGGTGGTGGCTCACGTGAGAATTCTCTGTATGATGATGACGACCCATTGAGGAAGTAATTGTTGTCTAGATATGAATTTGATAGGATCTCTGCATCGATAACTGTGGCAGAAGGAAAAAATATGCAGTGTATGAGTCTATTGATTACCCCTCAATATATATTCATACGTATTAATGTATATATATATATATATTTAATATAAACCAGATCCTCTTAAATATTCGATAGTTTGTCGCATTCATGTATGATGCATGAAAATTGATGTTAAGAAATTGGAATTTTTGGATACGATCAAATATAAATCCATTTAATATATAAAAGTTTAACATCAGTTTTCTACATGTTTTTTTATCAAACGATTGATTCGATAATGGAACACATATAAAAAAAAAATAAACATCGAAATGGCGAATTGAGTGATGAACGTTGAACGTCGAAAATGAATCACGACTGAGTGTCATTTGTGTTGAATATTTCAATGTGCATGTGTATTTTTGGGGCGAGTGTGTGTGTTTGTGTGTGCACAGTGATTGAATATAAAGTCGAGGTAAAGTGAAAAAAGGACGACACGGGTCAGACACAATCCGCTCGAGTAATTGCCATGGGCACTCATGGATATATACCTATACACATACATGTAGGGACACAAGAAATCAACAAAGGATGAGTTTGAATGCTTAGCAGAGTAAAAATTTATTTGATGTAATTGTTGAAACTGACAAGAACTTGGTACGCACTTGTTGTTTGGATTTTCTACACGCGATTAAATCTGACTGTTTTTCTATTTTCATGTTTTATCCTTTCAGTGTGGAATTGAAAAATATTGAACGGATGAGGGGATTGATGTGTAGAGTAAAATGGTGTTGGAGAAATAAACCCAAATAGAAGCATTGGAATGAACTGGGATACCGACAAAGTTGTTGTAAATTTATGTGAAAAATCAATACAAATCCACTCGAATTTGAATTTTAACATCAATTATATTATTTTGAACATCTGTGTTGTTTGAAGTTGTGAATGGAAAATAGAATTAACGCTGTAGATATCTAATGAAACGAACACGGACAATGATAACTTTTTGTTATGGTAAATCTCAGCAGTAGAAATGATATTTCATGATGTATATACAGATCGAATATATGTAGTGAAAGTTATATACCAGCTGTTTCGTAAATTAATGCGCTTTGCTTCGGTTATCAAGAGCGACACTGATATAAATCCTCATGTTATAAACCCTCACTGACTATTCTATCTCATCGTACATACCTACTCTACATTGCTCATGCAGACAACGTATATGGCGACGAAATTGTCTCGTAAATGTGACTCAGAAGCATTAGCATGTCACATCAGTTGAGATTCTACACACAAAATATTCTATCATTTAATTCATGCAGATTAGATTATTATAATGATGAAATATAATTAAACAACAATATTGTATATTTCACACGTTCTTGATAACACTATTTGTGATGAAATTCGTCTATAATCCCGATTTCCCAATTTTATGTGAAAGCAATCATTTTTTTGTACTAAAATTTTCTTATTGAAAAGTGTTTAAAACTGTAATTTCAGAGTGTCTTAAAGATGACTTGGAGTATGCTGAATCGCCATCGGTGATAGGATAGTGTTGGCCTGTACACACAAACAAAAAATCAATTGTTCTATTGATTAAAAGTGGCGGGTGTGGTGCGTCAAGGGGGGGAATGGAGGGTAATAACATCACTGAGAGTAGTTTAAATGCTACAGATACAAATCATACATCAGCGTCGATTTACACCATTGGCTCGGATTTCATGACAAAATGGAGAGATACGTGAGTAATGTTACAATTCTATTTTAACTATTTTTCATCACATTTCCAAATGTCGAAATTTATTTATAACTTTAATGAATAATTCAATTGACTGAATCATATAACCAAGATCACGAGAAGCCGAAGTTGCTCAAGTGTACGAAATTTTGCAATTAACTTGAAACTCTCCCTTCACCACATTTATTCTATACTCATTCAACAAAGTATAGGCCCATAATAGAACCTACAGTGCATCAGCTTGGAAAATTTATGAGCATTCAGGGATAGTCATAAATGTCGAGCTAAATATGAATGAAAATTCGAGAATCTGAATGAAGTAGTATGCACTTTTATTATTAAAAATTCAGTACAGTTGTCAAGAAACTGAGATACAGAAATCGAGAAAGGGGTCGTTGACCCTCATCTCTGTTCACCTGCCGATTAATCTATACAGTAAATGAATTGATGGGACCATTACGGGATCACATTGCACATGAGAGGCGAGAGGCGCAAGTACATCCATCCACCCGTACCCACAGATTTGAAGGGGTTAGTTGAACATTGAATTAAACCCTGTGGCAATAACTATAATCAATTGCTGCTAGTGGTACCATACTATGCGTCTCTCTGGTAATCATTGATGCTTTGCAGCAATGAGAAAATTCCACACCTTTATGAGTAGAGAATAATGAAAAATAGCACATAAATTTGTATTATCGACATAATTTTAGATGAAGATGAAGGAAGAATAAATATTTCCATCGTATGTTGTGATGGTAATGAGCTTTCGCTCTCAACAATATTTTATTTCATAAATTGCACATAGATGTTCATATATTATATTTCAAGAATATCCAATGCGACACACGTACTTTCATACTCTAGGTATGTATTATAGAGTGGATTGGAAAAAAAAAAAAAAAAAAAAACACAAAAGAGTGAGGGTGGTGACATTAATGTGCACACCGATGCACATAGGATATTCGTTCATAAACACATATGCTCGATTGGGTATAGCGATCGATATTTTTTGTATTGCCTCGCGTTCATTATATCCCCTTACTGTATATTTTCATATATGGTCTCATACTTGAGTGCATAAGAAAAAAATCCAGCGAATAAATCGAACCCTGATTTTCCTACATTTTTCCTACCGTTTTTCAGTTCGTGCACTTACTTCCGCTGAACATTATGAAAGTATATATATGTAAAAATTTTATGTTCGTATAATATGGTAGAACGAATAGAAGCATATAAAATACAGTTTGCGGGGTAATATGTTGTTGTTTTACGTACTGAACACTTTGCAAAACATAAGAAAGAGTGCTGTATTCCAGATAAGCTGATTTTCTACAATTTCAGTTCGAAGTTAAACATTAATTGCAATGTAACATATCATGTTGACTTTTCAATTGATCTGTCATCTATTATATATTTGCGCAAATACCATGAACCGTCGTGCATAAATTAGTTCCGTCAATCTTCGTTAGTTTGTACTCCAACGCCACTATTCATCCCGTTGGTTTATCCACTCAATCCTATATTCACACCCTACTCTTTACATTCGCCATCTCTACCGCTTAATATATATACCTTGAGTTCACGCCAATATGAGAGTGGGCAGAAGAATTTACGACCGCACAGAAAAAAAGCGACTGAAGGAGAGAGAGGGAGAGGGAGAGGGAGAGGGCGCACCTATGGTAAAGTCGAAAGCAATGTGTTCATCAAGCATAGACGAGTAATTTTTTCAGACTAAATCCACGAGTGTAACAGAAGTTTTAACTGCGAATAAAATTCAAATTAGAAAAATATTTTAGATCAGAAATGTTTTGAGTTTAGTGCTTTCAATTAACCAATTTACACAAAATTCCATCCTCGACCTACAAATATTAATCACACATATACACGTCCGAATGTCATGTATACATGTATACTTGAAGACCTCGAAGTGGGTAAGTGAAGTTGAATTATAAATGAGAGGGTATCATACGTAATTATCAATTACGAACAAGAATAGTCATGAAAATACAGTAAAATGAAAAAATGATGATGTACTTTTGTTTGAGTAGAATTATTGAGTATAGTGTCGTGCAACGAGTGATAATCACGCAAAACTAATAGTTATTCATGAATTCACTCATCGTGCCTCCTCAATACAGTGGGTGGGACGATAATATAATTTGTTGTGATGCAATTAGACGCGTCACCATGATATTTTTTCTACTCTCATTTCTGTTCTACCACCAAATAGTTTACGTGTGAAGATCTAAAATGTTGACCTCATGTGTATATATATATATACATATATATAAACTGTGCGTATTCACTCAATAAATTGTGAATAAGGAAATATCGTTCATAAAGTTAAGGGTCGTTTTGCGCGTGTGCACAAGTGTCACGGACAATAATAAATTATGTGACATTGCAGTAAATATTCGAGTCACGTCTTCGAGATATGTCCGCCTGCCGTTTGACTCCAGAATTCGCTTTGCAAGGTAGGGTGAAACGGTGAATATAAATTTGCAATAATAATGATTGACTGTAATTTGACAACGGAAAAAGCAGAGAAAGAAAAAATCTGACGAAAAACTATTCCATAGCGTATACACCCGGATAAATGAATATGTATGTACCGTTTCTTCTCTTGTTTACAATTTTGTTGTTTTTATTTTGTTAATGGGTAATTATCACTTATTCGCGATATTTTAATGCATCTAAAATCCTCTTGTGTGAATCTGCAAGTTCCTTGTTTCTTGAGAATTATTAACCTTATAACTTTGTAGTACAATCACAAACATTTTTCATGTCCTCCTCTGTTTCTCGAGCTTCAATCTTGCTTATTCCGCTCGATATAGTCACTACGATGGTCACGCACTGTCGAAGAATGATGGATGTATGGATACCAAGAGGACCAATTCAAGATAACCCGATTGGACGCTATCATACGACATAGAATGAAGAAAAATGTTGACCAAAGAAGGGATGTTACACATTTTTTATAGAAGGGAAACATCAAAAGAGGAAAAATAAAAGGAAAATAAAACTTTTTTATCGCCTAGACATCCATCATTCGAGGAAAGCCTGAACACATACCGTGAAGTATATATAGCTCACGAAGAATTCGCACGGAATGTTTTCACTAAATCAATAGTAGGAATCTTGATAACGAAAAAAGAAAGTAGAAAAGGGCAATTTATTTCATTGCTTCCGAACAATCTATGGGCTTTTTCCCCGTTGATGTTTGAATTGAATAAGAATTGATGAAAAATAAAATTGAATCTATCAAACATTGAAAGTATTAATGATTGATCGGTAATATATTTGCAACCTCTCAATTTTGGCTCGAATTTTTTCATTTGCATCCCGATCACCCCCTATTCAACGATATATGCATATATATAAAGGTGAAATTGATGAATGTTCCACTCACTGATTGGTGTCTGTCGTGTTGCATGAGAAATTGTGTAAGCAAGACATGAGAGCCGGATTAAATAGCAGAGTGAGGGCGTTTGAGGGCATCCAAGTATTCCAAAGCTTGCACACACGAGCATCAATATTAACCAGAGAGCGTGTGAGATGGAGAGTACAAGAGTAAGTGAAAACGGGTGCCCACCTCTTTGTGGGTGAGCTTTAAAGCCAACCCCGTGACGCGACAAACAACCTGTATCTCACATATATATACCCAACAATAAACAAGTGATGTTGGCTAAGCAACATTATATACGAGTGCTGTGAATCACTACGCGTGTATAACATTCGCGACTGAAGGAATAGTCTTTACATTTCATAGTTTAGATAAATGCAATGCTCAATCGCCAGAAAGGAAATATTATAGAGAATTCCAAGCAATATTGCTGAATGATTCTCATGCTCGAATTAATGATATGAATGAAAAAAAAAATATATATATTTCGCCTGTTGCTGTTTTTGCAACACTCCTGTCAATGGCACTGTACATTGAGTATTTGCTCTCTATCTCTACACCTCTATTGCAACCAACCACTCGACCTACCACCAGGAAAATGATATTGTAGCTCGTTTTGAAGAAAAAGAAGAAAAAAAAACCAATAATAAAATATGAAAATGGACGAAAAGTATAATAATTTTGCAGCAACTTTCTCCATTGTAACTTTCTATACATGCATATCTGCTCTGCTGCTGTTATTACAATAAATAGCCTTACAAACGCAACAAAAAGCTCATCTCCAACAGACGCGTTTGTCTACCAAAGCATATTCATACATTGTCATTATTGTGTTATAGGTATGTGTACGTTTATATCGAGGTGTGACAGGTGCAATTTTTTTATTGTCGTCCCTTCTCTCTTTTTTTTCTACAAAATGTATACAAATGCACAGTTTTTATCTCTCACATGTATGTGCACCATCCGGTAGCACGATCAATCTGCGCTCTGGCTAACAATTTCACGAGAATTTCTCTTCTTGCGCTCCCTCTCATCCACTTCCCCTTTCTCTTCCTGTCTATCCCTTGCCCAGTTCTGCTATTTGCCATTATATAGTTGACAATAATATTCAATGTCGTTGCTGCTAAAGTGTTATCGTCGCAAAAAAAAAAAAGTAGAAAAAATATAGCAAAGTATCAACGTCACGTCATACACATATGCCAATTTTCGAGTGGAAAGAATGAAACACCATGATCAGTAAAAATGTAAAACTTTTGAAATCAGTAGAATCCAGCTGAAAATAGCTTCTTCACAAAAATCATTTTCAATCAAATTTATTGAACGTATTCGGCTTGCCGGAATTTCTATTCACTCCATTTCGCTTCTTGTTTCTTGATATAGAACAGATTCTCGACATATTTGCAGAAATATATCTTCCCAGGCACGCACATATTTCTTACAATGGACTTTATTTTCCTCAAGAATGTATCCCGATTCAATTCAAATACAAATATACGGGGAACTTCTTCGCGCATAGAACAAAAACACAACCTCCATATACGTAACAATATAAAACATAACAATACATATATATATACAATGTATAATATTAAAAATGGCGAATTGGAAATGTGGATAGCTACAGTGATTTGTTGTATTACGGCCTTCTCCAGGGCTTACCACAATATTCTCACAGGAATTATATACGACTCTGAAGTTTCATTGAAACTAATATTGCGCAAGCATATTCGCTCGACACAAATCCATCATTTGTAATACAATTTGTAGATGCGTATATATACACATATATGTATATATATCCAGGAATTATATCAACCTATATTTAGAGCTACATTATGTAATGTATGTCTCCCGTAGTGGCATTGATATCACTATTGTCATAGAAATTTGATTATAGTTCTCAGGTGAATGAAAAATGAGAATCTAGATATTATGATAAGTTTTCTCGATATTATCCTAATGATCATAGGAGCGCAAGATGCACTGATCATAAATAAAATTAGATGGAATAATCTAATGATTCAAGCGAGGTTGATATTGCTAGGATCAATACTCTGCTGGTGGTATTCAATGGGCCTATTATAATAATGTTCACATTTACCTGTGCTCCTAGAGATCACTCTGATATTTTGTTCATAATGTGGCCATTCATATCTTCAAAATTCGGAAACTATCAATATAAATTAAAGTTTGTGCTCGTATAAATCTCAGTTAACTGGATGGATATCAATTCAAAAAAGCGTCAAGAAAATAAAAATTATTGGCGAGCAGAAATCGAAAATTGATTTGGCATTGATATAATGCCGCCTTGCCAAAAATCGAGGTTGAAAGTAGATGTACCTTAGTGTTATGGATCCTTTAACGTTCCTCTTCGTTGAATTCGCTGTGTATTTTGCATTCCACATGAATGTATGCCATGTAAAGTCAATAAATGGAAGTTAACATTTCTGGTTCAAATGGCAACGTGCTCAGCATTAATTTGTCGTTGATACCTAACTTCCATCATTTGCTGAAATATATCCACCCCTCAAAACCCTGCCATTATCGTCGTCATTCTCATTCTCAGAAACATGGTAATATGTAAATCAACTCTAATGAGATCAGGTCTTCGTGTCCTATATTACACCTGGAGATACGACACATTCTGCTCGATGGAGCATGTGACAAATTTTCATGGAAAATTCCATGTGATGAGAACTTATTCTGAATATATTTTCCACGAAAAAGAGTTTGTAGACTTTGTTGACAACGTTGGTAGTTGAATTTTTATCCCAATACATTATCATTTTTGTATCGTAGTTCGTCTTCTATATAATTCATCTACATCACCTATCGGATAGTGAGATATGTATTGTGAAGAGATTGCGAAGGCAGACAAATAACTGAATGATAATAGCGAAATTGAATGGCTTTGATGAAGATGGAAGAAATTGTGATGACAAGGAATAACATCGAGATAAGAAGTATGATTTTATGATGTAAGAAAGCTTACTTTAGTGTAAGTTTGTTACGTTCACCCCATGGTAGCACTTCCTGGCTGATAGATGAGTGTACATGAAATATTCCTATTGAGTTCACCCTATCGTTATATAGAGTTATCAATATTTTCCGTTCATTTCTCTTTTTTGATGCTTCGCAGATTTTAATATTGCCTTAATATGCCATATCAAATAAGTGAGATCTTGAATTCCAGGCAGATATCAAAAGACTAACATCGATAAAAAAGTTCGAAGGGAATAGTGAGCAGTAAAACAAAACTGAGGGCACAGAGTGCAGATCAAAATGTTCGATGTTGAGCACGAAAAAAATGAGAGGGTAGAAAAACGCTCATACAGCTTTTGTCCCACAGGATATATCCCCTAAATGTTCAGACATGCTTGGAGAGATCGCGAAATGCGAGGCACTGAGGGGTTTGACGGATAAAAAACAAATATGAAAAAAAACGTCATGGTATCACGCATGCGAGGCGTTTCACAGACAAACTCACTGTTATCTCTGACATTTCTCAGCTGCGATGGTTGAGGGGGAAAAATTCATGATAAAGTTATATTCTCTTCCACTGATTCACTCCCTTTATCAACTTTCATCATGATTCGAAGAGAGTGTTGCGAGTAGATGAAAATATTTGTCGATACAGCCAATGTTTGTAGCAAAGAGATAACACACGTTCTAAAACTGGGGCAAAAGGAATTATAATCACGGGAACATAGTCTGCCTCTACATTTATCGTTTATGTACTCAGCAAACATATTCGAAGTAATCAATGTGCTAAGTTTGTTTGTATCTATGTCTGAAAGTGTATACATAAATTCCAACCTACAGGGTGGAGTATTTTGGCGATATAAAAAAGACAATGGTGCAATGGGTGGAATGGGTGGAATCAGAGTAAATACTAAAATTGTTGCGCACAGAAAAAGTCCGCGTGCATTTTATGAAAAACTGTTCCTTCTATGTCAAATGCAATAAAGGAATCAAAAAGTCCCACATAACACCGACAAAGATAGCTAAATTGAACAACACATAAAAATATATGATGATTCCCATTTCACAATTTTTCGGTAACAATCTTGCAGTCCACTTTTAGATAGACCAAAATGGAAGAATGAAACACGCGATGTGTAGGTAGAGCAACGACTTCAAACCTTTCATCATAAGAGGAAAGAAGAAAAATTAGGTCAGCAATACAAATCGACGTCACTGGATGTTTGGGATTGGGAGAACCAGGTTGGATTGTACTTTATTCTGGCGATGGAGAGCAAAATGTAGAGAGAGGTAACTGCGGCGAGATAGAAAAGGCCGGAGGAGATAAGGAAGTCGGAGAAAAAGGTAGACTGTAGAATTAGATGTAGTGCAAAAAGTGAGAAAAAAAGATTCGATGAGACTTTGTTCAAATATCCACGAACAAACCATAAGTTTCAGAGTGCTCTAAAGAGTTAGACACTTGAAAATACCACAATTAAGAAAAATGTGATGAATCTGATTAATTTCATTATGAGAAACGTAATAACGAAAAGGAAAAAAAAAAAACGTACATGTTATGGTGAATTCGAAATTGGTGTTGAATTTTAATTAGTTGAATTTGGATTGAAAACCGAATTAATGTTTATGAAATTGAAACGGATGCAACATGTTATACCTTCTACTTCAGGATTCACAATTCATCCCGATGGTAGTCATTTAAAATAAAAAAAAAGGAAAAAGAATTTCATTGTCAATGCATTTTTGCATTCACCACTGTTTTACACCCAACACCCGGTGCATCAGTTTTATTGGAATGCCAGTTGACACACACACAATTCCACTTGCAGCATTTTTTTCAATCACACTTGGAAACGGAAAAAAAGGTGAAAAAATTCTTCCTCGCCCTCGTTCTCCTTTTTCCCAATTTCGTTATTCCATTGTGTTCCGTTTTTTATTCGCCCACCCACAACATTATCTTTATCCGCTGATCTAAATCAGTCTGGTGCTTGTAAGAAATAAAAAAAAGTGAGTGTCAAATCGGGACGGAAATGGTTTCATGATAAATGAATATAACGTCCAATGTGGCGGGTAACGTCCCACTAGAACCTTCGAATTCACCAATGCCAAAATCTATATTATATCTTCTCTAATCTAATCGCATCAGTCATCGCGAATAACCAAGGGGATGGAATCAAGTGAGCAACAATAACTTCGTAAGAAAAAGTTCAAATGATTAAAAACCCTAGTCATGAATGAACAATTGGTATTAACTTTATTATTTAACTTGAAAACTCAGCTGTCTAATCAACTCAGTTTGAGCTCGAAACCTTATTCGATATTTTGCAAGTCACGTTATACTCTCTGTATACATATTGCGTGTTTGTGTGATCACGAGCAGTTAGAAAACGCTATACTGGTTGGCGTTTATTGGCAGAGAACAACGCACACGAAAAAAAAAAAAATTTGAGGGGAACAGACGAACTAAAATTGAGAAAGGAGAACTATGGATGATTACACATTGGCGACATTGCATCTCAATAGTAAAATAATAATATTTTACATACCGGATAGTATTTTTCGTGTGCATAAAAAAAATATGTGAAAATTATTCCATCCATGAAATATGCTCGTCGTGTTTCAAATGTTTTTTCTATCCTTATCAAAATATGAAATAAATATTTGACTTTGAAGTCACAGAAATTTATCAGGTAAAATCAAAGTAGCTCAAAGTCGTTTTCAAGATTTAATTTACTTTTTTTGTATGGAGCAACCACTTGCACGTGATGCCCATCGAATTTTTTATCCTAATCATTTTATGGATTATAAAAGCACTTTATAATAGCTCCGACTATAAGTAAAAGTTCCTTATCAAAAGTTTCATTATTCCGGTAATAGTCTCCTTTGTTTATTTTATCTCATCGCTAAAGGTTTACGATAGTGAAATAGAATAAGACGGAGTGACGTTAGCTGTGTTAGTAATAATTGGGAATTGCTTTCCCTGTATAGACTATTATATAGCTACATGAATCATATTGACGGTATGTAGGAGGGTTACCTGTTACTACTACTATACAAGTGGACGAACTATCGCGAAGGTCGAATGACGCTGGGTTTCGATCCACCTTAACCTTTTACAGCGTTCTACAAAATATAATAGGACAATGTTTTGTTGAGTTATGATTTGATCAAGTCGATAATATTCTATTCCACACCGTTAACCGCTTTAACTTCCGTTTTTTTTATAACGTCAGGGAGACATTAAAATTCAAAATCTTTCATGTCTTTGCATCATTCTCAAATAAATTTTCTATTATTATTTACGTAGAAGAGTCCAAACGAAATTTGTGTTATTATTGTGAATCATGACTACGATATTGTGACTTGTGATGTCGAATCGTACTGGAATTTCTTGCTATATTGGATATTCCTACGAGAAACCTGCCATCATTCGATATTTAATTTTCGAGGAATACGAATGTACATTCGATAATCCAAACAGTGCTACACGTTGGTTCTCCGACCTCCGATTTATAATCAAATCGTAGAATGATTTTTAATCAAAATTCATTGGGAAAAAAGTGATGATAAAAATACATATTTCATGATTTCCATTTAAAATAAATTAGATATTGTTATCGATTCTCAAAATGAGATGCTGTTACCATGGCACTGCACCATTCCAAATGTTGAAACAAATTTGAATTGATCTATAAAAAATGCACAAACGAGTAATAGAGTTTTCACAATTTATTATCATACAGTGGATAGTGAATTCCAACCGGTGTGCAATTAATTCCGATTCCATCATAATGGACAATAATGGCGTGCATGCATGACGAACATATCTGCTTGAATCCGTTCCAATACCCAATGAATTTACTGGTGCAGCAATAGATGTTCATATCAGACTTCTCAATAACACAAAAGTAATGAAAAAAAGCAAATGTCATTGCATTAGATATACTATTAATTTAGAACTACCAACAATCAATTTCTGTACTTCTCTATATTAATAACAAGGAAACTTTCGGATTGTGAATTTCATATGCAGCATAGAGTTTCTATTCAACAACTGTCTTAAGTCCTCACTTGTGTTTGTTGAATAAAAATAACTTTGTCGATGTAGATTGATGGAATGGTAGGAAGAAACATTATTTCAGGATCAATGAATTTTTTAATAGGATTGCTATTTTCATTGAATTTTCTTGTGCATCATTAATCGTAAAATATGTTTGTGCGCATTATCGGCGAAACGTTCCCTGATACTCTCCAATGCGATAATAGTCAGAGTGGGATCGAACTGGGGGCATACTTTATTGATTACACTAAAAATTCAATGTATATATAAATGGATAATGAATATCAATCCGATTAAATCCTGTTCATCAACAAATATGTCGAAATGAAGAGTTTGTTTGAATATTTTGAGATTGTTCACATGATTTATATCCAATGTTTTATATCTGCGTGCCGACAAACAATTTATTCATTCCCAATTAATTAATATACTCGTACTAGTTTGTGTTGCTGTAGCAGAGTCAACCTAAAAGTAATTATAAACTCTCGGCACATCGACTGATACACTCATCTAAGTTTTCCAGTTACAAATGTTTAGAACACGACCGATTCCGTTATTGAACCCTGATGGACCTTTTACATATAAACTCATCTAGTTATTTTTGCTCTCAATTTGACTCGCTCTCAAAGGTACCTCAAACTTAACAAAAAAATTTAATTTTGCATCTCAAGACTGTGAAAATGAACGAGAGATTTTCTAAGTTGTGCGAGTAAGTAATGAGCAAGAATAAGTTTGAATAACCAAAGAAAAAACAAAATTAGAAAGGAAAAATGCAAGAGAATGAGAAAGGGGTGCCACTTGCTTTTGCACTTCAGTAGGAATATTTGTAGCAGAACTCTCAGAAGTCGGGTGAATACAGACCAAACCACAAAACCGCTAGCCAACCTCGGAATATATAAACAGAGAATGCGAGAGTGAGAGAAAGAGAAAAAAGAGAAAGAATACTTGCTACACTTTCATCTCGACTTTTTCAAAAGCCCCATAGCTGCCAACTACGTGAAGAGACAGTGCAACCCATATATGGTGGCTTTGGGATGAAGGAGGAAGAAAAGGTCTAGAAAGCGCGATATAGAGAGACGTAAATAGGACACGAGCCTAGGGAAAACTGAACGAGTCTATTGTGTCTGTTGATGCAGAAAGTCCATACGAATGAGGAAAAAATGAATAAAATAAAAAGAATAATAATAGAGATGCTGATGAATGAAATAATTAAGGTAGAAATATATTGCCATAAAGTACATATCTAATGAAGTGGAAAAATTTATTTTCATATAAATACTTCATTGCACAAACTTATCTGAACAATGAAAGCTACTTTTTCTCTTTCATATTAATGAACCACTGCCCTATTGTCAATCAAATGAATGATTATATTTTCGCATGGTTAACCAAGATGTTAAGGATGGAACAATCAGAAGACCCAATAAGTTAAACCACTTCCTATATTATGGATAAATTGGTATAATCTCTATTCTTCGGCTGGACATGGTTCAGTAGACGAGTGATGAATAGCTTTTGGAGGTGGAGGAATTAATCTTCAACCTCGGAACTATCATTAAAAAATATATGCAACAGTCCCTAATATAAATCTGCATCATCTGAAGCCTTGAGAAGACATCAAGGCTCAAAAAAAAACGTTGCTTCTACAGGTGCATTTTTCTAAGATTATATTTTCAATTTAATTTTCCTGTAGAGAAGTTTATAATATCCAGCACACGGATGTTTCTCCGAGAGGATATCTATGAGTGAATGAAAAGTTATAAAAAAGTGTTTTTGTATAAATGGAAGAATACAGCGGAGGAAAGACACTAAACAAATACAAATAAAGGAGATGGAACAACATAATGGGGGATGGTTTCCATCAAGTAACACGTTGTTCTGACTGTATGAAATCATATATATATATATATACATATCAGTGAGTCTTTATATTCCCAAGCGACGACTGTCTCGTTTCCCCCAAATTCCATTTGCATTTATCAGCGCCCTGAGGCTTTCTCCACTTCCTACTTCATACAAAACACCGCACTAACTTTTCACACACCTCACTCCTATTATTTTCTTTCTACATTTCTTGTGCATTCTCCATAGAGTTAAATAAGAGGAGGAATAGAACAGAATAGAATAGAGAGTAGAGAGAAAGAGAGAGAGAAAAAGAGAGAAAGACCTGTGAACGAGGAATAATTTTTATGTCGACCGTTTGTAATAAAATAAAAACATAGACGATAGAAGAGAAATGTGCAGCATTATTTTCCCTTTTTTCCTCATGTAAAGTTGAAACTCTTTTTGTCGGTATATATACAAACTACTACTACTTCACCATCGTGTGAATTGAAGTGTGTGCATTATACTCCCTTCTCATGTATGCTCGCAACTATTTGGCCTAGGGTTATCTGTTAAATTTAGTATGGGTGGGAAAGCAATGTGTTACATACTCACCGCATAAGAGAAGGTGCCTAGACCCATTTCGATATGTGGCGGTTGCAACCTGTACCCGATATTATGCCCCGAAGCTACACGCGCACGAAGAACGCATATGTAGATATGTACATACGTGATGCATTCCATGTTAGAGAAAGAAAGAAAGAGAGACTGAGAATGATACGATTTTTACAAGGTGAAAAAGAAAAATTCATGTAAGATAAAAAATTATACAAAGTGTGAAATGGATTGAAGCCTCTTGGATGACAGACAGGTCAAATTTGTTTTGACGCATTCTCAAATTACGTGAATCATCAAATAATTTTCAATTCAATTTTCGTCTTTCAACTCTTTTGATTAAAATGTTTTATTAATCAACCTATTCGACATTATATCCACCTTGTCCATATATCCACTTTAAACAGTTGTGCTTTCAAAAAATAATCATAATAATACAATTATCATCTTATATATCATTAACAAAAGAAAAACCGAGCATTTTCCTATGTTGAAAAAGTTTATATCCATTAGTCAAGTATTTAACAGTATCTCGGTTCGTCCAATCATGAATACTCAACATCGATCGCTATGCAACAGTTAAATATTTCCACCCACGGAAAATATATATATATATATATATCTAGTAAAAAGGCGTTCCATGAAATTCTTCAAAAGGTTGGAACCGTGCCGAGTACTTGTTGCCTCATGCCTCATCATCCTCCATTTCTTCACTTCCTCTCCTTCTCCTTCTCCTTTTCTATACGTCACTCAGCTCTGCAGATTCATCTAGTTCATCGGTGAAATTTTTTCTACATCCCTCACCAACACTCTCGTACTTTACAACATATTTACATCATCCTTCAAGTCTACCCACACTTCTATCTGTCTATATACAATCGTGCCTTTCCAACGTGATGATTTTTTCGCTTCTGGCCTGGTACTGTGCGCATGGCTCATATACCAACACTTTGTCAGAGCCTATCTGTCGCATATAAATGTGCTTTCACTAATGTGTTCATGTATATGATGTATACGCAGGTAAAATAGGAATAGATAGGTACATTATTCCTGTATATCATTCCACCATGAATACCGACGAGTATATATGCAGGGCAGCGATTTTTTTTTTTTTCTTATCTTCTAACTCTGCCATATATTCACACACACGCATATATATATAAAATTCATATCGCACCACCACTTCATCCAGACTGTATGTTCATTCAGTAGTCTCTACTTTTCAAGGGCCTCTCTTCTACCTCTCATATGAGAACCCTTTCACGCAAATTTTTTCTGACTTCGGATACATATAGATATATCAACTAGGATCTAAAAAAGGATATGCATTCGTTTTTATCATTTGGCATTTGCTCTGTTATTTTATTTTTTTTTTTTTTTTTCGCCTCATTCTTTTTCGCTTTTTCCCACTCATGATTTTTTGTATCCTGGAAAACAAAGAAGAATAGGTACAGATATAAGTGTGTATGATGATTTGCATATGAGGTTTCATTTTAATAAAGCTAGTAGGTATGCGACATATAAATATTTTCTTATGATGAAATGTAGGGCATTATAATTCAGTGAAATTGAATTATTTCCATACATAACTTTCCATAGATGATTGGGAGAAATCATCAGGAGGATGCGATTAAGTGTTTCATTTTTTCTCTAAAGTGGAAACTTGAGTGAACATGAATCATCTTTGAATGTAGATCACGAATTCAAATTAGATGAAAATATAGCAGAAAATATTTTATTCAGTCACTCTTTCCTATCATTTGTCTACAGTATTAATAAACAATTGGCATTATAATTTGCATTCTTTGTTTAGGGACACCGGATTCCATCTGAACGTGCATCCACCATTTACTCATTTACTCATTCACTTACTCACTCTCCCAAACTCCCATCTCCAAACAATCAATATTCACTCAATCGTTTCGAATAACGTCGACAAGTCGCGTCCTGATTCCGTCCATTGCTTTTGTGTGAAATTCCAGCAGTCACCTTTATTTCGACGACAAGTTAGTGAATGCATTCAATATACTGATAAACCGAGATGAATTGTTTTTTATCAGATGTATAGTCCAGAAAAGTATAAAAAGCAAATATAGTACAATTCATTTCACTGCCAAAATAAAAATCAATAAATTTGTTGACTGATTACAAATGGAAACATTTTCACTTGCATGAACGAAGAAGGTAAAGAATACGTGGGAAAAGGAGAAATGGGTGAACAATAAACTATGAAAAATATTTCATCCCAAACTTCGTCAAAAAGATATATTACCTTAGTAAGAGCAAAATACACATTTTGTATCGTCCAACAAGAGGGGACAATTTTATCAATATCGTTGTGTTAGCATTCAAGATATTATCCATACAATTCCCATTGATGTCGAAACAGCTAGCAATACTCCCGTCGTACAGCCCGCGAATATCGACAGCTGATCAACCATTTCAGAACTCGCACCGATAATATATAAATGTTCTTTTGCAATCCATCCACGTATACAATTCCACGACTTTTTTGTGTAACTTTTGGATTTCAATTCACTAGGGACTCGTCTCCCCTTTGATATACGATTGTTATCAATCTGATAAATTATTCAGAATGGAAATGAAAAAAGAGTAGGTAAAATTCCCAAAGAGCCATGTCTCCATCGTCGCCGTCTCTGTCTCTGTTGTCACATATGTGAAGAAAACACTTCCGGGTTTGAATACATTCTCCTCCTATCCATTCATGCTTATTTCAAGCTCATTGTGCACAAGCTCAATGTATTCAGCTTTTGACTCGTCGTGTCGTGCCACTACACCCAACATATACAAACATAGTCTTATATATACATGCATACACATTGCAACAGTGGCTGTCGCTTTACTCATTGGAACACACATTGGGGTCGGTCATTTTCTTTGCATTCACGACCGTTTCCTCATCATTTCTCATACACCTTTAAACACATGCACTTACATACTTTCACAAATGCATGCATATTATTATATTGGCATAAAAAAAAAAAAATAAAATAAAATAAAATAAAAGACTTTTATGAAAGAGAAAGCCGAGGATAATGATAAGTGAAAGAGAAAATAGCAATCAACAAGACAACTCACTGACATTCGAGTGATGAATGAACAAACGTATTAGAATTATCAAGGGACAAGACAGTGTGAAATATACATATTCATGTAATACCCAACCCTACTATCAAGTCTGCATCAAATGTAATGATATCAATCAAGGGGGAAACATGAGGTTAAGCACATGGAAAAGGAAGGTTTCTCTCTGCAATAAATAAAGAATGAAATCATATTTTACATATGTTTTTTTTTTTATTCACAGCAACAATGAATCACTCCACGAGAGTGTAGGATGAAAGAGGGTTATTTAAATGATATGAGTATAGTTTCATCGATAATATATCTCGTTAACTAGGTCAATCGGTTTTCCGATAACTAATTGTGGAAGTATTTTGATGTTACCAATTTTCACAGTGACAATAGTAGAAAGTATTTGAAGCTGACAATCTTTGTATATGTTTTGTGAGTCAGTTTCTCATGGAAATTTGGGATTTTTTTTAGTTTACTCTCATTTATATTTCAGACAATTGCAAAAACAATCAAAACAAGTTTGCCGATATGTTTACGATCTTCTGACTGCGGAATGCACCCAACTCAATGGCACATGGATGGATCAAAATGACCCAAACTTCTCTGGGGGCGAATATAGTGAAATTATTCCCGATTGGACTTGGAGCAATGTCACCAATGTTTCAAATTCATCGTACACAGGTAATAACGAAAGAATATAATCCAATTGCTGAAGAAAAAATAACTGGCTATCAAATTGGGATAAAAATGGGAGAACACACGTCTATATCCAATATATATTTTTCATCATCTTCTTCTTCTTCTCCTTTTTTTTTTCTTTTCTAATACTCAAAGGTGAAGCTTCTCATGAGTCAGATGAGTACACTCGACCCTTTGAACTGTGGCAAACGGTCCTAATAGCTTTGTGCTTGGCTGCATGCATTGTTCTAACAATTGGCGGCAATATTCTCGTACTGTTGGCCTTTATCGTTGACCGTACTATAAGACAACCGAGCAATTATTTTATCGCATCGCTTGCTGCCACCGACATGCTTATTGGTAAATGAAAAATAAGTAAATAAATGAATGAATTGAATGAAGAAAAAATAGGAGAAAAAATTTTGGACGAATGAAAATGGAATCTTGATTTTGTTTCTCCCCAGGCACTGTATCAATGCCTTTCTACACGGTGTACGTGCTGATGGGCTCATGGGATTTGGGTCCCCTGCTGTGCGACTTGTGGCTCTCTGTGGATTATACCGTTTGTCTCGTCTCTCAATACACTGTTTTATTAATAACAATCGATCGTTTTTGTTCAGTTAAAATAGCAGCAAAATATCGGGGCTGGCGTACGAAAAATCGCGTTATATGGATGGTAACTATAACATGGATAATACCAGCATTATTATTCTTTATTAGCATATTTGGTTGGGAACATTTTGTCGGATATAGAAATTTAAAGCCAAACGAGTGTGCTGTGCAATTTTTGAAAGATCCAGTTTTCAACACTGCCCTTATAATTGCTTATTATTGGACAACACTTGTGGTTTTATTTATTCTTTATGGTGGTATATACAAAACAGCGTATGATATGCAAAAAAAAAGTGAAGCGAAACAGAGGAAGATGCAATCAATGGTGGCATTGAGCGCTGGTGCCATGTCGGGAATGGCTGGACGCGCAGCGGGCATAGGAATCGCAAAAAATCAAAGTTCGTTCATGTCACAGGACAAACCATCGGGTGTTGCAGGTGGGAATGAAGACGACATGGGTCGTACAACAACTACCAATGCTGATATAAATGCTCAGGATGAACATACGAATAGAAATAAAAATGATATGGATCAAAGTCGTAAGACATCAGCTCACATTATTCAAAATAAAGAATTGGTAAATAAATTAAGCAGTGATGGTGCTACAACTTCTGAAGTAGAGAGGTCAGAACGTTCTAGTAGTCCGGCATTTGATTCAGATGAGGAGAGTACAGCGGCGATAACAACATCATCGAATCAACTGAATACCGGGATAAGAAAACGTTCATCAATAGCTGGTTTGATGGTACACACTGGTGCATTACACGTGTTTGCAACAAATGGGCGATTAAATGGCGCAGTACCAATAAAAGTTGAGATGAATCCACTGGTGAAAAAATTGTCACCAACTAATATATCAGTTGACGTACCATTACTTTCACCAAAACCTCAAGCACTGCCTAAAATACAAGAAAATAGTGTAATTGATAATGAAATTATAATTGAACATGAAAAGTCAAGTTGTACTTTGACACCTGAGCCATCATTGAGATCTCATGACTGTGAATTACGTCAATCAATTGATGAACAAATTCATGAAACATCGTCATGTGATTCGAAAAATAAAAATTCTGGATCATCAAGCGGACAACAGATTATTCCACCGCCAACACAATTTCGTGGCAGTTCACCAGTATCTGAAGCAACTTCAACTACATCATCATCTGATCCACAAAAATCTTTGATAGTTCATGGTCCAGGTATTTATGACATAATGACTGGTTTGGACGGGGCCGATTTACGTTATATGGATGAGAGTTCAGTCATTGTTCCATCACCATCGTATGAAAGTCCACCTTCATCGTTTTCTTTGAGTTTGGCCAACCCACTGTCAACGGCACCATCATCGCCTATTTTAGGACACACTGGTGTCATGTCAGCAGCTAATACAAGTTTACTCCAAGCCGCATTGATCCGCGCGACCGCACAACAAAGTACAAGCGGTGTAGGTAATATTCATGGAAATTCAAATTTTCCGCAAGTATCAAATGCATCATGTCAAACACAATTGCCACGTGTTTTTGTCACACATCAAGCAAACGCTGCGTCGCAAACATCGCCAATCGTAAGCAAAGTTAATACAGAAGTGACAGTACAGGCGCTCAACACAAATCGTCAACCGATCACCACTATTGTTAATACACCTTTCGAATCATCGAATAGTACAACTACCACAGATCAAAAAATCAACAATCCACCCCAGTTTTCATCATCAAGTAGTGCTATACCAACAGCATCGACTATTGTCAATGAAAATCCGAAAAGAAATTCAAAATCTAAAGAAGATAAGGATGAATGTGGTACAACAAGTGGATCACGACGTGATTTCGTCAAATCCATTGGTCGTAGATTGAAAGCAAAAACTCAGAAAAAAGATCCAACTGTTGGTAGACAAAAATCACGAACGGAGAATCGTGCGAGAAAAGCATTTCGAACTATTTCTTTTATATTGGGCGCGTTTGTTGCATGTTGGACACCATATCATGTGATGGCACTAGTCGAAGGATTCTGCTCCAATCGACCATGCACCAATGAACATTTATACATGTTTTCATACTTTCTCTGCTATGCAAATAGTCCGATGAATCCATTTTGTTATGCATTGGCCAATCAACAATTCAAAAAAACATTTACGCGAATACTCAGAGGCGATTTTCACATGACGTAAACTTTCAGGAGCACAAAAATCGAATTAAAACCGAAACTTTACCTTGTTTTTGTTGTCTATATTCAAAACAAGCATTTCTGAAGAGTATGGTGTGGACAATAATTTAATTAAAGCGTTTTTATGGATAAAGTAAAAATAGATGAATTAACGTTTCCTGATTGGTAATTAGTGAGACGAAAAATATTCGAATTACTTAATAAATGAATATAATGTTCGATGATGATGATGATGATGATGATGATGACAATGACAATGAAAATGACAATTGTGATTATCGATATGGAGAAATGTAGATGATTTTTGTGACGACTATGTTATTATTTGGGGACCTAAAGAGGGTGTAAATAATGTATGTATATGTTTTAGAATCATTATTGAGTCATTAATTTATTAAGAAATTAGCAAATGAGATGCAATGCTATACGAAACACAAATCTGCATGGCAGATAAACAGAAAATCAAACGAAGCGCTGTTGATATTTATCCAATCAACCGGCATGAATAACTAAAGGGTTAAGTAGATCATCTTGTGGATATCGATATAATTGCTCGATGTATCATAGAAAGGAAAAAATACATTTCGAAATCTAACAAATAATAAAGAATCTGAATACAAATAGGTATGAATAAATTCGCGTAGATTGTCAGTCGAGTGTAAATTGTAAATTGTTTGAACAAAGTCTGCAGGATCATGTTGCTCGTTATAAATGTATGATATAAAGAAATAGAAAATATTATAATATGAAAGACGAAAAAGTGAAATACAATAGTAAAAGATTTTAGATTATGTACGCGAAATAGATGGAATTAGAATTCGCACTTATGTTGTATTAGTGATACAAGAAGGAGAGAACGACGGAATAACTTTAATTAATCAGCACAATAAGACAAAAATATTATTTCAATATGAAATCGAAACCGTATAAATGCCGAAGATCAGGAATTAATTAAACATTTGGAACAAAATGAAAAAATTGATAAATGATAAAACCAAGATCTCTCGATGCACTGCCGCAAGTGGCCTATGAATCAAATAACTCAAATTATCATCTTTTTCCTTCACTCTTCATGTCCTATTGTTTCAAAATAAGAACGAAAAGTTTTGATCTGTGGCTATAAACAGTACACGAGAGATAGTAACAATATTGCTTGAGTAGTGTTTAAAGAATTGTATATACATACATAATCAACAATATATGAACAACGCTATAAATAGCGAGGCGAATTGTTCATAGAGCAAAATGATGAACATAAATAAAAATTCAAATGAATGAATTTGAAGACGTTTAGTCGCTTTGCCGTAGATGAAATGTGGCAGAAATATATAAAAACAAAAAATCGATATGTTATAATATGAATTGAATGGTTGGTTGAATATTTTCATAGCTAACGTCCGATTGGATAAACATACAATTATCAATCGCGTGTAGTGGCTTACTTATGCGTTTGTGACATGTACGAGCTTGCAAATAAGCTCAGACCTGGCGTGTCTGCGATAGCGTGTGTGTGTGTGTGTGTGTGTGTGCGCGCGTGTATCATGTGTGTAAACGTGTAAGTATGTTGATATTTCATTGTGTGGTGTTGCCAGGTAAGTGGATAAGAGATTCGCGGATGAGTGCCTCGGCCGCTTCTGAGCCCCACGCCCGCTAGGCACTCAACAATGATCTCTTTTCACTTACTGCATCGTGTACGCGCACACACATTCGAACACTAACAATTGCGCGCAAGTGTGCGCAATATTTCTACGCTTAAATTGACTTTAATATAGTCACAGACGCTACAATAAATCGATATCAGATGTAGAACAGCAATGGACCGTGTATCACTGTCCTCCTTTGCTTCCATTTTCATGCCTCCATTTGCAAACATTCTATTGTGATACCTATTTCATTAATAAGTTCTCCTGATCCAATTTTTTCCCTTCACCACCATCATGTTCAAACAAACGATTCTGTTCACATCGAAGCTTCTTTTATGAATTCTCCATTTATTCAGCTATTGATTGTTATAAATGCCGGGGCAGCATTACTGTAGGGAAAAATTAGCAAATTATAATGTTGTCATAGTAATATCGATATATTCATGTAGGGTTTCTTTTTTTTTTTTTAGAGCCATGGATAACAATCGAATGCCAAAAAAATTCAATATCTAGAAGAAGCAGTGAAGAGAATTAAAATAAGAAAAAGATTACACTGATTCCTCTTCCATTGAACGTTCCAATAATACACGCGTCTAATGAATTGTCTTTATTTTCATACCCTCGACACTACCTCAAGCATTCAACAAATTTATAATAATTATAATGAGTAAAATCATTTTAATAATCAAATTTGATTACATGAATCAATTATGGCATAAAAGTAATAATTTTATGCAATTCATACATGCAACGTTAGTAAGTGTCATTAGAATGATTGATTTTTGATGATAAATACATAGTATATATTCCCTGGTGGTCGTATATTGGCCTAAATCAAAAACAAATTACGCGCGACTTTATTCCCCTGACGATTCATAACACGAGTCAATCGACCATGACACACTTGTATTATGTACAAATGAAAAAAAAAAAAATATTAAATTAAATTACATGTAATTTACATGATGTATGTAAACAAAGAAAATAAAATGAATTAATAACTCATCCACGAATAAACATGAGAGGATGCAAAATAGTGATTACGCAACATAATCATGTGTAGTAAAATAAATATACATAAATGTACATAAAAAAATATTCCGATGCACAAGACGATGCAGTGTTATGTGACGTGCTTCGCTCGACAATCTCCTAAAAGCATTTTATCAATAGAAACTAATGAAAAATAACCGTAATGATAATTGTCATTGGCAAACACAAAGCAAGACGAAAAAAAAGTAAAAATTAAAAATGAGGAGGAATGTTTGGTGATCATGAAGACATGTATTGTATCGAGAAATAAATTTTCTTGCGATTTCAAAGGGGCAGTTGGCATTCAACTTTGTTAGTACGTACTAGTAATGATAATGAAGATAACAATAACATAGAGAATAATAATGATTATTATGATATTAATTATGATGATATCAATGATGAATTAGCAAACTACAAATTGATCAATTTTTTTTGTCGTTCTATTGAACTTTCTCATTTATTTTGTTAGTTTCAATGTATCAATCTTTGATTGCACTAAATGACAGTAGTGTACATGGAGCATGCAGTAAAACAATATGATGTGATATAAATAAGTAAATGAGAAAATAAAAAAAAATCCAAGAACTTGGTTTCATTGTGAACTCTCGTAGCTACTTTTTTATCAAACGTAAAAATAGTCCTGCACTTTTACCGATGGCAGCATATGTGCAGTAGTAGTTGGTCGGTATGGTAGGCCGTTTCATATTGAAATGAAGAACTCCTGTGATATGTTCTATACCCAGGGAATTTTACAAGCAATCTGACGTACGAGTAGAAGTCTTTATTCTGGAATTCCCAATACGTCATGAATAAATTCGCAACATCATTATTATTTTTCAAACATGCATTCGCCATCTGTAAATCTTCTTGTCATCTTACACATACTATCAATTTTATCATTCTTTGCAATTACCATACCCGCTGATGTGTGGCGTGTCAACATACGTAATAATGATCATATGTAACGATCTCTAATTATGATTCATTAAAATATTATAGTGTATATGAGGAAATTTTTTTTCTCATAAGAAGAACGATTAGTTCCTCATATACAACGTGCTGCAGTCACCTTCCAGTAGTGATTCTGTTCATACGCTCAAGATATCCGTTCGGGTTTTCAGTTCATCAAGATGCTCTAATGATAGATAGTTGAATTCGCGAGTGCTGAAATCATACACGAAACGTTTTTATTTATTCTGTATATATATATATTTATAAATATATTAATGAAGTCGTTAAAGTTTTGGCGGTGGAATCGACGTACAGATGTAAGAAATCACATCACACGACCACATCCTCGATTGCGACGATTGGAATCCACTCGGAGGTAATGAAAATATCACTTTTTCATTAGAATACGTAATAAAAGATGCGTATTGTGCGCTTAGTATAGTTCATTATCCTTCATCACGAACGCAAATGTTAAAAGCGCAATTATGAAAATAGTTTTCAATTTTCCAACAAATGTCACTGTTAATTCCACAATTATAACACATGAAATTCTACTCTGGTTTTTTCACACTTCTCTGACCTCACCAAGATATTAATAATTTCCCCTTGAATATTCATCTCAATTAATTTCGTCGAATTACAATATTTTTCATTAAATCATTTGACCTTTTATTCTGTGAATTTCGGGTAATGAAAATAACCTACAATGCTTCCGAAGTAAACACAATTGCCAATTCTCGACACAGACAATATACAAAATGTGCGCCGGTTAATTTTTATTGCCCCTTTATCCATTGTTGTAGAAAAAAAGAGAAATGAAAATGATAATCTCAATAATGATACGAGCCACACCTAAAGAGAAGGGAATACAGAGAAGTTTTAATTCATTCAGAGTTTACTTAAATTTCTGAACATGATCTTAAACGCATGCAGACAACAACAGTGCATCCATGTTTTGTCATGAGGTTCAGTACCGTTATACAATGCATGATTGTTGGTGACCATTGATGAATAACAAATGAAAAAAAAAATGACTGGCCCTTCAATGACCCCTAGTATTTCCCTCATCAGCGTGACTGGCGCCATAGTCACCACTTTGTGAACATTACTTTCCTTCCTGTAACCAGCGTACTTTGTTTGTCATACTCCAGTCTTGTTCCAGCTATCGAACGTGGTGCATTAAATTCGTAGTGGTTCGAGTGAAATTAAAAGAGAAAACTGAAATAAAAATAAATAATAAATTTATAGAAAAGTGCTGATGATTATATGAGAAGAAACAAGAAAGAAAAAATGGCAGAGCCGGTGGATGAAAATTGTTTTATTCGCAACAAGCCAATATTTTTCAAGACAGAGTTATCCTCGCAGACTGAGCAATTACGTGCCAATCGCAATCCAAGAAAGATGCAATTATCAATAATAACAGATACAAAAATAAACGCACCACTCTATCCACGTCGTAAAAAAAAATCAAGTGTAAAATTACAATTATCGTGCCAACCACCGTTATTAATTTCACCGAGTCTGAAATATGATATCAAAGACTCAGGAAATAACAATAAAGAATTATTAAGGAACTCTAAATTCAATATTAATTGGTATCAGATATTGAAACGTGAAATGTTGAAGAGCTTTCGTACGAAAATTCATCCCACGAAAAACAAGTACGTATAGAATACATGCATATCTATGCAACTGTTTCATTCTTTGATCAATGTAATAGTGCCGAATCGAAGTACACATGTCCCGCCCTTTTGCCTGTTGCGTAAAAAAGATGATGGACCGAACAAGAGAATTCGGTCAAGTATACTGAGCTTTTTCTCGAGGCGGTTATTGGGTTGTGCTGCAAATTTCATAGATATCGGAGTACTTGTGCGCTATTTGTAGAACTCATTTGGCACTCTGTTCTGGCATGCGGTGTAATCTCCATTATTTCAAAATCATATGCGGTAGACGAGATTGAACTTCCAATCCAGATGGATAACTTGCGGGCTGGATCACAATTAAAAATGTGACTTGACACTTGCAATAATATATGTGAAAAAATGAAATATCGGTTTCATTTCCTTCCTCGAATATGCCATTCAAAAAAACTTTAAACGTTCTTCAATTATTATATGAACACTTTCATAATCTTCCATAGAAAACGAGCAGAAATCTTCTAGATTTTGATACAGTTGTGGATGGGTGGCAGAGCGGAGAACCTGACTTCAATTTTCTTCATCAAATTAATGCCACCACTTCCATAGTCATCTTCAAAATTGTATACAAATGTTTATGAAAGTAGATTTTTCATTATATTCGAGATAAATTTAGATGAGGTTTGATCCGTATGTTATTCATTTATAATGTAAACTATTACATAGAGTATATGCTTATGCTTATATGCCACACCACGAAGTTGGTGGGTTTGGGAACCTCCGGATGCATAGGGTGGAGATTGAAATAGTGGAATCGGTCGTGTGACCTATAGGGGGAATAAACGCGTGCAGGTGAGTCAGCCACGTAAACGCTGAACTCGGATACGCATTCATTTCTTTTTATTTTTGTTTGTATGAACACATAATATACCATAATGGTCACGTGCGTTGACTACGTGTCGTCATTGTCTAGTCCATGTGCAACCGTGTGAAACAATAAAGAGGAAAAAATATATACATTTTCGATGGTGTGTTGGTAATGGACTTCCTCGACGAGTTCACCGGACCCGAACAAACTCGTAGGGTCCACCACGCACGTATCCGTAATTCTATTGTCGTATCTTTTGCAACTCCATCAACTCACCTGTTAATCTCATATATACGATATGTCTACGATAAAATGTGGAAACCCGCATCCGGAGATAGTTTATCACATAATAATGAATATTTTCCAATTTTCTGATGTAGGAAAGAAATTGTTTTTGGAAGATTTGCATCATACTATTCTCGGATCGACAACTCAAGGCTATACCAAAATTATAACAAAGATGTATTCTCGTGTGAAGAAGTGCAATTTCTTATTTATAAATTAGGTGAAAGAAGCGGTGATAATATACATCTGACTATAACCAAGCCATAGTAAACTTGTGTAGTAATGGTTGGATGTCCTTTATTATAACACTTCAAATTATAACGGGTATAATTAATCTCCATTAATAATTTATTCTGTTTCCATTTATGAGCTCCTTGTTATTATACTTTTTATCCAATCTGAGTAGAAAGAAATTTTGACATAAACTCCAGGCAATCGCCCACAATCTTCACCGAATGAAACGATACCATGCACTGTGCGGGCAATCGCCAATGGTCCACCTGAATCGCCATTGCATGAATCTCTCTGATTACCACCGTAACATAAATGTTTATCTTCAGACATTAATGAAGCATAAATTTTCGACATATTGCGGCATATTTTATTCGGAACCTTGTTAACACTAACGGTTTTCAAAGTTCTTGAGAGATCCTGCATGAAAATGAAATAAAAATGAATCCATTTCATCAACACATTCGAGTTCAGTGAATTGTTTTTTGTTGTTGTAATAACACGAATAATTATGTGGTATTACTCACACCTGAGGAAGTGACACCCCAACCGGAGACCCAAAGTTTATCCGGTGGTTCTTCATACTGCAATGGCAATCGTGCTGGTAGAGTTGTCATCGAAAATCGAAATTTCGGAAATACTTTAACAAGAGTAAGATCGTGGATTGGTACTGAACTGCCAAAGTCGTTTATCGTTGATGAGTTATACAGTTTGACATGTCTGAGTATATGAAGACTACCACTGCGATCGTAGAATCTAGATCCAGCACGAATAAAGTAATGCGCCTTGTATCTTGGTGATGGACTGAAATAGATTATTGGAGACGAAATATTTCTACACGTTTCACTATTTGGGTTTAATTGCGAGGTGCGTACATGCAATGTAGTGCTGTTAATATCCATTTCGCCGACAAGATGATAGCTCCACATACAAATCCATCTTTTCGTCGATGAACTGACACCATATATGGCCGATGAGGAATCGCAATATTCAATCCACCAATTATTTTAGTTTGCACATTATTCTCAATCGGACGTAATCCAGAGACATGGCCTTGAAAATAAATTTAACTATATAATTCTATAATTTTTAAATACTTGATGAGATGTTTGATTCGTTAAATCAAAATAGCTCACCAAAGAGGCATATTATCGCCAACGCGTTCCGCATCATTGGTAAATTCAAAGCTGACTCACAGTGTACCAAGTAAACTTTGTCGTTGTATATTGAATTTGAAACTCGTAACATCATAATAAATGTCAGGTCAGCGGAGTGTAATAAATATTCTAACTCCTATCAGAGAAGAAAGAAAAAAAGAGTTGAAAATAATTTGACATGATGACTAATGGGTAAAATTGTAAAATGAAACTGTTACAACGAAAACAGTCTAGAACATCGATTATCATTATCCACTTTTATTCGTTTAAACCAATCCCAACGCTAATCAACTAATTCATATAATGTTCATATGAAATTATCCTAATAAAATATAAAAGAAGAAATATTAATCCAATCCATGGAGTTCAGCGATCTTGCCATGGGCTTTAATACGATCTCTTCCGTCTATACATTGATTCTTGGATTTCAAAATCGAGATAATCTAAATTATCATTCGGTTGGTCTATCATTGCTGGATATGTCTGAAATGAAGAAGAGCTTCGGCAATATGTATTCTGGATAGCTGAAATTAAATAATTCATAATATACCGATTGTGATGTGGTATCTTCTGCATTTTCTGCCCGAAAAATAACACCAGACAAAATAACAATGAATTCATAAAACATTGTAGCCAGGAGAAATGTATTTGCCAACGTCATAATCGTACTTGGCATTCGACGAGCATTTGTTCGCACAATACTTTGCATCGACGTAAACCAATCTCGGTTGAAAATATGTGAAAAGTCAAAAATACGTTGTAGATCATTACCTACAACGAATCAGAATTGATATAAATGCATCTTGGGTTTTATTGCAGTGATTTAGGACTTCATACAAATTTTCCTCTTTCACTATTCCAATTTCCATACCTGTCAGATTCTGATCATTGTTCTTCGTTAAAGAACGATTAACACCGAAAAAGTCTTGCCAAATGTGAGGGTTGGGCCTCGGTGTCTGATTGGAGTTGTGATCGAGCCAATCTTCCAAATCTTTCCAAAATGTTCCAAAACATCTAATTGCTCGGAAATTATTCGACAAGTCGAATCCCAAAGCCGTAGACACTGTTTGGACCAAAGCTTCTTCAACAGTGGAGGTGATTCCACGTATATGTCCAATAACAGTCATAGCAATATCTGACAAATTTTTAGTATACTGCGCTAATTGTCGTGAATGTTTCTTATAGTCTCTCAGTACCCGCGGGTTATTTCTAGATCTTTTCAATAAATTTTGTTTTTTTTTCGCGGCCTCTTGATATATTTGAACCAAATTATTCACCTCCTGCATTATATCTGAACTCAATTCACTTTTCATAATGAGATTTCCAAGTCTTCTAACGACATTTCTCGATGCAGCAGATGTCATGAATGATTTTCCGAATATTTTTTCGATAAGAGATAATAATGGAACATCAAGACTTCGATAACTATGATCGTTACAACTTATCATTATGCTGTTAGTATTTCGTATCACTTCACATGTAGTGTTGAGGATATCAATGTTTCGAGCCAATTGCTTGTTAGATCGTAAGTTTGACAGCGTGGAAGCAGCGGTATATTTGTCAGATAGGTTTTCAACACATTGATTAACCATTACGACTTGTGTCAGACAATTTTCAAAGTCCCTTTTGGATGGATTTCCTACAAGGACTCGACATGTCATAGCAACAATATCGCTGAAGCGATGTTCATGTGTGTTCGGATTGTTTGGTATTTGTTTTGACAAGCGGAAAGTTACAATTTTTCTAGTTATTCGGGGTGGATGTCTCAGAAGTTTCGCGAACGCACGAGCTAAATCAAATGGTGCAACAGTTGTATTCAAACAATATAAATATGCCTCCAGTGAGAAATCAGTTTTATCGGCATATGTCAGCAGCCTAAGTATGCTCGGGGAATTTCGTGTCATCCTTTTTAGCAGCGACAATTGCGTTCGTGAATATCCTTTCTGGCGATAACCATCCTTGTGAAGATGATTGTCTATCAATGATAATATTTCTTCACCAATTGGTATGAGTTTATGTATGAATGCGAATAGTTCATGAATTATTGATTCGCGAACAGTGTTTGATGGCGTTTCATTGGACTCCCTAATCCTTGCCAACGACGTTCCAGCATTTTTCTTGTTTGAATTTATTAATCCAAGATTGTGAAGCAAATTTTCAACTTCGCCAGATATAGCATTACTTATGAGTTTCACATTGAGATCCAGCGGAGACAGTTGTCTTGAATCTTTTTGTGTGAATAAATTATTGTTTGGGCTTACATAGTTTCTCAAAACATTAGTAACGACTATTTTGATTTCATCAAATTGTTTTGGATTCAATCCAAGATCACTCAATGACAATTCTCTTCCATTATCACGTATTTCTGCGTGAATGGTCTCTCGTCGAAAAAAACCTGTAAATCAATTGAATCTCTAATGACATTTTATGTTGAGATAATATGACAATATCATTCTTCAACTTACCAACGAGAAATAAAATCACGAATAATGACATACGACACATCATCAGCCCAACTGATTTTCAAGCGTTACCTTCCTCTTTTTATAGTCCTGGTTTCTTGCTTAAATGATTGGATCCGAAGTTGCATAGGAATATGATAATATACTACACTTAAAGAATTTATCGAACAAAATAAATCATGAAGATCGTTTTGGAATTTTTTACAACCGCCATCAATGTTTTTCCAATGTCCATTGCTTCTAGAAAATACTTAGATTCTTGAATGAATCCCATATCTTTACGATGACAATGAGAATTTATGGCACCCTACGTGCCGAGATAGTTTTTGTCATATTTCTTTGAATTATGGTGTCAAACGGCATCAATGATGTCACACGGTAACAGATGTAGATTGTCTGAGAGATCCAGTCGAAATGACTCACATATTATACATACTCCTTATCATTAGGCCCGTGCCGTATCTTCAAGAGGTAAATCTATCAATATTCAAAACTATTTCCTGTCATGACGAGAATTGTTATCATGCAATATCTTTCGCCGATGAAGCTATGAATTACTAGTCTAATGAATGTCTCGCACAATCTCTAAATACGTATGAATTGTGGAGCCATTTATATCCTTTATATTTAAAATCATGGGTGGTTGTTCTCCTCAGATGCTTCGTTAAAAATTTAAGAATTTCACATTTCTGCTGTACCATTGAAACTATGAGAAAGTATGAAAAATCCAGTCAACAACATATTTTTTATTGAATTAGTATACGATTGATAATGATAAAAGGCAATGCCTGTCCTTCCCGCGATATTGATGCCGGTAAATTTACCGTATAGTGATGCCATCTTATGGCCGAAACAGATATCATTTTTCTCATTGGACCAGATAGTAGTAGGTGTATTGCGGTAACCGCATGCCTCCAGATCAGTAGATACTTGACAGCCGGCATCCTTGGCCTCAAAAATACCTTCAGTGCTCGTACACATTTATTTATTTGTTTAATCTACAACATTAGCTTTTCAATATTTTTATAGAGGAACATCCAAATGTTTCAGATCAATTTTAATAGTACCGCATGTGCTGCGAATATTGTTCACCAGTATACGAATTGATATAAATAGTTCAGTGGGAGTAGACACAGACTGTGTGACGTTTAATATACTGAAGCTGTAGCTCGTACCTGTTAGCTGACTTAATCGAACATTTTCGATTAACTGAGTATCAAAAATGGATGAGGAAACAATGTGGAAAGGATTTTATGAAAAAATTGTAGCGGAAAAAGCGAAAAAAAATACGACGAATCCAACTAGAACCGAACATGAAATGAGGTAAAGTCCAGAAATAAATTTACATTCAATTCATATTATTCAATCATCGTGAAATAATTAATGAATTTCATTTACCTTTATGAATTCTGGAAAAAATGCCTCCAATTTATCAATTGGCCCTCTATGAATGGCACAACTACATTTCTACGAAACCAATTTAGAATATAGATGGATAGCATGCACGTGATTATAATTTATACATATTATTCGAACTGCAAGTTTAGTTTTCATGGCTATAAATACCCAATAAAAGTTTTCAAACATCGGTTTCTTCGAATGCATTCATGATAGAAATATAAATGCAAATGAACCAAATATATCAGATGTATAATTTACCGATATGTAAGAGTCTTTATTAGGTAGCGCAATATATTGAAAGGTGTGAGCAGTAGGTGTCTACACACTTAGCTTCTCAATGATCGAGAATATCAAGGTCAATATTATGATTCATTACTTACCTTTACGCAATGGAACGCATTCATCAAGTATGCAATGTTACTAAATTTATAATTGGTTCATAGTAGTAATTTGCTTTCAGAACACTTAAAAGTCACATCAATTCGCTGTACTTAAATTTGCCAATTATAGATACTTTCAGATGTAACGGTGGGACAGAAAAATTTTCAGCATGATTATATGTTTGAATCATTGATTGATAGAATGTTGGAGGCTGAATGTAATTAGAATCACGTCATAACTATCTTCGAACTATTTTCATATGAGGAAAATATATCTTCTTAATTATAATGATTGGATCAACGGGGTTTTCCGCAATAAGATAGAAAAGAAAATGATAGTGAGAGGGTGTGTTTTATAACATTGTTTGATAATTTTTCATTCACACAAAGAACTGATGGAGATCATCGCTGATTCACACATGCGACGAATAATTATGAGCGCATCTGACTCATTTATTGTTCAATTTCAAACAAAATTAATTATCTAGTGTATTGTGTATTGAGATATCTTCAAATAAAAAACAATGATGTAGTTATACAATATTTTAAATGGTCGATTTTATTACCGATGAATTTCGTGATTTTAAGTTAGAATGTTCATGTGAATATAAATGCATATTTGATATTTGAATCACATTGATCAACATTCAGTCACAACGAGTCGAGAAATCCGGAAATTCACTCATTCTTCTGGGATCATTCTCCATCGTTCACTACGAAATACAATAGAAACAAAACGGAAAGGAAGATACATACAAAATAATGCATTAATATTTCCAAGAATAGGAAATAAATATTAATATAAATTATAACGAAAAATGCGTCATTATATACATATATATAAATTCTTGTATTGACAGTGATGAATGGTCGAAAATTAATTTCACTATTTGAAATATAATAAGATAAATACGAGCGAATAATACATTGGTACAATTAGTTCAAACAGTGTATTTGAAAATAAATCATCAATATTTGTGTGTAGGTGTCTATATATTCTTCTATTCGTATTAACATAATATTCATATGACCGTGACGTTTTCGTAGGCTTGTGAATACGTGTGAAAATATTCACGTTTACTAATATATTAACAGGCCTTATCATGAAAATCAACTCAAAGCCTATGAGATAGTATATTGTTGGGAGAACTCATACGCATATACAACCATCATTATCGTCTATCTGAATAACTCTTTTCAGCACTCGACTCGCCTCGAAGAAGACTTGTATCAAATCAGTCGTTCCAGAGCTGCTCTACGAATATCATTTTGCAGTTGATAATAAACACCTAATAGGCTTCTAAATACACGGAAATAATTTTTTTTTCCATTTGGAATTAATTCGAATTCAAGAAAACTAAATTGCTTCATTGAAATTTATTCCAAAAGGACTGAGGGCAAATACGATATGGCCCATTTCGATAAATGTGATTCGAGTCATCCTTACTTCGCCGTCGCGGCCTTTCGAATGTCTCAGAAACCGGAAAACAAACCTGTAACAGTTGGAACCATCTATTGGAAATTTGTAGCACACAACTTCCTTCACAAAAGGTGAAAGCATGTCAAAAAGAAAACAAACAAACGGAAAGTGCAATGCAAATGGTTGAGTGTAATTCTGTTTTTTTTTTTGTTTAGTATCGTGGTAGTATAAAAATCTGTTTGATACTTTTTTGTCTAAGTAAGTTTTTGCAAAAGATAGCATGAAATTTCATGGATGTGTCAATTTTCAGGTCAAGACGTAGAATAAATTTCATTAGAATGATAGTCATTTCAATCATAGATTTTCAACGTAGAATGACACACTGATCACCTTGACCCATTAGCCTCGGAGTATTTAATTCTTTAGAAAACTCGAGACATTTGATTACAATCATTTCCAGAATTCTATGGAAATTCCAGACCATTACCAAAATGAGCGTAGTTCGAAACGGCAATTTTCATTTTGTGAAATATCTTTTATTATTTTTTTTCATTCGATCCATCATGATAATCACATGTTTGTAGTGTGTGATAATTTCATTTGTACTCGAAAATAGGAAGCACACTTTTCTTGATAAAGAGAGAAAAATAACATTCATGTGATAAACGAGACACCATTAATAATGCCCTCTGGCAAATATATATATATATATATTCTTGTGATGTCATACACATTACTTCGATCAAGATTGATAATTTTTTTCAGACGATCCGTTTTTAGTTTTCATAAAGTTTGTGAAGTGATTTTGGATTTGCCAATACTAATCAGCGACATTGGCAATCCTTACCACCACATCGGTCTTGAAATTGGATCAGTAGATATTCTTCGAACGCTAATGGGTCATGTTGGCGCCACTCTGAATTCCATCAACGTCTTCTTCACTAATCTCTTCACTCTCATATAATCGATTGATCATTTCCAAGTTAAATAATTATAAAACTCAAATATTATGTATTTTATGAATGAATAATTCGAAGTGTTTTGATCCAAATGGATTATTCTACGATTGAAGAGAAAAAAACCTTATTTGTGCTTATGAATTAGAAATTATCGTTGCATAATTTGTGTCAGAGGTTTAAATGCTGATTAAATTCCCTATTAAAACTTTTTAATGACTTATAGGATACAAGAATCTGACAATGGATTTTTCGAGAACTTGGGGACTCTGTTGGCGGAGAGAGCTCGAGCTCAAGAAGCAGCTGAAGGGCCTGTACCATCATCGTCAAGGAATGATGACCCAAGTGAAGAAGATGACAGTGTTAGTGAAGGTGGGAGCATTGAAGAAGCGACTGAGGCATTATTGGAGTCAGACAGTGATCGAGATGAGAATGAACATGCACTCGATATTGTTGTTGGCGCTGTCGGTTGGAATGTACGTACAAAAATAAACGTTAAACATACATTAACATTAAACATTGACACATTTTTTCTTCAATTTCAACTATAAATCTTTTGTGGCAATTTTACACGATGAGACGTCAGTTTCACATGAGATTTCTATCGAATAGCTCCGCTCACATCGACACATTTATAATCAGTTACATTTTCAATGGTGACGGAGATCAATTAATTACCATGAGCAAATACATTAGGAAACATTGAGAGAATTGCACTCACACGGTCTAATCGCAATTTCTATACAGTGCCCGGATTGTTCGATTCATTTGGAAAAAAGACGCTAATTGTTGATTTATTGCAGATGTCATCGTCTAAACTTGATATTTCTATGTTATATTATTCAAAGTCAATTGGCAAATTATAAAAAACATTCCTCAATGTCGTTTTTATTGAACGAAATGATTATCAATGATTCGTCTTCTGTATTATCGTTGATTAATTTTCGGATATTAATGGATTCAAAAAAAATGTCAACCGATGTTATCTCAACCGATGCTATGTGAAAATGCTACGTTACTTCAAGTTTGTTTTTTTGAATCCATTGTTAATTGTTGAACACTGTCACAAAGGAGTGAGAATTCCTTAAAGTGGCCTAGTTGAATACGAATTCCGCGATCAATTGTTCATCGCAGATCAGTCTAATGCACTCGACTTCACCCGAATTGTGAATTTGTTTTCGATCACGGATATGAAACAAAAGGATATTATCACAATGCATTCACCGCACGTATTCCTGCATGAGCTCGAATGAAATTTGACGTTTCGTATCAGTTTAACTGTAAAAAAAAAGAAAAAAAAAGGGGGATACAAACTGCACTTGCTGCACTGATATTGTCAAAGTTCGAAAGAAAAAAGTCCGATATGAGCAACGAAAAAAAGTCATGAAATAAAACTTCATGAATGGTCGCACTGATAGTGATAACTTTGTTCAAAAACAGAGAAATATAAACACATTAATAATTATACTTCGCCGATTGCTTTCAACTGGCAACTAGTGTGAACATCTTATGTGACATATGAATTACGAATTCAGATCAAGGGTAGCTATTCCAAGAGACTGTGAATCTCGCACAGAAGACATGTGATATATAACTATTAATCTTCGTGTAACCCAAGGGTACTAGGTCGGGACTGACAGAGAAGTATAGGAAGGAAGCGGCAGATGGAACGAGAGAGATTCGGGATCACGTCTCGGGACTCTTCTCTCGGTGCTTCTCGGGCTTAAACGTTTGCATTCGTGAATTGCGTGACGTACGTGGTGAAACACCACCACGAGGATTTGACCGATGGTCTATTCCTGGCAGTGTTAAATTCGCATTCGTTACGTTTCACTGTCTTCACACACTTGACTTGAATTGACTTTTTTATTTTTGTTTATCAATCGACGAAAAAGTAAATAAATTGTTGAAGTATTATTTGCCTCGCTGAAATTAATTTTATTTGTGAATATGGCCAACTGTCGCTTTATAATTATTTTTACAACTTATAAACTTAATGGAAGTCCATAACACGTGGATCTCGTCACAGATTATGTTAGAATGGGACTTAGTTGAGTTATTATTCAATCTGTGGTGCACTATTCAGTTGTAAAATCTCAACGACACTGTAATTCAGTTTGAAATGTAACTCGTCTCCGGCTGCGAATGTGACTATTATACTGTAAGACGTCGAACATTCCGGGGTGATACAAAGAGAAAAAGAAATATTCTTGTCTTAATTTATTTTTTGTATTTTGTTTTTCACACACGAAAACATTTTTATTTTTATTCAGCCGAATTTTTGCGTCAGATTTTAGTTGCCAAGTGTATTCGAAAAAATTATTTCATAATCGTTCGTGCAATAGATATACCTCAGTCGAGAAAATGAAAATAGAATGATGCATGACATCTGGTTTGCCCCAAAAAATTCGAATGACAAAAAACTAAAAAATAATGAGTGAGAAAATATAATTGTGAAAAGATAACGGAAGTATACATCAACAGCGTTATTAGAGATAATGTAAAATTATGATAGAAGGATAGACAAAAAAAATGAATGTCGAATTGGTTTATTTAGATTTTTAAATGCCAGCGAGTGCCTTGGAGATGCCTTGATAGTCAATCAGCTAATTGTCAGTATATCAACTTTCATTGGTTACAATTGTGCCAACTGTATGTATACGCGACGGTTGCGCGGACATTGTATATCAGCTAACGGCCAGTTTAAACGGGATGCGGCCCAGTTCTATCCGACTACCTAAAAATTTATAGTCACCTGCTCAAGTGCCATCCCAGTTTAAATTCTTGCCAAAAATTATATCCGCAGTTACGTCAAAATAGGAAAAATATTCAACGATGTGAACGACATTACAATTGTTCTTTTGACTCTTCTCTTTTATTTTCTGTTTGTATTAACTATTTTTATCTACGCAGTGATATAATTAGATATTCGCTTTTTTTCTTGTCACATTGAATGGCAAAGAATCAATTATTTGATAGATCTCAGTACCGCATTCTCAACTGAGTTAATAGTCAATCGTGAAATTAAACACCGTTTACAATTACATGAAATGAATACACCAATATCAATTGTGACCGAATAAAACATTGTCGAAAAGGAAGGAAATCGAATTAAGAGTTATTATATTTATTACTGTGATGGTATCATGCGTCACATTTGAACTTGCATTATGATTATACTCGGCTTAAAATAAAAATAAATACGAAAAAAAATTCAGAGCATTGGGGATAATCGGATATGCATGGGGTCGAGGTGGGAACTGCGGGGAAGATCAAAGTCACATTAGTCCGCGGATTGACGGTGTACGTAAGGTCACAGACCGAGTTCATATTTGTTCGCTCAAACATTTGCTCACGATAAAGTTTAAATAAATATTTCTGATACATATAAACATCATCTTTAAACAAGCAATGACATCAGGGTATGATGCAGAACATTTAATAATATCGCAATAAATAGAGAGTGTGGTAGGGTCAAAGTTGTATTGTTGAAAAAACTCGATGGCTAACAATTGTGAAGAGACTGATCAGAGTTACATTGTCTGGTGAACAGATGTGCTGCGAGTTTTCTCAGTAATCAACATCACGTGTTTTTTTATAGTGTGCAATTAGTATCATCACAGAAGTGATTCAAGTGCTTGAAACAATTTGATGAACGGCGAATTAAAGCAAGAAGAAAAACGATTGATTGAAGGATGAATACATTTTCATTATCTAATCTAATTTTGAATGCATAGAAATATCGATGCTTTTTTTTCGCGCATATCTAAAATTAGTGATATAAATCATGCCAATAGCGAGTTGTTTATTGCTCCTGAACGTTTGGAGGAGGTGTTGAAAATATAATAAATAAATATTTTTAAAGTATTTTCGAAAAAAAAAACAAGAAGATATTGTTTCTCTAACTTTCTCAGTGCGGATAAAAATGTTTAAGGACACTTGAGATTATTTTATCTTGACAAAATGGTGGTGACAAATATATTTAACGGGATGAATACACTCACCCGCAATAGGAACACCTTCCGCGGTGTACCAAAAGCTGAATTAGAGCGTAAAACGAATGCAATACTTCGTGCAATGACGGTGAGTTGTTAATTCATTCGATGCAGTCAATAGCGAAATGGAAACAAAAACATATTAATTATCACGATTCTGATCATTGGATTATTTTTCATCAATCACGATTGAAATATCCTTGCACCCATTTGTCCAGAGAATCTGTAACAATGAACCATGTACTTTGATGAGCATTGATTGGCGCAAAATTATGAAATAATACACAAATAAACAAGTTTATTTATTTATCTCCAACAGATCGAAGAGCTTTATTCAACTTTGGTTTATATGACCCAACATCAGATTGGCTATGATGTATCCAATGAGTGTGAACAAGAAACTCTTCTGAATCATTTACAGAATGCATTCAAAATTGATGATGACACACACTCCCAAGT
The DNA here is from genome assembly GCA_030523085.1 of Meteorus colon. Lineage (NCBI taxonomy): Eukaryota > Metazoa > Arthropoda > Insecta > Hymenoptera > Braconidae > Meteorus > Meteorus colon. The sequence continues at coordinate 311,078 of JAPYZH010000062.1, forward strand.
AATTGAAGAGACACAAAATATGGAGGTAAGGTCAAACTGCTTCTCGTTTAGATATAGTAATTTGTTTAGCACTAGAGATGGTTTGAGCAAATATCGCATGTAAGTATATCGAGCATTCTCGTATTGAGGATTGAATGTTGCATGAAAATAATACCATCGGAAAAAAACAATACACAAAACCGATAATCGATTGAATAATTTTTTTTTTTTTTCAGGCACCAGTGATGCATTTAAATGTGGAAGTAGTCGAGGCGAAAGAGCTTGTATCGAAAGATGCGAATGGTAAAAGTGATCCATTCTGTGCACTCTATTTAGAGTCAGCGCCAACACGACGATATAATACAGCAGTAAAACCGACGACACTGACACCAGTATGGGAAGAACATTTTGAATTGCCACTGGATGATGCTGAAAATGATGCATTATGTCTTGAAGTTTGGGATTTTGATGCAGCTGAAACAGTACCAGAAAAAATGAGCAAAGTTAAAGATGTCAAAGGCGTTCGTGGTTTGGTAAAATTGGCAAAAGAAATTGCTGTAACAGCAACCACCGGTTGTCATGACAATGAATTTATTGGTAAGTGTAAGATAGCATTGAGAGATATACCAGTGAATGGACATACAGCCTGGTATTCATTGGAGAAGAAAAATAAAACAAAACGCCGTGGCGTTGTGAGATTGAAATTGGCTTTTAGTGCAGAACATAATACACAAGTTGCCGCACAAGAGCATCGGCATTTAATACGTATACTTTTACTTTATGAGCTCGAAACGCAGAAACTCGAAAAATATTGTTGGTCAGGACGTTGGTCATCAGCTGCTGAGTCATTGATTCTTCAACACAGTGCACAACGTGGATTATTACCACGGTGTGCTGCATTGTCACAGTGGATTGAGTACTCTAGGATTCATCAGCAGCATCCTTTGAATTTTTCTATATTCAATAAAGTGATAATTGAATTATTAAGACCGATGGAAAATGGTTTGTTCTCAAAAGATGAAGAAAAATTATTCTGGGACGCGACCAAAAAAATTCTTTATTCGTGCTTGAATAGCATCAGAAAAATACGCCGACTCGCAGATGGTGATAGGAACGTTATGCAACAGATGAGCGCTATTTTAGGGTGAGATCGAATATTTATTTTGATTGATTGGTAGATTGAAAGATCCGTCAATTTTCCCAATCTATTGAAAAGCTCAACACCATCAAAATAGTTTTTTACCAGATTAACAATTAGTAAAGCAATGGTTTCTTTGTACAGGATTCTCTCATCCGTATCATCACTCAGGATTCCGGATAACTATGAACTGTTTCCACCAAAAATGTTCGGTTGGTTTCCAGAGCCTGATGGAACTACAGTTGATATTATGAAGGCATTAGAGTATACCGTAAACCAGGGTGGTATTGAATGGTAAGAATTGCTCATTCATATACCGAAAATTAAGTTGGAATGAGTGGGATGAGTTTTTGGAAAATATAAATCTGAAAGCACTGGCTGTATAATCGATATTTCTTTCGACAAATTCTCCATATCGAATAACTGAATTGAAAATAAATTTATTTATAGGTTCGATCACATTTTGAACAACAATGCACCAGAGACCGAATCAGATGACGACGCATTGAAATACCATATAAAAGTTATCCAATTAATACGCGCTGATCTTCAGCGCGCAATGGAACATTATGACAGAATGTTTATCAAAAAAATCAACTTCCCATATGCGCGTACACTTTTTATAATGTACGAAAAACGCATAACTGACATGTGTATGATTATAATTGAGGATGTTTGTTTACGTTTGAAACGAATTGAAGTCGAAAGCAATGACGAGGCTGAATTGACACTCGGAACAACATTATTCGAACTTTATCTAACATTGCAACGTTATGCAACATTGGGCTCTGTTTTCTGCTTGGATGGAATATCGGATATGAAAATTCAAAGCTACCACGAGTGGTTCAGAGCTGGAGTTGCACACTGGTTGGACATTGCCGTTTATAAAGCATTAAAACGCATTGAACGTGCAGTTGAATTCGATACACTTCAACCAGTTGATTCGAGTGTTCAATACAGTTCAAGCGCTGTTGATACACTGACAATATTTTATCAGATTAAAGTATTCTGGACGCAATTGGCATGGCCAGATGTTGAAGGTTCATATACATTCATCGCTAAAATAATTGATGATATTTGTAAATGTTCGATATCATATGCCGACATGATGGCAGCCAAAGCAGAAAAAGTCGATCAGCAAATGTACGACTCAGAGAACATAAGCAGTGTTTATGACAAGAAATTCGAGGTATCTAACGCATGGTGTTTCGCTATAAACAACATTGATTATATTAGAACGTCAATTGCACCATTGGCTAATGATTTGGGACTTGAATCAATAATCGAATTACTCGGTGAAAACAAAACGCAACAAGAAGCTGATCGTTGTCGACGCACACTACAATTAATCATTGACAATGCTGCTGATACAGTGAAGAACAAAATAATTGAATTGTTACAAGTGGTTGCGAATAAAATGCAACCGGCAATGAATCGTTATTTGATAGAAGGTGCTGAACTTATCGATACAACTAGCAATGCCATGGATCGTTTATTACAATATCTGGATTCGAATATAACAACACTGCATGATAATCTTAATGAAGACAATTTTGAACGGGTATTATTGGTGATCTGGGAGATAATGTCAGAAACATTGTTCAAATTGGTTAATGACAATCTGGGAAAACGTCGCCCACCATCGTTCTATTCCAACTTACATCGCACACTTCATACACTGATACGTTTCTTTAATCTCGGTGCGGATGAAACTTCCAATGTTCAAGTGTTGAATAAAATTGAGCGTCTACTCAAACTTCATGGTTTGGAAACGGCTGAGTTGATTCATCGGTATAATTTAGAACGTGTTGAAGAACAGGCGAACATGGAGGAGCCATTACATGGACTTTTGACTGTTCGAGCACAATTTATCAACAGTTCATTGACAGTGCAAATTCTGAATGCGAGGAACTTACGACCAATGGACAGCAATGGTGAGTGAATTCATATATAATAAGCGGTCAAGAAAAAAATATCTCTAACCCTGATTGAAGTGCTAATGAAGAATTACTCTTCTTTATCATCATTGCGTTGTTTTTCTAATGAATATTGTGGATATGCCAATGCGAAAGCCGATGGATGACTGTAGCGATTCGCGCGCCGAAGAAATTGAGAAGAATTGAGCCTAAAAACGACGACAAATACATTCATATTGGACCATCTCGGATGATGTTCTTTTTTTTTTATTATTATTTGATTTTGTAGGCGATTTTATTGGCAAGCTGTCAACTCTGGAGCGCAAACTCCACTCAAAAAGTAAACAACCGTCTAAACAAAGACTGAGAGAGGTGAAGACAAGTATGTAAAGCGGAATGCTATGGAAAATCGTTATACCTCATCTTACATCAAATCAATCGATATTCGTTCTTTTTTTTCGATGCCTGCTGCTATCATTTGGCTGATATTCCAAGAATGTTAAGCGTGTTGCATGGCACGCATTAGATAGACGAGAAAATGATTGCTGATTTGAAAGAATCACATATCATAATCAGTGTTTTGTCATTGCAGTTGCATGTATTCGTTCATGTCGGAATCCCTCAGTTTCCTCGGTCTTTTTCGCATTATGTGGAAACAAAATTCTATTTATCTTTTATATATTTATTTATGGTATTTTTTCTTTACAGGTAAATGTGATCCATATGTGAAGATGAGACTGTTACCAGAAGAAAAATTTTATGATGTCAAACTACCAAAAACCCATGTTCAGAAGGAAACATTATTTCCACTTTTTGATGAAATCCACAACATGTTAGTTTCAAGAACACATTTGCAAACAAATGCTTCTCTTCCACTTTCTGAAATCTTTCTTTCGTTTTACAGTCCCCTCACACCGGAACAAAGAAGTATTGAGAATGCCGTTGTTGTATTCGAGTTAAAAGACAAAGATTTTCTGAGAACAAGATTTATGGCGGAGGCATTCTTACCATTCAGTCAGATAACTGATACTGCTCCAGACTGTGGTATCGAATCACTGGATCAGATACATCTCAAATTGTCACGACCAACCAATAATTGTGAGTAGATGTTGAAATCTAAACGAGATCTTCCGGAACTGATATTGAACACTTCTAACATCTGTTTTAATGTTTCTCCTCTCAATCCAGCTACTGAAGCAATTAATGCTCTCCATCATAGAAAAGGTGACAATCAAGCGATGGACTTCATTTCCAGACTCAATACGAAATTAAATACAAGATAATTAAATGTTGGCAACACTCGTGAGAGCGAGTTTTTCAAAAGAGAAAATACGTACTTTTTGATTTTTTATTTATCTTTTTGTTTTTATTTTCTTCGTTTCTTGTTGAATTTTTATTCACTTGAATGAGACAAAGGAAGATGTGCTTCACAACACATTTTCGGCTGTGCATAATATCGATTACGTAATTGTATGTTATTTTTCCTTTGGCAAGACCTGAGCTGCTGCATTTGATTACAATTTATTACATAATTTCAATGTTTTATCTTTATTATAAAATGTGAAATCTAATTATGGAACGCTTTCAACAATAGCATAAAATTCATTTCAATGTATGTTATAAGAAAAAACAAAAGCAGACAAAAAGTTAAGAGATCTAATTTTTTCCGTGGGAGTAATAAAATATTTATAATTGTATTGTTGATAGAGTAATATTTATATAAAAACAATCTGAATATAGTTTTACCATTTGTTATTAACTGGAATTATGACTTTTATCTTCATCATGCATTGCAATTTAAAATCAATAAGAATACTTATGCACGAGCTGGCGTAGGTATCGCCGTTATCATCAGCCATAAATATAATTCTCAATGTTTTAATTCGGATTTACCTATGTTTGATACATAATCTACATTCTCAACAATAAATATAGTTTATCGCAGTTCTATTACTATCCTCCGGAAAACATGAAAACTTTACCGAATTCCGGAAAAATGACGATTCCTAATTTGTCATGTTTATATGAAAATCTACTGCATTCCCTGCGGACAATCGACAAACCTCAAATTCATCTCCTGATCGCATATAGTCGAGTTGATTCAATTGATCCTTCCTTCAACTGACCAAATTGCCCAGCGAATTATTACTAAGCCTTAACTGATAGATATTCATCGAAGTGGATTTACATCCCCCACAATGTGGAGTCAGTCAGAGAAAATATTGGAATAATGTGCATAATGTTTATCAAAAGCAAAAGAGACCTTTCATAAAATCGTACAATATCTTGTGACACACTTTGTGAACATGTAGCAAACAGAGTTATATTTTTCATCTACAATTCGTGCAGTGGTTTAATAACAAGCATGTACGTATCTATGTCGTATAGCAAGTACATATGTACGTGTCAGGGCAGGTGAATACACATGTATATGAATAGAGGTATATTGCAGATTGCGCGACATATTCGGGCAAACCTATTACCTGCTCGAGCGCTCCTTTATAATGAATACGGAGCAACATTAATTTCAGATATTCGATTAGTGATACGACACGAGGCAAGCTGTCACAAATTTATTGTATTACAACACTGTATATAGGTATATACACATGCACATGTCCAGCTGACACAGTTGATTCGTGCTAATAGATACGTATTGATTTTGCATAGTCTATTTCGCTAAAACAATATTTGATGATTCGGTTGGGTTATTCTGTTTGGCAAGTTGAAAACAAGTATAATTACTCAGCCCCATTAAAATCATACTGACAATTGCAATCTCAACTGATCTGGCAAGTCCAAACTTATTTACCCCTGTGTTTGGACAAATTTGATGAAAAAAAAAGTAATGATTTTCAACACGGAGCTTCAGGTGAATTGCACAATTCGATGACCTTCAGTTGCACATTGCAGATCAATTTGCCATCATGAATGACAATGCAATTGTAAGGTTTTTATTTATCTATATATTCGCATTCTATTCAATCCGGGTAGAGTACCCACTGTGCATGTACTCGTAGATGTATCATGCATCACAATTGTGGATGCAACGGGCAAATCCCACTATTCTACACGATAAGGCTCTTCTATATAGACAATACGTAATTATAGGAAGATGTTGGGTTGATCGATATCTCGACGTCGTCACTTGGAATGATCGGCTGTGACAATGACCTGTCGTAGTGCGCGACTGATGAGGACGGCGCTTTTGTTCCGTATATGTATGTATTCATGTTGAATGATGGGTTGAAGCTCATAATATAATGCCTATTTAATTTATACAATTCATCATTGATCCCATCTTTCATTCAAACGAACTATTTTGACAAATAACAATTTCAATAAATATATAAATTCACGACAAGTCACACATGCTGCGCTTTTCAATTTTTTGATTATATTTTTTTCTAAATACTGCGCACGTATGGAGGCAATGTACGCATTTAGAAATCCAGTAGCGCTTATGGAAATTCATTCTCGCGTACTGTATTTAATTTGCACGTATTGGATTGGTCACGTTTATTTAAATCAGTGCACGGTATGAAATTATTTCAATACCATGAATCAATTTCAATGTCAATGCTAATGCATCCATATGAAAACTTCAAAGAAGCTCACTCCCGAGACAATGTCTGCTGTAGCTTAGCCTCATTTCTTCAAGTCACTTGGGAGAAGATCATATTACTGACATTAAATTATTGATGTAAAATATTGAATTATTGAATAAATTTGAAATACATCTCCTAACTTCAAAATAACCATTGAAATATATTGTTTGCCTTTGTATCTGACTGAAAATAAATCCGTTTACTCGCATGTTTTCACAATGTCACAACAATGAAAATAAAAAAAAAATATTTCCTATTGTTCTCTATTGAGTCTATATGAAATAAAGAAGCCACCTTTTCTTTTTTACTTCGTCTATCGCGCCCTCAACAACTGCCCTCTCACGAAATAATCCATATTCCATCCCTTATGGCAACTGTTGCCCTCATATGTGTGTATTTGGCGAGTGACGCCTGTGTCATTATTTCTATCCTTGCCACCCTTACTCGCTCGGATTCCATACGCTCTGCGCGTGAAACGAGAAGCAGCTCATACAAATAATGGGTAGCGTAGAGTGAGAGAGAAAAAAAAACCGAGAGCGCTACTATGGATTTTAATCCTTGATGACAGTGACGAGCCGGTGACACCATGATTTGTTCGGACGTCCGGACCACCCTTCACATATGATTCTCCAGCATTTATCTATATGTACTTTTGGAAGCTGGCAAAAAATTAACATAAACACACTGCATATATATACAACCAAGTTCGGGGGTCGACATACAATCACCTTTAAAATTTTGTTGATCAAACCATCATCCAGATTTTTGATATAAGAATAAAAAATGGTTCGTACTCTGTACAAATTGTCGACTGAAATTTCCGGATGTGCTGCTGAATTTTAGAAGACAATAAATCGAAATGGCGAAAACGGGGCCACGCATGCGTTATTGAATTTCATCTATGTATGCATTCATTCACACCTGGGAGCTTTTGGTCAGCAATTCGAACGATCTGGCGGCTCAAACTGTGACCATATCGCATGGCCAATTCGTATATACACATATATACATTCACATAGATTCTGTATAACGAGTCACAACCAGATGCTTTGCAGAAGGCGGTTTAAGCCTCGTCGGGTTTGCGTAGACACGCGCCAACACCACCAACGGTTTAATACGATCGTAATTCCGATTTAATGCCGATTTATCGTTCAGTACATTCGTACGTATGTATATGCATGTATATGCACATACATATTTGAGCTTGTGGAGAGTTCCGCGGTATCAGCGGCGGCCTGCCGCGCAATCGCATCTCCCTTTTACTCAATATCGTTCATGCTATATGTCCATACAGACATATATATACAAGTGTCTGTAAAGTTGACGCTTTTAACCGTCACCTCCATCGGTAATAGTGTCAATGACGTTTCAGTCACGTTCGGCATGAATGGCCGCGTGCTTTTCAATTCATCCATCGCCATGGGAATTTCTTTTCAAATTCTCTGTTCAATTGCAATGAGTTCGTGATGACATGGCAGTTGATCGGATCAAGAATAATATTGTTGGATATTTATACAATGTATGGATCTTGTGCAAAAGCGGCAAGAGAATAAGAAAAAAGGGGAATGTAGGGATGTTGAGCGTATAGAAGAGTTGAGACAAGCAAAGAGGGAAGGTTAAGCAATGAGATATGTCACAAGCATCACGCAATTTTATTGACTTGAATTCCCATGTTTTCATTCATGCTTGCTTGCAAGAGATATTGTATGGACATTTTTCTTATCAGAAAGGAAGGCAAGGAATTAAATTTTAGATTTGTTAAAAATACGATTGCGCACCAATCTCAATAGATATACATTTGTTACGGGTATTGGAGTAATATTGTTATCGCATTGTTAAAAAATGCATGGGAAATTCAATTGCATTTTCAATATACGATGATGCACATTTTCTGATTGATTTTATATAGGTTATATGTGTACTGATGCCCGATAAAGTAACGGGCATGTGAAAATGGATGAGAATAGAAAAATAAGATATTTTATATGGTAAATATATAAGGAATTCAATTTTCATTATGTCTATTGAAAATTTTATTCAGCCTTTATGTTCTCCATAAAGTTTCAAATTACATACGCAATTTCGCAGGCAAAGTATTTTATCGCGCGAGTTAAGTTCAAGGAATTCGAATCTGAGAAAATAAATCATTTCCAGTTCATTCCAATGAAATTTTTGAAATAACAATTAATCATGTTTGAGTTCGATCTTCAGCAATAAAACTAATAATCAATTTATCATATTCTAATTTATGTTTCATTTTAAAATCTGCAAATTTTTTCTCCGGATCCCTATTAAGCTACGTAATTTCATTTGCATCTGTTGTTTACAACTGTGAGTGACTGTAGAACAATGCACATATAGGAATGCATGACGAATCAATACATACACACATACAGACGATCTCCCTGCAGTAATATGAAATTGCGCGCTTAATACAAAGGCCGCCCCTTCACATCTTTAACGTATTGTCCATCACATGGATTACAATGACAGGCTTGAAATTGCATACTCGCCAAAACAACAGAAAAAATATGCCTATTGAATTTTCACATGCAATATCATATTGACGTAGAAAAAAAAAATGAAAATAACTCAGATGAAATGAAAATTGATGGTAAGAAATAATTGTCCAAAACAAAATGCTATATTAGAGAATTTTCATCACTAAACATCTGAAAGACAATGGAGTGCCTGAATCTCTATATAAATATCACAACAGAAACTATCCGTCAATAGTGTTGATATATGACAAGAATAGAAAGAAGTCTGTAAGAAATAGCTAACAAAAATCGGGTGAATATATTCATTTTATTACATCTTTCACAATATTGGAGAAATGAAAAAATTGTGTTCAAATGTATATATGAATTTATATGCATATGAATAAATTCTTATGTTTATTCAAAAGATTATCTGTTATGCCATTCAATCTAAAGATGTGGAATATTATCAGAAATTTTCCTACATTTGTGTACAATGATTGGATAAGAGGAACAGTAATACGAGAAGCGTGAGAAGAGATTTATCCTTAAATAACTTCGCCTCTCCTCATCTATCATTTTTTCTCGTTCAGACTTGTGCTATCATGTAACCGGCGAAAATAGATATGAAGCGGTTGGAGCGTTGAGATTGGCCGATAAAACGAGAATAGTGACATATCGTAGGAGAGAGAGAAAAAAAAAACAAGAGAAAAATAAATAGAAAATATAGAGAAGAAGTTTGCTGTCGTTGTCTTTCAGTTGAGTAACTTTTGCGTAAACTCGTTTGGAGAGTTTAAGCCAAGTTCTTAACACCAAATGCATCAAGGGATCCTTGCGTAGTGAAGAATTATATACAGCGGTTGATAAAAAGTGAGAAAGTGAAGAGGAAAGACGATGAGCACTCTAATCTAAAAAGTCTATTTAGTGAAAATCTGATAAACACCAAGCACACACCCTACTCTGTATGTTTACTTTTTCCATAATAACCTGTATAGGAATTTTTTCAAACTATTACCACGTCCCTCATCAACACAATCATGCTGACAAAAACAAATATGAGACTGTCACATAACAAAGTTACGAAATGAGAAAAAAAAATAAATAAAAGGAGAATGATTTAGTTTTTGTCTGAAAAACATTTGAAAGCACCGGATGGTCCTTCATTGAAATGGCAACTCATCAATCACTTGTTCTTGAGGAGGCCCATGCGCTTATTCACCCAACACCCCATATCCCATACAGACAAGCACACTTGATCGTGAATCGCGTCCGAGAGACGGAAGTCCAAGGCGGAAATCCCAATGGCCGGAAGCCAAAGTGAAGAAGCAATGATAAAGAAAAGATTAAGGAATCACGAGAGAAAAAAAAAAGATAAAATAAAAAAGAAAGAGTATAAGTATGAGGATAAAAGAGGTATCTTACAAATTGGTATGTCTACTCACGAAAACGAAAGAAAGAGACAACTGCATTTCCATGATAAAGGAACTGCTCCTTCTTCTTTCTCTTTTTCATCGTCTCGCAGTCTTTTTTATCGCAGTGTTGTAGCTACTGTGACAGCCTGTCGTTCATTCTTTCTCAACTTGAATCTATAGAGCGCAACAGACAGAAAGACACAGGTATAGGTGGTATATATATCTAAAGTATAGGTACAATTCGTAGGCCTTTTTCTATTTCGTCTGTGTGTGTTGAGAATCTCCCTTTTGAATGTTGGACAATTGTAAAAGGGGGAAATTGAGGGGACTTGATGCGACAACGGTACCGCACGAGTGTCGCGCGCCGCGCAGTCTCGACGCCTATTGGGCGAAGGCGATCTCGCGCCAACCCTCGGATAACCAGTTGAGCGCGAGTTGCCGAGCTGAACGGTTGTATGAGCATTTAAGTCACTCGTTGCTACGTGAACGCATTTTTATCCGCGAAATTATAATTTATTACAGAATATTTTCACTCAGAGAATTGTGTTATGAGCAAACACATCGCGTTAATTCGCCTATCATCGTGTATATCTCAATATTATTTAATATATCTTTATATTGCGCTCATTTCGATATTTAATTAAACAATTGAAGTATTGAAACGGAGAAATCGATCAATTCCTCACAACGGGATTATTATTTTATTTCAGTTTTATTTATTGTTTGTGTGTGATTAAGTCTTGTATGTTGACTTTGATCAACGGGTGCGTGAATCTTTATTATTAAAAGACTCAATAATAAAATAACTTGAATGTGTTGGATTGTAATTTTATATTTAATTTTGTAGAAAAATAATTATTTCATTTTTCATATTGTTTTTTGAGTTGAACGTGTGACGGACGATATATTTATATTGTTCCCAACAGATAGTGAATTTTGTTTCGTGGTTTATTGTTGTTTACATACTCATTTATTACGGTGCGCTGGAATTTTTGTTTCCTTCTGGTTAATTCAAGTGATATCACATTCACATGAATACGAACGATACAGAGCTCGTGTTAATCTGAGATTGCAGAAGATTATCTGGAACGCACTATCAAAATAATACAACATTGGGTAAGTGCTATTTTCATCATTATTTTATTTTCCTTTTGCGCGCAATACAAAAGTAGACACTCTGTATTTTTAATTCATTTTCTCAACCAAGAAAGAAACAATAAATGAAACGTGCTCGGACACGTTGAAATTTCATAACGGAGCACGTGCCACTTTGAAGTTGAGTATTCTAACTCACTTTCTCAGGAGAATATATTGTTTTTACCAAGTTTTATATTGGTCTTTCAATGTGTGTATTGTCAACTGTATTCCGATGTTGTTCCCATGTAGATTATAAGAGAGAATTGTGTTCAGAATCGGTGAACTTATTGTACAGGAGCAATAACGAACACAGTGAACAGTAAATGAATTCCGCTATTGAATAGATATATTACAGAATTACGGAGAATATTTCGAATTTTATTGCGATACAAATTTAATTGTCTATAATTATGCAATGTCAAGTTCGATGGTAAATTGTCTGTAAATGTATATGAAAGACACCTTGTACTGAAATTAAACGATGGAAGGTAACAAAAGAATGTAAACAATTATATGGATATACGATGAGAAAAGAAAAAACTCGGGCGAATTTCCGAGAAAAACTCAACAACAAGCGCGCACCGTGTGCAGCCTTAACTGAAGGTCGGTTTGTCGGACTTCAGCGAAATGAACCAAAACAAAAGCGAAATAAACGAGCGGGAAGAACAAAAAAAACTCAATCGAAAGAAGCAAAACATAAAAGAAGTATTCTAAAACGTTGGGGGAAAGAACCTGCTGATCACGTTTATTTATTTATTTCATTTTTTCCTCCATGATTTGCGCACTATATGCTTATACCTCAACGTCGTGCACAATCGTTGGCCCGGGCACACACGATACAACGTGCTCAACTACCTTGGTGAATGAGCGCAAAAGGCAGAGAGAGAGAGAGAGAGAGAGATAGAGTGAGGATGGAGAAGCGAGAAAGAGAGAGATAAGACGAGAAAGGGCAGGAAAAAAAGTAGAGTGCACGACCGGATCGAGGAACGGTGAACAACGCGGCGGAGAGAGCACATACAATGCATGTTACCGTGGGCATCGCGCATATATATCTATATATATATATATAACGTGTATATTGTATACGCTTGCGTTTAAATATTTTGAGCGCTTTTATAATGGTTTCTATAGCCGACGGGGTCGCGGCGGCCATTACGGCAATCGCTTGGTTCTAGTCCCCAGGCAGTTTTTCCCCGAACGGAATTAACGTTTCAAAAATTCCCCCTTACGCCACCTTGTTCCCCACCCCATAGTAACCCCCCTTGACCGGTACTGTCTCGCCGGATGAAAACAAATCGTGCTTTATTTTGTTCACGCAATTTAATAGTCGTTTTTATATAAAAATAGAAGAAAAATGAATGAGAGGAAAAATTGATGAAAAGTGATGAGGGGAAAAATAGTTATGTATTCTGATTGGAGTGTACAACGAGTGTATTGAATAATCTGGTAGAGTTTGCACGGACAAGTTTGCAAAACAATCGCTCGACTTTAATTTATTATAATACGTATGTCGAACATTTTCAAATTTCCGATTTCCGACATCGAATATGATTCTGAATGAAATATATCAGAGATAATTAATTAGTATAGGCTGATGTAAATTTTGGCGTACGTATTTTCAATTCCTGTTTCATTTGGCAGTGTTAATAAAGTTGTGATGTTATTCACTCAGACGTTGAGATGACACATTGAGGTATGAGTGAAAATATAACAAACGTTTAGCAATTCTTACAATTTCTAAATAAATAAATATATTGCGTAGAGAATCACAATGATCTTAATTATTCACTTTTTTACTCGTAAACAAAAATGGTCCCATGTCTGTAAAATTTACAATCATATTGAGATACGGGAACATTAGGGATTGTTTCAATGTCCCACTATTGAAATCTTCACACCAATTTAGATTGGATTATTTCAAAATAAATTCAAATCATATGGAAAATTTTCTGATTAACGATTTTGTTCACGCCCGCCTTAAGAGAATTATTATAAACCTAGCTCACGTCAAAATCGAAAATTGGTGATTATGTTGAGCGTAAAGTTGGTTAAAGAAGGAGCCAAGACATGAGAAAAAGGGATAGATGAAGATAGAGAGAAAGATGAAGTGCCGTGTGGCATCTTGCGAGAGTATCTCATCGTCACGAAGTCTTGGATGATGGAACAGAATCCATTCGTCTCGCGCGCGGCACATATACATATATACAAAGCCATACCATATGCATATACATGCATGTATATCTATGTATATATATAATGGTGCTCAAAAGACTTCGCGCGCGCGGCGCCTCACAATGTTCATCATTCTCTGTTGTTCCTTTATTTTTTTTCTCTAAATTTTTTCGTTATTTTTTAATTTTTTCAATCCTTTTTTTCGTCATGCTTAACATCATGGCCCTCTCTCATACATGTACACATATATATTTATAGCCTTTTACCACTTCGAGACACCGCGTGCACGCGGCTGAGTCGAAACGAAAATTACTCGTAACAAGATTTATTTCATTTAAATGAGGATGTGCGCTAGGCGCGTTTGTATGTATATCTATATACACATACTATACACATATACTTGTTTCTTTGGGAAAAAAAAATTTTACTCACAAAGTCTTGGATTTATATGTTTAAATTATAAGTATAGTGGAGAAGGTATATAGGGCGGAGCCGATTACGCACAATCTTTCACGAGTCAAGAGAACATTTGGTATAAATTTTTGACAGGCCAGAGCTCACTCGATCTTTCGGTCAGATGAAATACATGCGGAAGCTTCATTACTAAGATTTATAGACAACGTATTTATAAAACGAAATTCAAGATGGTTTCATCTTTATTATCTCGATACAAATAAATAAATGATGAACAGGGCAACGTTTGATCGTTTTGTTGGTGATGTGTTTTCCTTGAAAGGTCAGAATATTATTATAGAGAGGGCATTAAATTCGAAATATTCATCCATTGATCACAGCATTTTACACTTGTAAAATGTTCAAATTTGGACAGAATCTCTTTTCATTCGTTCAATCTGAAAATATCGAAGATATAGACAAATTCAAGAATTTATTAAATTTTTTTTACTTCGCTAATATCACGTCCAAATAAATACACATATTTTATACGAACATTTCTTTACACAAACTAAACGTAGAATCAGTTGACATTAGCCTCTTTGTCCCTTCAAATTATTTCATCATAGAGCGAAAATATTTTGATGATGAAAAAGTTGTTGAACTTTTTTGCCTTTCTTTTCAAGCCTTGGTCGATTAAGTCGACAACTCTGGACAGGCAAAGCACACATAACAAAAAATATTTGACGTCTATTACACCCAGCAGCGAACGGTCGTCGACGTCGCTAATATATATGTGTATTCAGTATAGCGAATTGAGAGACAGGAGAGAACGAGTGTGTATGTGTGAGAGAGGTGTGACACGTGTCACTGACACAAGCATTAAAACGTGGCGTTAAAACTCAACATACCCTCTTAATTTATTTCAAAATTCACTATCATCATCATCGCAATAATTTTTTGAGATTTCACTCCCTCATCTCATTTATGTCACTCACAATATTCCCATTGCTAATAAATATAAATTCATGTGATACATATATTTATAAATTTCGCAAGATATAATTGAAATTGTCTGTTACTAATTTTATTCCACAGATTAATGTTTATTGGGTGAGTGAAACGCACAGACACGAATATGCCTCAGGGCTTTTATCTATATCCATATTGAAATGTTTCGATTGCATTTGCTCGTTTCACTTGACTCGCGGCGCTTTATACTTCTATGAACTGTACATAACTTTATCTGTTTATTCAAGAGCTCAAGAGTGTAAGCAGATTCTTGTCGCTTTCTCTCTTACTCTCTCTCTCTCTCTCGCTCTCTCGCTCTTTCTATTTCATTCTATTTTAGTTGTTGCGACAAATTGCACACGCTCAATTCGATATCCAACTCGGTAATATTCTACAAAGAATGTACAATATTATACATTGAGCAATGATGATAGATACATAACTATGTATTTATATGTTTTATGTATCCACCCAACGTGAATAACGTGCAACGTTAAATGAGTAAGACTGAAAAAAGACCAAGCTCATTATTTCATAAGGAGGCATCTAATTATTTTTAGACCCATTCACAGTGTCTGAAACAAAAAACATTATTTTCTAAAGAACTCAACTCTACTTGACCTCTCTCATTTCATATCCATGCTCATTTCTTCTCTTCTTGAAATCTTTTTTTCTCATTCAGAAAAATAAATTGCAATAAATAAAAAAATGTTTGTTAGTGTTTAATGTCGATCAAATATCGTGGGATGTCAGTTTTAAATTGGTTTTATTTATATTTTACTCTTGCGATTAGTTTCTCATCTCGTCTCGTTTATGACATATAGCAAGAAAATATGATGAAAAAAAGGGGGGGGGGGGGGCAAAAAGAGTAACGTGGACGACATAATATTAAATTATTCATGGGGACCTGACGGATGTGGCGCGCGTTGCTACTGCTGGCGCAACCATGCGGAAGGGCTTGTGCCGTCGTCGTTGTAGTCGTTGTCGTCGTAGTCGTCGAGGGAATGCTGATTTTATATATGTATATACATCATTAATTCTCATTTATGAAACTGTTTAGCGCCGTGAAAACTTTAAACCCGAATCTGCATCCCAATGGACACATTATTATTGTCACTATCTATATGTAATATAACACCATATTATATCCCTGTAAAATTACATTAAAACATGAGCAAAAATTACCTCATCACATTATGATGTTATCAAAAAAATTGGGGAAATTATTGGAAAAGTAATTTATTCGATAAAAATCATATAATTAACCGTAGTTGATGAATGCTTTGTTGATCAGAATAACTAAAATTGATCTATTTTACGAGAAAGGAAAGATATAACGAATTCCCATATTGAATTCGTCGACTTGCCAACCAAATTTTCCTCTCGTCATCCGTATCATTCACCTGTAGATTTCACATCCTCCATATGAACCATCTTAATGCAGTGATAGAATATTACACAAAGAACTCAGTTTGCCTCTTCGTTACATCGGAATGATAAAAAATTCCCTTCATACTCATTTATCGCTATCCGTATCAATACATAAATAATTAATGAAAAAACTCTTTCGTTGCTTTTAGCAATAGAACGTCGCGTCGTACCCATATATAGACCTACCATTAACATACTATATATATATATATATGAAACTGAGTTGATGCACGCGCGTTCAACCCCTTCGGGGACGACGCGCGTGCATGCGAGATAGCAACGGCCGATTTCACCTACCCGTTAACTTCATACATGAAGTCTTTGGTTGTATACGCATACCACATAAAGACTTTACTCCCACCAATATGTCTCTTAAGGGAGAGTACGTCAGAGAATCTTATATATAGATAAATGTACATATGAATGAATGTGTAGCGACCTTAAGAATACCTAGAATATTGCACGTTCATACATTATATATAGCGATACTTTTATTCTGCAACGACAAGAGTAGGGGGAAGCAAAAGTCAAGGGATACCTCAAGGGACCCAGTGATGCGGCCTCCCCGCATATATATAGGTGAAAATGTGGCTGACAATGAGGGTAGGATAATTGTTTTGTTCCCCTTGTGTGCTTTGTCTCTTACTCCCGCTCGTGGTGTTATCATTCTTCTCTCTGACCCACACATAAGCACGCACCCACAAATACATAGAAACATATATAAATAATCTACCCTCACTTTCGACATGTCTACAACACCCCAGAGGATTTAGTAAAATGCGAGATGACGAGTGTAAAAGTGTAGGAAAAACGAGCGAAAGTGAGGATATGTATATAAGGTTTTCGTGTTTGCGGTGTAGTTGTAATTACGTGACGTAATACATGAAATGCTTCGACAAAATTCGACACGGTAGTGGTTGTGTGTGATATGAACAAATGTGTTTTAGTATGTTTATGTGTGAGGGTCAGGGCCACCTCCGCTTTACCATTATTAGTGTTCTGGTGATGAATAAATGCATAAACGAATGCGAATGAAAATTGAGCGTTATGTGTATGTATTCTATTTTGGCGAGAGAAAAATAATTTAATTTTTCTTCTAATCACTGCTTCGGTGCAATCTTATTCAACTTAAATGACGAATTAAGTATGTCGGAAAGTTGTTGTTAATTAGTTGCGGCAATGTGAATTCATTTGCTCCAGTGATTGTGGGGATATAGGAAACGCATTGTAAGCGTGACGGCAAGCTGGCGAACACACCACCAAATTACAATTGATTACAAAGACACGAACGAATGAGGTCCATGGCTAATTTGTTGCTTCACAGATCGCGAATTATTCTTCAATGTCAATGATGATAGTTTTTTTTTCTCTTTCATTCAATTCTAATACGGGAAGTATCGATGAACAAAATTAATCCTGTAGAAATTCTTGTCCGTGTTGACTTGGATCCCCGATATGAATATCGTTTAATAAAGGACGAGCAAAGAGGAATTTATTCACCCAAAGTGTTGTTCAGAGTGAGTTGAAGTTTGTTCACCGATGTAAATTCTCTTTTTTTACTCTCGAACTGTCATTCACTCCGGAAATTGTTCACCCTCCATTCCAATTGTAAACTGTCCTAAAGTCCATTTTGCAAAAGGTTATTTGACATCCGGAACAACCTGCCATATTCGCATCCGCACACATGTATCTCTTTACATCTATGTACATCTCCCACCCATTAAACTATGTGTGTATTTATTTTACCGCGTATATAGGTCATGAACGCAAGGCGAACATATATATATATATATAAATACAAAAGTACTGTCATTCTGGTGGCATGAAATTTTTCGGCGGACAAGAGCTCGAGAGCTCACGCGGAGCCATAAAAATCCGCAGTCTCGGCGTTTATCATAATTCACGTGAAGCCCCTGTGGTACATATCCACGGCGGGACTTTGCGCGCACAGCATCCGTGAGCAACGCAGAGAAAGAGAGAAAGGATCTCGAAGAAGAAGTGAGAGGGAGACGAGAGAGGAAAGTTTAAATTCCATGGCTGATGTCGGTAGCCAAGAGCGAGGACCTCCGTGCGCCGCCGTACCTCCTCTTTCTCTCTCTCTCACTCTCTTTCTACCACGTTTGCTCTCTCCTTCCTTTATTTTTTTTTATTTTTTTTTTTTTCATTTTTTATCTCTTTTCGCTTCTTTTTTCGGTTCCTCTGTTCCTCTCTTCTCGACTGATCTGTGCCTGCCCGGAATAAAGAATCGAACTCGTGTGTGCACTGCGATCGTTATCTTACGTAAAAACACGTCGTCCATGTCGTGGTACGCGCGCGAGCGGAATCGTTCCTGTTTAACTATGTAGCCCGTAACCACATTCTCATCAGAGAAATTCAAGTATATACAGTCATTTATTTAATGTCTAATCACCAGTCGGGTAAAAAAAGAACGTGAGTTCTGAAGAAAAGTGTATGGCTTGAAAATTATACTGTAAAGTGCAAACACATCATTGAATAAATTATGAAAAATTGCAATGGATCGCATATTAATAATATTCTATTTGTATATTGAATTTGTTAATGCTTCATCACGCAGTAATTTAAATCATCTGAATTATTACCGGATAGAAATATAAATTAGGGATATGTGAAATTGTCAATTCAACTTCAATATGTTCATTCTCAAACGTAGTTTCAAATTCAGTTTGGTGGAAGATCTGTTGACCTACATTTGTAGAGGATTTATTTTCAGAGGATATAAAAAAAGTGATATTTCCCCGTGCTGTCCACTCTCTTACTTGCGTTACTCAAAAGTGAGTTTTAGTGTAACATATTTACATCATAAATATAAGAAAAATTTCACCTTAATTCTACGAATTGTAGGTCGCGATTCTTTTCATGATCCTTTTTGTCGCATACATATATATATATATATATATGTATGTATATGAGCGTATGTACATATATAAAATCCACAAGTTTAAACTTGCCACCGCAACCTAGAGCACGTTTCTCTTTCTCTCTGTATGTACTTTGTGTACCCCACATAAAAGAAGATGATTTTTGAAAAGTGTTATTCATAACGCAAGATAGCACGACGACTTGCATCATACATATAACTCTATATCTTATTCGTCTCCCAAGTGTATATACGAGTTGTGAATATAAGTCGCCTTATACCTTTGCTTGAGATAACGCTAAAGTAAAGAATAAAGTTCATCGCTAACATACACAAACATACATCTCTGAATCATAATCCACAGGATGACACATAATTGTGTGGAATTACTAAAAGTCACTTTGTAGATATTGAGAAAAACTATAGATTTATTTGTCTTGAGATATCACTCAATGGATTCTTCGACAATTATCATGACTTCCCCATAGTCTGCTTTCAGAAAGCAGCCTCGACAACGTCGCCAACCTATTAGAGATAATATGCGCACAACTTTAAAGTCCTTTTCCATTCTTAGCTTTGTTACTCTTTTGTCTAAATGACTAAACATTCCAACCTACACCAAAATTATTTCCTCTCCACTCACATTGTATTTCTACATTACGGATATCCATGTATGAATATGTTGGAGCGAGGAATACCTTTAGAAAAGAAAAAAACTATCCAATCGTACCTTTTAGATTAGATGGTCTGTTTCCCACATTCCATCTATCAAGAGATTATCACCTCGGATCGATCTTTCAGCGTGAGTGACGCCCGGAAGGGAGACCGATGGCACCGATCTACTGTGATTCTCTTGTGGGATTGTTTCCTTCGATAGAGAAGAAGAAGGATATGTAGCAAAAAATAAACAAAAAAAATGAAAATCATGAAGGGGGTAGAGTAAGAAATGAGAAATAGACAGGAAAGGAAAAACAAGTGGAGAAAATAAAACAAAACAAAAAGCTCGTGCATCTTCTGAAACTCTTGTAGGAATGAACAGGCACAAGAAAGACTGTGGGAAAAGGATTGACGCTGTGAGAGTGGAGTTGTTAGGGAGGCAAAAGCCACGGGATTTTGTTAGTGGCGGTGGTTTGAGTCGGGTGACATTGGTGTATATAAAAAAATAAGACACGAAAGACTGAGGAAAAGACTGTGTGTTGGATGATGTATATGGTGGAATGAAGGAAACGCGGGAAGATTGGTTTTGACGACGACTATGACGACGACGACGACGACGACGTTGACGATGAGAATAGTCTTAGACGTTGAGAAGAAGAGACGAGAAAAAGACCAGAGTGCAAGAGCTATTATAGATTTACCATTAAAATTGTCGCGAGTGGACGACAACATCAAAAAGTCGCACAACGAGAAAAAAGGGTTGTTTGTGCCTATATATGTATGTATTTTGTTAGTTTGATGAAATCATGGAGAGTATGATGGAATCGTCGCGAGCTGCAACTGACTCGTGAATGGTTCATGAATAGCGTTGCAAGAAAATGAGAGGAAGAAGGGCGTTACAAAAAATGAATGGAAAAAAATATATGGAAATGAAAGAAAAAAGGGTTCTTTTTTCCTGGTTTGCGAATAATGCAGTTGGATTATATTTATTCACCCATCTTTTTTCCATCGTCTATTCATTGATATTCATTCAAAGTTTCCGTACAAATTCACGGTGAATAATTTGAATCTGAAAATCTTGCTGTTTGTAATTTAATAAGTGCCATAGACATACAGGAAAGAAAAAGCAAAAACAAAAACGTTATGGTTATTCTGCTCATTAAGTTGCTTGAAATAATATCGTTGACATATTTCAATTTTGTCAATTATGATCATTGACATCATTTATTTTCATCTCGTATGGATAATTAACAGTTCTCTGCATGGAACGGTATTTTGAATTCATTCTGGATAAGAGACAAAAATACCGATGTAATCGGATTGAATGACAACAAAAATGACTATTGAAATTTCCGGTGGCATATATTATAATAAACGATTCGGGACACCAATTAAAATATTTCGATAGAAAGAAAGGAGTGATGAATTTATGAATGAAGATATCTACAATAAATTTCTAAATAAAATAGGTTCTGAATTAAATTAAGAAATTTAATGGATGAAAAATTATTTTATCATTCTCGACGATTTTTTTCCCCACATATTTTCAGCTGTTGTAGAATATTGTGCTGTTGAAATAGGAACATGATGCAATGAGAAAAGTTAAAATCATTCCGATGTTCCGCTGTGTGCGTACAAGTAATTAACAAATTCATAATTTTGAAGGATTGTACAGGAAGTTAGGGAGAAGTCAGTTCACAGTGAAGCCCAGAAAGAAGCGATCGTCACAAAGAGAGTAAGAAAGTGATAGGAAGAGAGCTAATAGTGATAGAGGGAAACCAGAGTTTAAGATTAATAGCATGATAGTCTTAGAAGAAAAAGACAGAAAATAAGCTAGCATGAGAGAAAATAAAACTCATTTCGCTTATATGTTTCTCTTTACCTCTACCTTCTACTTCTACTCATTCTAATTCTTTTTCTTCTTCTTCTTCTTCTTCCTCCTCTCTTCTTCTTCCACTTGTTTTTTCTTTCTTTATTCTTGTTTTCTGTTGCCTCCTTTACTTCTTATTTCTCTTGTTCATTCGCATCACAGTGGTACACATATATATACCTAAGCACACACAGAGAAACGTAAAGCAGGAAGAAACTTCTTTGCACTCGTCGACTCTCCGTCGTGCTTGAGACAAAAAAAAATATACGTGAAGAGACGACGGGGCGAATGAGAGAAAGAGAAGTATATAGTATAGAGAGAAGAGTCTAGACCGATTAGTGTTTGGTTCGCCGGAACTTGGAATGAGCGGGCATTGCACTGAGTATTCGAAAGCTGTATAAGAGGAAGACGGCGCCGGAAGTAGCCACCCTTACTGTACCCAGCTCCTCCCCAGGCTTGACGGTGCATGGAAGAGATAGAGCCCAAAGACAAATAAAATTCAGTAAAACTTGTTTTTTCTTCAAAATTTTTGTTCTTATATAAGTTTGGAGTTTAATAGCCCGTAGATTTTAGTTGCGGCATCTTACATAGATAGAAAGCAGGAAAATTTCCAAAATGGCTAATGACCTAACTTTTATTCTCATTTTCTTCTTAATAGCATAAATATCAGCCAAACTTTATGTTATGTTAACTTCCCGTTGAGGTTTGGCTCGTTGAAAATAATTAGACACACTCGATTTCGATGTGTTTATGAATAATTATGGAACATGACACTTTTTTTTTTGTTTCTTTTTGATTTTTTTTCATTCTCGCAATTTGTTCATGTGTTGATGCTGAATGATCATAAGAGCATTCATTTTTTATATTCCATAATAACTTCAAAATAGAAATTCAAGTGGTTATAATGTTCTAAAATATATTGAATAGAAATTTTGTTACAACATCAGCGATAAGAAGAAATAAATGTTTGAAACTAATGGAAGTAACTTGTTCAACATGACTTGTCAATATAGAGAAGTCGAGAGAAATGGAGTTACTAATCGAGTTTTCACTAGTATCGAACTCAATCCCATTGAAAGATGTCGCGATGTAGCGAGTTACAATTTCAACGGTAGTTCAATTCTCGTTTTCGATAAGACGCCGTGACAACAATACTCTTTACCTTCATTCTTGCAATGTTACCATAGCCATTATGTCATCCAGTCCCATCACTTTACTCTGTGATTGTATATACATTTGACATAATATATATCAATCGATCCCATTAACGAAAAAAAATAATGATAATAATGACAATGAAAGTAGAAGGAAGAAAAAGAAATATCCCATCAAACAGATCAACATTATGCTTTCGCACTCTCATTCTCTGTATCCCTCTCACATGAATTATAGCATCACATTCCATAGATCTCAATGTTATTGATTATACAGATATCCCCATCATCAGTTCTATACTCTTGAGGAAAAAACGTATCTCAACTCACCCAACATATACCCATATACATGGACATCTCTCTCTCTCTCTCTCTCTCTATATATATATATAATGTATATTCAATCCTGCGAATAAATTGATTTTCGCCGAATGGCTCTCTTCAGCCGGAAGAAATTCCTTCTTCTCGCAATGTTTTTTTTTCGACAGCGATGTATATAGAGGAAAAAAACGTAGAGAGAAAAAAATCTGTTTCATCTTCTCCACTACTACCGCCACATCGATTCCATCTTCAAGCAAGGAGAAAAAAAAACCAAACACTTCGATTAAGGCAGTCGCAGTGATTCAGTTCAATTGCTCCGTATATTCTCAATAACAAATTGATTATCGAGTGCTTTTGAAATTATTATAGCGTTATTGGCGATTGTGTTTATATTCAATTATTATCCTCTCTTCCCATGAACCTCCTCACATCCTCTACATGGCCTTGATATAATGCTATAACTACATTTATATCCCACAAATTCACCGTGATGATCTCGAAACTTGTTCAGGTTAAACATGTACACATATATATAGGGACGCACAGAGTCTTTTGAAGTTGTTCGTACTTTCATCTAATCTTACTTAAGTCCAATAGTCCTTGCTGTACTAGTGTCCTAGGTGCAAGGGACAGACCTCTTGAGAGAAATGTAAGGAGAATTACATTTACTCATGTATATATATATATATATATATATGAAGCTAAAGAGGAAATAGATATAGGTAACTATCTAGTGTGATTTCCCTTGGGCCAAGTCGACCGATCAGTCGATCGAGTGGATGGTTGAAAACCGCAGTGGGAAACCTAATATCCCGGGGTGTAAACCCACTCCTGTACAATAATAAGGAAGAAGACGAAGCAGGCGTGAGAGGGAGAGAGTTCGAAGGAAGGGAATGAGAGAGAGTGAGTGAGAAGTATACAGTGGAGACTGATATTATAGAGAAGAGTTTTCACGTGTGCGCCTGGATACGCGAAAACTCGAGATCGTTTGTGACGGGGTATGTATATACATAAACGGTGCTATTCGAACATGGTGTGGTGCTTTGTGCGTAGTTTGGGAGAGAATAAAGTGTATAGAGATGCTGTCGTGTGTCGCTTGCGTATATTGTATGTACATGGTGGGAGCTTAATCGACGATATTTCAGTATACGAAGAGTAGAGGAGAGTTTTGCACGAGGAACCCTCGGGCATCTTCCACTTCATACGCCCTTTTCTTCAATAACTGACTTCCTTCTCTCACTTTCTCTTTTATCTGACGTATTATGCTACCATGTGCGCATCATATATTGGCAATGTTGAAAGATATACTTTTATTTGTTCTTTATGTTTCATGAGTTGTCAATTTCTTTTTGTGTATCATTTTGTTGATACTAATTTGTAATATACGCAGTCAATATAATGATATTATTATTCATTTGTGTTTGTACTCGGGAAAGAAGTGACATTAAGAAAAATATTATCAGTATTCATCTTTTTTTCGATTGGACATTCGTTCATTTGAGTTGCGAAGTTTCTTTGAGTATATCCATCCTATAATCTTGATTTTCTCAAGAAAAATAGGTGGTATCAATTATTTTGAGACACAATAGAACGAGAGTATCTATAAATATTTATTTTATAACAGCGAAAAATACATTTTATCAATATTCATAAACTGCAAAAAATCTCCATGATTTATGTCAATATATAGAGAACTGTAGAAAAGTGAAGGGTAAGCATATTTTTTGCGTGAAAACAAAATCGTAGAATGAGAAAAAATAAGAGGAATACTGGGTGTAAAATAATAAATGACCCTCTTTCTTGGTCGATAAGTATTATTAGTTAATGTACATGTGATTGTGCGTGTATGTGAAGGCCTAAGAGTTGTGTGTGGAGGTGTAATGGGGCTCGTTTTGTGTTCGCCGTACTCACGGAAAAATATGCCGAGAGGCAGAGTTGGATTGGGAAAAATGAACGGTATCAAGAGGAAAATGAACAAAAAAATGACGGTTGGGAAGATCGTGGTGGTTGTGGCGTTTCGGCATGTTCGTGTGTATTTGAACATTATTTTCATGCTCTTTACTGCTGTATTATCAAATGTATTCATGTGGAAATCATATATGAATCTCATTTACTGCCTCTCCATTCTCGTATCAACAACCGATATATCCCCGAGAAACATGAAAACAAACATTTACATAGGAAAAAAAAGGATATGAATCGTTTACGTAAATAATTAAAAATTTTCTCATCGGCTTGATTCCATTCTCACCAATGGATTTCAAATATATTTTCTCATGCGTGTGTATGCTCCTATTGGTGATAATGATATAATTGGTGTATTAACGTGGGTTAAAATCACACAATTCGATAATGATATTGAAGCATGAGTGAATAAAGCTCTATAAAGCATGCAATTAAATTCGTTGACTGTATGCATTTGTGGTCACTGAAACGATGACAACATTCAAATACAAACTCATATAAACATCTATATAGAATGTATATAGTGTAATTAATAAACACTAATGTCCATGCTCAGTGATATATTATTTTATGAATGCAGGTACCGCACAACTGAAAATATATTTATATGTATATTTGTTAAATCAATGGACTTAATTACATGTGAGAGAAATCTCTCGTACCGTTAGTTATTAATTATTTTCAATGCTCGTATTAATATATATAAATACATAATATTGCGGCCTGCGCTTGTATAATTCTATATGGGTTCGTGCACGTTAGTTATCAAAACTGAATCATCAAAATAAGTTGAACCCAATTCTTTTTGTATAGAAACTTTGACCTGCAATATTTGAATACTCATGTTTTTTTCTTATGCCGTACAAATGAAGAAAAATTGTATGCGGGTGAGGTGAATGAGGCGCACAACGGAAAGAATTTCAATTCGTTTTTCATGTATATAGAATGTCACATTCTAGAACTGTGTCTAATCCTAGAAAATTTTTGTTCGTGTGCTGTATATTTTCAGTTGGTCAGCTAGGGCGAGTGGTGAAACAATTGTTTGAAGAAAATATGGATTTTACTTGTTTGTTGGTGATAGCCTTTTTTTTCTACATTTTTGTCTGTAAACATCTAACTTTTTTATCGATCCCATCTATCGTTACTTTTTCTCACTAATACGTATGTAAGAATTTTTTTTTTCCCCATGGAATTTTCAGTGGTCTAGGTATGCATGTTGACGATATATTCAACGATACACTACTCCAATACATATAAAAAAAAATGTTTCTTTCACTCTACCGTCTCATATATGCTCGAAACCGAGAAATTCTTGTCATGAGTGGTTTTACAAATGTATTCTAAGATAAGGGCACAATATTGGTTTGAAGTGGAGAAAATACGGTGGAAAGAAAAACAAGAGAAAAAAAAAGGTATATAAAGAAACAGAGCACTATCGACTACTCAAGAAACCAAACTATAAATTCACTTCGTTTCTTCTTCATTATTTAGAGAGGAGGCTTTGGACTGTTTTTATGTTTACAATCATGCATGTAGTGGTATCGATATGTATATATATATATATATATGTATATATCTATGTTTATGAATGTGTGGCCTTTTTAGAAGCATTAACAGAAGCTAACATATACTTTATTACTGTTTGAAAGCACATTATATATACGGATGTATACGTATGGTGTAGTGTTCGGAGAATCTGCGTTAAATTGTCTCTCGATGCGCGTGCAATTGCTTTCCACGCAGCCGCCATCATGAGTACATACGTACATGTATGTATAAGTGAGGAATGCTGGCCCCATATCGAGTATTGCGTTCATTGAACTCGGATAAATCAATTTACATGACGGAAAAATGTGTACATACAAGACCAATGATCAGAGAAGAAAGAAAGGCAAAGAGGAAAAATATAAAAAAATTATTCAGAGAAAAAATGTGAATGCGTGAAACGATGAGAAATAATTTAATTCGATTAATAATATACTGGATTCATCATGGAATTTCGAATATTCTCTGTTTCGACCATATTTCGATTTTTATTTAAATTTGCAGATTTTAATTGAACGTGAATGATAAATTTTGAATAAACACAAATGATGACGTGAGTTGATGATAAACTGAGGTATTAGTAATCTGTGTCTGCATAGCATAATCTATATTTGTCCCAATATTCAATCAATAAGATCAATTACACCAATGACCTACTGCAGATACGAACAATCGACAAGATTGGCAACATGCCATTCTTTAAGAGCATAAAATGAAGTGAAACTCAACATTTTTATAGATCTACCCTTTCTATGTCACTTAGTTTTAACTGAACCAGAATGTGGCCTCTTTTCCAGTGGAAAAAAAGACATTTGATTCAAAAAAGAGAGGAGGTATTTTGAAAAAAAAGCAAGAGTAGAAAAAATGAACGAAAAAGCACGAAACTCAAGTGGATTCCTTAGAAGACAATTCCCTGGACGCTCGACTTTTCACAAATTAGGTTTTCCAGTGAATCCACATTTCTCTTTGAACTCTCTCTCTTTTCCGCTCCCACTTTCGCCCTCCTCCGCCTCATCGCATCTCACCCCTTTCTGTCTTTATCTCAGCCACTCTCTCAACCACTCCCACTTACATTCACCCACATACACATATATTCTTCCGGGTGCATCGAAAAGAAAAAGACTGTGCCAGGAGCCAATGAAGAAAACTCGATTTCTTTTCCACCTTTTCATCCTTTTAGAAAACACAGAGAAACACAGGAATCTCCCCTGCTCTCCATTCTTCATCGATATACATCTCCTCCTATGCACTCTGTCGATTTTTGTATATTTCAACCCTAGAGAGTTTTACTTAAAAATGGTAGAGCAAAAAAAAATGTTCTCTCATTCGCCTATGAAGAAGTTGGTTAAGTACTTTGGATCCAATTAATATTCGCCAACGCTAATCAATTCACAAGAGCAAGTGTCGAGTCGGATGACATGGCTACATGGTGAATTCTGATGCATAACATTGTCGAGTTTAGAGATATGGGTATAGAGAAAGCGATAGTGCATCTGTGCGTCATATTCTACGTAACTATATAGGCACCAGACACACTACTACCTTGACTTGGGCATCAGAGGCAAGCACAGCGATATTATTCGATCGAGAGTGCTCGAGAATATATTTCGTGTGCGCAGAGTGTGTGTCGACTCACGAGGCTAGACTGTAACTCATATACTTAGGCCTCTCTCTCCCTCACCCACTTTGTACTTTGCCCCTTTACTCTTTCTCTAACATCCAGACCTTCAGAAGCGCCTAACTGTATACGCGCCGTCGGCAACCCGACTGCTAATCGAGTTATCGATCCCAGTTTCAACCAACCAACTTCTGAGTAAGAGAGATTCCAATACGGAAGGTAAAAGAGGGTAGAAAGGGAGAGAAAGAGAGGAACGTTTGTGCTTATTGCATCTATACATTTGTATCAGAATATACATATGCACGCATACATCGCAGAGAGAAATGGGTTGTGGTCTGTCAGGAATATTTCATTTACTATTTTTCGGAAATATTAGAATGAAGAAGTTCCTTGGAAATAGCTAAGAACATTTTTGCATCCGAATATGACAAGATTACGATCAAACAAACGGAGCTTATGGAATTTCATTGTTTGGATTTTCTTTCCTGCTTTGTATCCAATTGAAATAACAGCCGTGTCATCACATATACCCTTATACGGATGCTTCAATTCCATCGCGATGTACTTGCATTTTCATATTTATAGATGAAAATTGCTGGTACGAGAAAGCAAAGCATTCGCATACGCATTTGTTCATAGCGCGTTTGTCAGACAACACTTGACGACGGTAAAACAAGGCGGGGAGAATAGGCACAACTAAAAGAGAAAAGATGGGATGGAGAAAAAGGTTGAGGCATGGGTAAGAAGTGAGACAAGAATGAACACGAGTGGCGTCGACGAGTATGTACTGGAGAAAAATTCCAATATGCCTCGAAACTGCCTTGAGCGTGCTTGGAATGCATTCGAGGCTTTGATTGTGCCACGGAAGCATATTTTTCTCTTACTTCCCATATTGCGCAGAGGGCTTACCTATACAATATATATCTGGGAAAATTTTTCTATACATTCCTCCTCCCATTCTCACATATATATATATACATATTTTGTTTCTTTCTTTGGTTTGTGGTTTTTCCATTTCAATACCTTGTCATTAAATTTTCGATACATTTGAAATATTAATATTGCACCGATGTTAAAAACCATCGTACGTTTATGTGGATTTACATTGAAAGTTGGAAGATAACAATATCGCACAAGCTCGAAAAAAAAATTTTAATTGTGAATTCATCAATTCCAATGACTAAAAGATTCGTGGACTTTATGTAATTTTGCATGTGATGGAGTTGAAATGATTCGGAATAGAATGAATATAAGTCACAACATCTTTTCTTAATTTCTTTTTTTCTTGTATGATTACAGGTGATGCGTGAGCGACGCCAATACTGGTTGGAGAATCTTTACGATCACAGCCACAAATAAATTTAAGGTTTCCCGTATTGAAAAACACTGTGGATAAAATAATATCCGAGGAAAATTGAGTGGAGACCGAAGCAATAAATAATAAATTAATTCCGCAGTTTAAGTGCGCGAGTGATTACAACGAAAAATATATGAAAGTAACGTTTGGAGTAAATAATAGATGATTGTATTCTGTACAATAATTATAACTAAAGACGAGCAGAAAAAATCGAATAACGTACCCTCCTCTGGGGTACGGTGAAAAATCGAATAATACCAGCATCAAGATAAAGCCACTGTGTTTGCGGTGGCGGGATGAGCAGAATCGGGTGTTGCCGTTAGTGGTGGACACCGCTGTCGGCGCGCACGGGTCTTCGGGCCAAGAAGGGGGCCCAAATTACGGCCCCCCAACGGGCCAAACCGATGCACCAGTAAACGGTAGCGTGACACCGAGCATATACATTCCATTTATCGAACGTGAAAAGCACGTTCAGACTCACCACAACGAAATTAGCTCAACGGCAACAGTCCAACAGTCGAATAAAGTCGACGAGCCACTAAATTTAAGTGACCGTTGCAATAACCAAACGTCCACGGACTTTTTGGTAAATCCTTTGGCGAGAGGAAATCTCATTGAAGCAACAATAAACCGAACGAGAATTGGTATTGATCAGGTAGACACCAGCGTTGCAGCAACTAGTGTTAGACAATTTAGAATTAGTACACAAGTTGTGAATATTCCTCGTGACAATATTGTATCAGACAATAGGAACAATATTGGTAGTGATAATAAACGTCGTAGAGAGTTTATTGAAATTCTTGAAGGTTCAAATAAAACAATTAAAGACATTAACGAAAAATTATCAGCGATTACTAAAGTCATGACGCCAACTTGGTCAATGCGCCTATTAGGCGTTAGTTTCGGATCAGTTATTTGTGCTTGGGGATTGCTGCTTGTTGTATCAGTGTTGGGTGGAGCATCACACAGTACAGGAATTGGCAGCTATGGTTTTGATAATGCAGGGACTATGGAAGACCTTAATAACGCCAGATGTCCATGGGCGTGCTCGTGCGAAGGACAGGAATTAGACTGCGCTGAACGTGGATTGACACAGGTGCCTGGGGATTTGGCTGTTCTCGCCGAAAAATTGTAAGTACCGTACATAAAGTAACTTTTTTCAAACAAAACATGATTGATAACATTTCGAAATCGCTTCGAATAATATTGTCGACGTGATTATCAATCGATGCGGTGTCTATCTTTCATACAAGCAAATTATTTGACACCGATTCATTCCAAATTCATCTCCGGAAACTCGTTGTTGAATAATTTCCGGTTGATTCAGCATGGATCATTTTAATCTGTATTATTTAACCGTTTATCAATTGATGGCGATTCAACTCCTCAACCAGGGGGGAGATTTAAGCTCTGAATATTGAATTGCGGTATTTGTCTAATGCTTTCGAATTCGTTATCATTAATGACAAAGTAGAAAAATGAAAACTTAATTCAGGAAAAACTGGAAGACTTGACGAATTTGCGCCCGTATCATTTTATCTAGCATTTTATTCGATATAAATAGCAATCAAATAAATATTCAATTCCCATCGAAAATCATAGTGTCAGTCAAATACCTCGCAATTATATACATTTATTATAGAATTGTACAGTGACATCTTAAACTACCATGAATATTTGAAGGGCGTGATCGCATAGACTCTATTCACCTTCCGAAGATTCAGCATGGATAAACTTGTCTATTTGCATTGCAGTGTTCTATTTGTATCTATGTGCGATTTGGGTTCGTAATAATGTCAGAAGGGTTTCGGTGTCGATGATGGTGGTAACTATGTGGCGGTGTTGGTGAAATAATCAATGAAACGAATCGTGCAAGAGCATTTGATAAATTTACCAGGAAGCTATTAACGATCGCGTCCATTGAATTAGCATGCGATTAATATGCCGTGTGCGAATGACAACACTATCCGACAATGTCGATATTGTATGCGTGTTTGTCCATATACGTACGTGTTCACGCTCACGTTCGTGCGTGGAAAAGGATGAAATAATTAAATCCTCGAAACGCATTAGCACTCCTGGGAATTCAGCACACATTCGCTTATGCAGTCACGTGTGTACATATATATATATAGTAGTTATATTGATGCACGATAGAAAAGAAAAATGGATGAATGACCGTGCCCCACCAGTTTCGGCTATCCCAGGACGCACGGGTGCGCAGAGTTACGCTCCTGTCATTAATACCTAATGCCTTATTATGCGGGATTATGAATATTCGAATCTCGCTGGGCTGCTCACCCCTATCTCATTTTGTAACCCCATTGCATTTTGTAGCGTCGTTGCTATCAAGGGATTTGCATGCTCTATCGATCTCCCCAACTTTCATTCGTACATTTTCCGTTCACCACATATTCAATGAATATATATCTATATGACTACTTGTACTCGAGAGAAAAAATGATTGCGTGGTTAAAATGGAAGATGATTCAGGTCCTGGTCCGAATCATAATCCGGACATGATTAATTTGGAACAATATACCAATTTTTTTTTGCGATTAAGACACGACCGAAATCGTTTCGAATAAGATTTTATTATACACAATCAAAATGATATATTTTCTGAGTGTATACACGTACTGAAATAAACTCAACATTAGTCCATATCCTTTATTTAATTAAACCTCTGGTGGGATTCCCATCTGTTTCGCTACCTACGCCACCGTCTCGTTAATTGGCATGTGATATCGAAAGATATTTTCAGGGTTTTGTATGGCACATAATATATAATTCCTTCATATATATATATTATGTATCATATTATATTCATACAAGTATATTTATCCCTAAGGTTGCATTTACGATCTCGAAACGACTTTCCCATTTGTCTGTCTCGGCTTCACGAAAACTTTTAGGCAGTTATGAGTTATAGCAACATTAGACTTGCCCTCGTACACTCATAACAAAAATTTTGCCTTTGATCTGAATAACAGTGGACCAGAGTGAGAGAGACAAAATGCTAATTGACAAGGAGATAAACACGAGTAGATAAAGGAAGGCAATATAGTCATGAAAAAATGAAATAAAATGATGGGGAGCACGCGGCCGAAATGAAAAAAAAATTAAATTATGAAATGACATGGGCTATTTAGTATCTTTTTCTGTTTTTCATTTTTTAATTTCTTCCCAATCTGTAATAACAATTATTTATTTAGTTATTTTGTTTTTAACTTCACTGCCACCCACATTTCTGTCCTAAAGATCATTTCGATTGATTGAGTGCATATCTTATACACATATTAATATATATGTGTGTATATATATATATAGAGACGACTGACCTGTTAGTTCAGACATTTTGATATGTACTAAGATAAGCGATGGCAACAGGGAGCAGAAAAAGGAGAGGAGAAAGAGAGAGAGAGAGAGAGAGAAAGGAAGAAGGGGCGGGGAAGGGAATGTACAAACAGATGTCTCGTGTTTCTATATCTGATACCATGTCTATTCGTTATTTCTCATTCTTTAACTTTTTATATTTTATTTTTATTTTTATTTATATTACATTTGTTAGACATTTTGACGTATCGAAAATATCCCATGAATATAGACACACAAATTGAATAAACGTGTCTACATCCAATAAACCTGAAGCATTGGAAACATATTTATTATTCATCGCGACGAGGTCGTTATAAGAAATTCAAGTGGATGATTGTATTCGTTCCATTTACATGAATACAAAATTGCAGCAGAAATATTTCAATATTTCACGCGGGAAAATTACAGGCATCTATTATTGCTATTCCAACTCAAATGGAATTTTGCTTTTTTGACAATTGCTTGCCATCCTAAAGTGTATAATAATTTGCCCAGAAATATGGTAACGTCAAATAACAATTTCATCGATGAGTTTGTAATGGACACATAGACACTTACACCAACATCACCCCATCAGCCACTTAAAATATTTTCGATTAGCCTGTGTAAACAGTAGTCGGTTAGAGTAAACGCACCGCGCAAGCACTTCACTATATCGTTTATGTTTGAACAAAATCTATATATCACGATGTTTTGCCATATAACATTCCAATATAAATGTGGCATCATACTGATATGTGTGTGTTCTGTATGTGTTATTTTTCTTGCATTCGACCATGCGCAATAAAAAGAAGAGAGAAAGAGAGAGGAAAATAATTATGAATGGGTGCGTCCAAATGATGAATTTCTATGCCATATAAATTCACGCGGCGACAAAAAAATCCACAACAAAAATTGTTTCAGCATTGTTTTTTGAAATAAATTATCATTGTTCTTGAGTTTTCATGGTAGGGTCAAAAGAAAATACGATGATAATAAGAGAGGAGAAATAAAACAAACATACACAAGAATTCAATGAAATACAGCCCTAAAAATGCCGCAAAATTTCGTAACAAAAACCAACGGTGCATGCAATATAATGTCGACGAGATATATGAAAAGAGAGCTTGGCTAAAGGTGCGCACGCACGAACAAATTCGTGGCATGCTCTCCCGGCTCTCGATTTCAAAAGTTATGTTGTCCCAGGGGGAAGCGCGTCGAATCGCATTAAATATTTATGTTTTTGGTCGAGACACGATGTATATATATATCGTCACATACCTGAGTTTGGTTGGTCGATTTCTACCCTCGGCAAGCCGCAGGGTGCACGAAACAATTTTTTCCGTTCAGTTGCATGAAGTTTTTTCTGCACTCTAACATGTACATAACATGAAAAAGAAGAAGAAAAATTTATGAATCTATGTGCACACGTGTGGTATTTTTTGGAAAGTTTACATGCGACTTGGAGATGTTTCCCAAGGATTTTTCCTTATTCCGATTTTTTTTTCTTTTCTAAACTCTACGTAATTCTACGTAAAATAATAAAAGATACTCCCATCATCATTCGGCAGGAGGAGGAATTCTCGAATTATTTTACATGGCGTGAAATACTTTCTGTATAAAAATTTTATTCGGAAAAATTGTATGATGAAAAAAATAGACAACTAAATTTTAAGTAGAAATTCGCAGATGGTCTCATTTACAATTCTCTCATTAAAGCGAGAATTATGTTCGTATAGATGAAGTGTCTAGTTAAATTACATATGTTCATACGTATGAAGGTAAAAGTCCAGGAAGAATCGATTGTTTAGTCAGTGTATGCCGAAGACCATCCCGTTAAACAGCCTTGTAATTCTCCACACGAGTAATTCTGAAGATACGGTTCAATGCATATTCTCATGAAGGCTATATACATAT
Organism: Meteorus colon; assembly: GCA_030523085.1. Classification (NCBI taxonomy): domain Eukaryota; kingdom Metazoa; phylum Arthropoda; class Insecta; order Hymenoptera; family Braconidae; genus Meteorus; species Meteorus colon. The sequence goes on from JAPYZH010000062.1 coordinate 346,394, forward strand.
AGGACTTCTCTTGCCGGGCGTGTCTGCATCCCGGGGCCCAGTTAGTGACATCAAAAATTCACTATCGACATGTTGGAACTAATGGGTCTCAATGGGGGTCACAAGTTGAACAGAGTATTATTTAAGAGGACTGTTAAGTGTTTTTACCCTGATATTTCCATTTTCTCGTAGGTTGGAAGTTTTTTCTACGATTACTGCGATGATATTAAAACCCTGGGCGTGGTTGAATTCCAGTGGTGAATACCATATCGATAATTTTTATTTATTTTCATTTCTACCTCATGAATTGTTGGAAGATTTAATTTGCTTCAGGTATTTTTGTATGTACATACGTGTATTTATTATGTTTCTTTGGGTCGTTTGATATCATTTTTTCTTTTCCCTGAATCATCCGTCTGCTAACGTTCCTGAACGTGATCGCGCATCGCATTGCTCCGTTCAGAATTTTGGACAATTACACCGACCAACAAAACCCCTGGGGGCTTAAGTGTGTGTCTGTGTGTGAGCTCGTACGTGTGCGTGTTTGTGGCATGCTTATGCGCATCCACGATCACCGGAGGCAACAGACAGACATTTGAGGGCGAAATGCGGTATAGATTAGTCGAGAAAAGGAAAAAAATACAAATTCTTTTTTGAATCCTCTTTTGGAATTTGCTTACTCGTCTCTCGAAAACATATGCATCAGTTTAGGTGAATAAATTTGTGCGGCACATGTTGAGATGTTCCAACGACTTGTGTACACGAAGAGGATTCAATAGTGTATTGTAATAATGTTTAGAGCATAATAAATTTCAACATAAAAACACGGGTTGATTGATATAAGGTAGTTGATATGACAGACTTGGCAGTTATGAGTTTATTCGAATTTTGTATTCTCTTCTTTAGTCTTCTCTATTCTCATCAAATTACAGATATAAAAATTCTCCAACAGCCATCAATAAGGGAATTACGAAAGGAAAATTAAAGAGCATAATATACCTTTCATGACTAAATGTACCTCCGATTCCGTTGAAAAAGTATGTTCAATGAACAAAGTCATAACATGCATTACGAAACAAATGAACGTATTGGAAACTGTAGAATACCATGGTAGACGGGATAATTCCCACGTATCCCTCTCTGACAAATGGGACTTTACAGTCGATGGAAATTTCATGGATAATTTTTCCCTAGTTGTGATGATAATAATTCACTCTGGTAGATATGATTAAACATTGAAATTATATGATTGTAGTTGGTAGTAGTTGGTTATATGAAATTGGACGAATTGGAAGTGGGCCAAGTTCGATTGAGACTTTTGCCGGATGGCGTGAGCAGATTGGTGATAAATCAGCATTAAGACTTGAGAATCTATAAACCAAAAGAACGAGAGAATAAGTGAAAAAGAGGATAATTCACATATGTACACCATGTCAATGTCTATATGTATATTTAATCACCATCCCTACACCGCAATGTCAGGTTTATCCTGAATGACGTTTGCCCTTGTTGTCAACGAACAAATCTCTCAGTTTGTTCGTTCTCCCTCATTCTAACTCTCTCTTGCTTTTTTTTCTTCACTTCATTCTCTCAGTTGATTCCCATTGTCAACGGATTAAAGCAAGCTGATTGCGTTCGGCATGGGCGTGTGACTCACACATTCAAATTTTTATTCATTCACCTTCTAGCTATGGTCATATTAATTTTAATGCATTGTCGTGAAATATTGCGATTTCAAGAGTTCATTTCATGTGAAAATTCGTTCATGTTATAATGAAAAATTGGAAGGAAAAAGCAATGAGCTTGATTATACCATATCTAGATGAGCAATGTTTCGACAAAATAGCTCAATAGACAAAGTGAGAAAGTAAACAAGATATGTTAATAAATATGAAATGACAAATTGCTAGTCGGAAAAAATGTGGTTTAGGACTTGCATGAACACGCGTTACACATATCCCAAGAATTATATTCTTCAATGCATCGTGTTGCTTGTTGTTGCTAACACAAGCTGATGTTGGTGGTGAAGGAAAGAAAGAGGCAGGGAAGCGTGTGCGCCAGTTGCGGTGCGAGAAAACGGCGCCCCTTCATCCCCAAAATTTATTGCCAAACTGGTTACAAGCTCGCGCAAGAAGCTTACATAAAGGCTTCCCCCTTTTTTTTTTAGTTTTCTTTTTCTTTCGTTTTTCTCCCTTCGTTTCCGTTGATGTTTTTCGCGCGCATGCGACTATGAGCGTATTTTAGCAACTTCGTATGTATACCCAGAGACAGACACACATACACATGAACAGAGAAATCTTTCGGGCCCTCGTTGGCCACAAAAAAAAATTATGGCTCCGGAATGCCATTTCCATGTATTTCCCTCACACTTTCGCGGGTGTTTTCTTCCCTCAGTAGATTCTATACATATATACAAATGTCGTCGTCGTCGTCGACGTCGACGTCGTCGCTGGCATTGTTGGCGTCGTTGCAAACCTTTGACCTGGGAATCTCTCACCACCGCGAGACATTAACATTTATATTACTCGTTCTCACTCTTCTTTTCCGCCAATTTTTTTTTTTTTCTTTTCCTTCTCTTTCAACTATATATCCCTCAGTCTTTTCCCACTCATCCCGAATTTCTCTTACCATCCATTCTGAGGGTGCCGCTCTAAATTTTCGGACAATGCCTGCATGTATGTGTCCCGCTGAGAACACACACAGTCACCACCTCTCTTTTCTTTTATTATTTTTTATTTTTCATTTTTTCCACTTCTTTTCTTTTCCTATAGCGGGCTTCTCGAAGGGTTCACTCCCTCTCTTCCTCTCTCTATCTTCCTCTTTCCCCTTCTCTTTCTGTATGTGTACATAATATTAGACGCGGAGACTCCATGGAGATTCGATCGAGCGGTGGATAAAGAAAAAAATACATATAATACATAATGCGACTCTTAGGGTGGCGCAACGACGTATACATAATATATATGTATGTATAATAGCGGTTCGGGTTAAATTCTCCATGTGTGCGAAACTGTATAGGGTTTTGAAAAGGAAAAAGGAATAAGAGATGGAGATAGTAGACGAGAATTTAGCATGGTGATACTCTCGAGGGCTTCTTCGCAGCTCGATTACGTGAATTTCATATACCTACATTGTTGTAATGTGTATAGGTACTTGCCAACCACCTCCATCACATCGTGCACACTCACAGACACTTCAATTCACTTTATATCATATAAACAAAAAATATGTATTCTTCAATTTATATGTAGTTACAGATTAGATTAATATCCGGAGAAAGTTAATTGAACAACGTACGCATTTATATTTATTGATGTATGTTATAGTTGACATGAAGTAAATAGCAATAAATCTTTTTATGAACCAAACAAGTTTAAACAATTTGGATTATTGCATGTTTAGTTTGATAGATGAATGGAAAAAATATGGAGAATTTAAATGATCAATCAGCAGATTATTGCATATTTATGCGTTGGTGATAATTTATAGGACATTATATGCTGACTAGAAACTTGTTGTTGGAACTCGTATTTTTTTTCGAAGATAATTATTCTCTCATACCACCTGTTCACTTGAATTCAACATACAGTAAAACCTTTTTTTGTTACGAATTTTGGGGCCTACGTAAAATCACAAGGAGGAGTAAAAATGTTAGACAGGGCGTGTCTTGGGTCTACAAGGTTTTATTTGTGTGAATGTTTGTGGGGGTTGGTGAAACAAGGAAAAATGCATCTGGACGAAATGTGAAATTAGATCCAATAAATACTCAGTATATTCTGAATTTTATTCGATATTATATTAACAAATTGGTGAAAGTTATTGAATAGGAATTTACGATTATCGAATTACTCTATCACTGATTCTGATTGCTTTCTCTACATACAATGGCTCAAACAAAATCAATTAGATTTTCTTACCAGTTTTTAACTTCACGGTGGGTCATCTCCGAATCAATTAAGAATAGAGGGAAAGTGTAGAAGTCGTCTGGAGGTGATCGGTTGAGGAACATATTACACATTCGGTTTTATTGATCGGAAGATTGTTCTTCCTCATCTGACCCTTTGAATCACCGATAAGAAACTATGAAAATGTTCATATAAATATTTGTAAGAAGAAGAGGTTTTACTGTGTTATGACTAAACAGGGTGTTTTTGTCATTGACAACCAATCATACATTAGTTATATAAAATTTCGAATGTAAAATAATCATTCAGTGATGCGTGAAGATTGATTGAGTATAATATTACTCAGCCGTCAGACTCTAGTAACGTTAAGAACTTTCCAACTCTATTTTCTTTTCACCATTTTTTTTTTCTTCAACATCTAATGTAGTGGTATATTAAAAATGAAAGATGAATAAGAATATGATGCCAGTCTGGGTGATGGAGACAAGGTGGAGAATGAGCATAGTGAAAGAGTAAGATAGAACAAGAAAGATGGGTTCTATGGGAAAAGGATACAACATAAACTAACCGAATACCGAACGCGTCTGTCAAAACAAGTTGAGACCTACTCGTCTGGCTCATAAACGAACCTTCATCTTAGTCTATACCCATGTATATATATATATAATTGTATATACTTAGTGTTCGTCAGGTTTATTCATCATTCTCTCTCCTTCTCCCCTTTCTTATCCTCTCCAATTGTCTGACATTCCTTTTCCGCGACATTCGAGACTCTCATTCCTTGTGTCACTGCTCATAGTATTCGTACGTAAATTCCAAAAATGTGTGACAAATAACTCATTGTGAAGAGAAGACGAGAATGAAGAAAAAAAGAGTAGATGGATAATTGACGAGTATTTTCTTTGCTAATTTCGCCAAAAGAGATGAAAAAACTGAATATTAAATATGAAATCGTCGGATATTTTATGCTATAGAAAATTATATTTTCTACATAGATATACATATGAAGAGTGAAGTGGAGAATTATTTGTTGACTCTTTTAGAGGGTTAGTTCAGTTATTCCATCAAAAGCTTCATATATAGATATAGATATATTTTCGATAACGTGAACGCAAAGATGTTTGTTACCTTAATTACATACATTAAACATTTATTATATTAATTATTCATAATAAGATGGTTTAACCTTCAATTACCGGTGAATTAATACTGCTCCCTTTTACTCCTATGCTCCTTGCCTTCTGCTTCATAATACTTGCGTTTATTGATGCACATCCTCTTTTGGTAATAGTAACAGCACTTCCTAAACTCACCATTATATACTCATCATATATACACACATGTGGGTGTCAAAGTTATTTTAATATGCCTTTCATTAAATAATTAATGAAATTGAAATAACAATAAAATGGTGGGTGGTTGTTATGAGGTAGGAGTATAGAGTACGGAAGATATAAATAATGATGTGATGATAATCTGAAAAATTAATGAGTAGAAAATAAGATATCTCAATGTTTTTGATCATTCATAAATATTATCCGGTCACGTAGGATCATACGACGTGGGTATATAGGGAAACCTTATTAATTTGGACGAGAAGAAAAAATTTGGAATATTTTCATGGTAAGATGCTAAATCGACAATGATAGAGATTGTAAATACAATTATTTAGATTTATAAATGCGACGGTCAACAGCGACTCAACTTTTCCACACATTATTTATTGTTTAATCGAAGAACAATGATTATATAAGAGATATGTGAAAAGTAACGACGTGAAATTACCACTAGATTTAGATTTCAACGCTCATACTATAGGCAGGAATGATTGAGATGAAATATTTTCGTTATAATTTATTCCACAGTGATGCAACACTATTTTCGCGCTGTCTCTAAAATTCGTGAGTGGCGGTGGATGAATGAAAAATAGAGACATCCCACATAACTCTCACCAAAATATTTATCTTACCATAATCACATTCCACCTTCTCTTTGTATACGAATGCGCCTTAATCTTTTATCGTTTCTCCTGCATCGTTCTGCCGTTGATGTGTCTGCAGCTCTCTCAGCCTCATCTCTATCTTTCTCCATAGTATATTCGTCCTTGTGTATGCTGCAAGAAATGGCGGAGTTGTGTGCGCAGTAAAGGACAACAGTAAAGAAATGATGATGGTATGAAGTAATGAGATAGAAAGAGAAGATGAAATGAGAGAGGCTTGTTCGCGAGAGTGAATACAAAACCTGTTTCTCCACTGGGGTCTCACCGCGCGTTGCCTCGCGCGTATACTGTTATTGTTTCTCTCGTGAACGCTCACTCTATGGAAGAAAGAGAACGATGAAAGGACCACAAGGGGGAAATCTGAGAATGTTGGAGGTAAAAGAAGAGAAAGGGAGTGGCGGGGAAAGAGAATCTTCAGGGTGATAGAGGGCAAAGTAGTGTGGCCACGGAGCTCGGAGAAATAATGGAATAACAGGCGGAGGAAAGTGAAGTGGACGAAAAGGGAAAAATAATAATAAAAAATCGTGAAAGATTTTCAGAAGAGTGTCTCGATACATGAGAAAGATATTTTTGTAGCCGAACAAGTGCTCCTACGTATATAATTGAAATTACACAAAATCAGTCGAAGGAAGGATACGTATGATGAATTGTTTTATTCGTTTGATTTTATTGTAATAGACAGGCAGATAACTGGAGGAACGATAAAAGTTTGGTACAGATACATCCATGAAAAAAACTACTCAATATTTGCTGTTTTTTGTACTTGATGGCACTCCATTTAGAATAGAATATGAAACGACCATTTTCTATAACGCTTCACATTTTTTTGAAATTCATTCATATCGATATTCCGTATGGAATATTTTTCAAAATGGAAATATATATGCGTAAACATGCGAGCGGTACAATTAGTAATTGAGATGAAGAGCATAGTAACAAATGGGTATTTTATTCATCAGATTCGGTTGCTGCAATCGGCCTCTAACAATTAATCATCCCATAGAAAATCCATCGATCCCCTACAGTTTCCATGTGTACAGTAAAACGTTGAATTCTATCTCCATTTGGAACATACCTGCATGAGTTTCAATTTTCAATATTACATAGTTATAAAAACAAGATGAGAATTATCTCAATTTTTTGTATAAGTTATTCCTTCACAATCATGATTGAGTGATACATCATGAATTTACTGGTAGAACAACCCACGGTCTTATATGCATTACAGCCATATTGTGAAACTATCATCTTATTATTTCGCGCAACCGTCTACGATCGTCTTTAACATTTCTGGACATATTTAGCCGCATACATTATGATCACGTCCCAGAGAAAACTTACCACAATCTAATATTTTTACTTTTCTATCGTAATGCTACTATGAAGAATAGTGTAGGGTTTTTTACCGTGCGATACGTGTGCCAACACTAACGCCGTTTCTATTCCCGTCAGCCGGCTCGGCGGCGCCGTGACGATGAGAACAGACACGCGCGCGAAAACGCCATACGTAAATCTTATTTTTCGCACCCATCTTGAAATCGCTATTCGGTCTCGTATTAATCGTCAGGTTTTTATATTTTTTAATATTAAAACTTCAATGACAAGTCAGACACATCTATCAATCAAGTGTGGATAATTCAGGAGTGGATTTGATCTCTGTTGATTTCTCACTAGTACAAGCTATTATTTATCAGGAATGGGGTGTCCCAGTTATTGAACAATCGCATTATAAAATTAAATGCCATCACCACGAATTTCTTACTAAAGCCAATACGAACGCAATTTTTCGTTATTGAATTCCGAATCGCGGAACTTGAGAGAATTTGAGCGAATGAAATAATACCGTCTCTTTTCAGTACATAGTTTTCTGTACTGGACAATAGAAATGTGAACATACTCAATTGTAAACATAGAGAGTCAATAAATTTCAATAGGAGAAATAGGAAATCTTCAACAGAAGTATTTCCGATAAAACTCCAACCATTATTCAATTCAATACTGCTATGAAGAACGTCTTTTGTAACAAAATAATCGGGCTAAACTCCGGAAGCAGACGGGTCTCGACGCACAAACAAAAAACAAAAAATATTAATAAAATAAAACGAAACAAAATGAAATAGAAAAATAAAAAAAAATACAAGTGCATGAGGCGCGACACGTAGCCGACCCAGTTTACACTTCTCGCCTCGTCGAGTTTTCCCAACAACTCTCGCTAACGCGAGCCAACAACAACCACCAGCACCCAGCAGTGTATGGTCCAAATGTATATATATACATAACAGTCAAATCTATATGTACCTATACCTTCAATATAAACGACCTGGCAATATAACGCCGCGCGGGCCATTCGAACTCTTTTCCCTTCGCCCAAATATTTGATGCGCCAATCGCAAACATTCGTGCACTATACATAGCAACATTATACACAATGTTGTTACCTCTTCCTCGCGTACACCTTCCCGTACTCTCGTCCTCCCACCCTTTTTCTCTCTCTCTCTCTGCCCCTCTTTTGCACCCCTATATTCCCATTTACCTCTCGTGTAAAATGTCGAGTACGTGTTGGGCATTGTGAAAAATCCTGGTACGTGTAAACAAGTTACTGCAAGCATATTTGACAAAAGCGCAAATGGACGATTAACAGTTATACGTGAAAGAAATTTTCCAACAATCATGAAACAAATTTTTATCGAGACATTTTGTTGTCTTTTTTATTGTGTAATGTTATTGTAGATATTGAATTAACTTTTGCAATATGTTTGTCGATAATGGAATGAATAAAAATGATAGTGTTGCATTGTAATTGACGTGTTCAATAAGTACAATGAAAAAAATATAATATTGTGTAGAAGAATTATAAGAACATGAGAGACATTACATTAAACCAGTTATAACTTGAAGGATATTTATTTATAAATACTATATACATATCAACATTTATGTGTACACTGTATATATGTGGTAAATCGAGTAAAACGATTTAGCAAAGTGCTTAATGATTATATATTCTCTCGTTACTTTCGCAACAAACATCAGGGGTTTCACTCTTATATATTACTCATTGTACGTCTGGCTATCTCACAAATACATGTATATATATACACGCACGCCGATTCCGAACGCGATCGATCGATCGATCGACCAAAGAGAAACGCCCTTTCGATCCCCCGTGGATATATCGACGCCGCCTCTTGCACTTATCCAATCGACTTCGCGCACCTCCTCAACTCGACCTTTCGCATCACCATCACTACTATCACATTATGTATATATGTGTGTGTATATATATATATATATAACATATATAATTACATATAGATATTGCACATATGTGTTGGTGTGTATGCATATAAGTGTAGATGGATGTGTTAGTATGTTTGGAGTTAAGTATATGGAAAGCCACGCACGCTGGTGCTCTAAAACTTTCCCACACATGATGCCAACACGTTTCGCCAAAGCTCGTTCGTTCTCGCGATTACTCTCTCACTCTCTCACTCCTCTTTGCTCTCTCCCCCTTCCTTGTATTATCCGCAGACTACACACACCTTAATAACGTCAACTCGAAACGTCAACTTCGCGTCGTGTTGAACGATTTAATTTGTTACAAAGTGAAACTCTACTTGTATTTATAATATAATTTTGACTTGGCTACGTACATGAACGTTCATCTCATATGAATTTGTTTATTCGCTGCGTCATTATATATCATTTGATGGTTGCATAATATCAAAGAGTTTCGTGCGCATTTCAGAATTCATTTTAATTTACCTCAAAGCGAAAAATAATAATAAAAAATACATTCTTATAATTTTAATAAAATGTTTATTGTATATGTTATATGGGAAATATATTATCATTAAACGAGATTGTTTGTCAAGATTTCCGAGAATTAAATTTCTTGAAGATTATATATGTGCATTTATATATGGGCACGCATCCACAGTGATTCGAGCTGCTTTTTCCGACTTTTTTACAGTCATAATTATTCATCCTATATACAAGGTCATCACGTTGTCTCATCTCAGATGTGATGAAAAAATCAAAAAATATGTATACAAGGTACATCATGATTTCTCGCGTTCCCATTAATTGCAGATTGCTGGAGAATACGTTGAAATTTCCAATGTAATTCTGATGCAAGTATTTCACATATATACACTTTACATCTATAAATACTCATAAAATACACAAAACTATGATACAGAAATGGAATAAATTGTGTTTAAATCGTGCGTACTGTGAAAAAAAAAATTTCAAACGATTTAAAAATGCATTATATATATTAACTATGTACACATTAAAACATGTTGGAGCAGGCGTGCATACGATTGCATAAATGAATAAAAATTCAGACCGATTGAAATAAGCGAAAAAATAAAGCGAGTGAGGGCGGCGTAGAATATACAATTTTTATACGGTGATGATCAGTGCGGCAAACATTTATTTGGTGTCGGTGGCAATTTGTCTCGTTAATTAGCCGTGCGATGGGCTCCTTACACTAACACAACTCCGTAAATATAAATGTGTGTGCATTGTGTGTATGTGTGTGTGTGTGTGTATATATGCATTTCTCGTTATATGTATAATGGTATGTGGATGGTTGAATGGCGAAGACAGACAGACAGAGAGAAGGAGGCGAGTACTACTACTTGATCAGAGTGTATGCGGTGTCAACGCAACCGGCTCATTAGCTTATTACCCAAGTATATGTGCATTCATGTATTCATGCATATAAGTATTATATATGTCTTACGCACCGAATAATGATGAGGAAGCAATGAGGATGTGGGCGCGGATATATAGACCAGAGCTCGCAAATCATACTTGAAGATATACGCGTGTCTAAACGAGATTCCATCCCGATATATGGCTCACTTATTTTCCGTGATGCATCCCGCGTGCATCATCTCTTTACTTCTCTTGATAAATTTACATTTTACACCTCTCTCTTTCTTTCTGAAGTTCTTATACTATGCGGCCCGTTAAAATATAATTCTCCCATAAGGTGTATGTAGGTATATATTTATATTTATGTAGAGATATGGGCGTGTATATATATATACACAAGCATGCACGTACAAGCCTCTGTATTACTATTATTTTCTTCTCTGTGAATATAAACGATTCACGCACACGATTTTATAAGTGGAAACGTTACTTCAATAATTTATTGAACAAGAAATTAGTGATAAATATATAATTGCGCGATGACAAGAATAATTTTAGTTTATTTATTTATTTTTGTTTTTATCGATGAAAAAAAAAGACGAGAATATAATCATGAATATTATGAGGACTCGAGGTTGAAATGTAACTCGAATCTCATGATCAAGAGATGTTGCTACGATTCCACTCAACACATTCATATGTGTCATAATTCATCACTAATACAATCATCCGACTGGGTATACGAACGTGTATCTACATTCCAACGTATGTAAAAAATAAAAAAAATATGAGGCTGAAGAACATTTAAAATGAAAATTAATTAATATATGCACGAGTGTGATGATAACGTTCAAAGCACACAATTGCATAGCCAAATGTATGTACTTGTTCTATGCGCATTCACGTGTTTAAGGGGCCACGAGGATGAATACGAGAACATAAATATTGTGCACATGTGCGTTATGGCGACGAGGAGTTATATATGTGCACGCGGAATTCACGCAAAAGAGGAAGGTATAAAGGGAGAAATGCATATCCTCTCTATCTCTGTATAACTATCTCGCGATGGGGATGTGCATTGCGCAGGAAAATGAACCCATAACCTATCGCTATATATGACTATATAGTACTTAAATTCTATCTACTATATCTATGGTATATACTATCACCATCAGCATACTCCTACCACGTTTTCATCCCCCGCTTGATATATGCCCGTCAGCCGCGTCAGCGATAAATCACATCTGGGCGAAGTGCATACCAAATTAATAGTCTTGACCCTTAGCAACTTGGCAATCGCGCACCGCAAAATTGTTTATAAGCTTATACATATATATATGTTCATATGTTCATATATTTATGAGAAATAATATTTAGTTTAACCAATGCATAAAAGGCGCAATTAGAAGATGCAACGTTTATCGCAGAGTATTCTAGATTATCTTCTTTTCTTATTAGTTTGTTTGGTTTTTTTATTCTAGTTTTCATTTCATCTTTATTTTTACATGCACGCATTCGATTGCCACCTTCTTATCCGCGTGTCGCATATTTTCTCGTTACTTGACAACCACCACAGATAGAGGAAAAGAAAAAGAGAGATAGAAGTTTCTTTGTGTGTGAATATATTAGCATATATTGAACTTTCTTACTATGAGTGTATATAAAGTGTAAGAAACATTTCGCCCTGAATATTGGACGACTTTCTTCACGTGAATTTTTCCTGATAATAGGGAAGTGAGGGGTCCCAGCATGCAGCAGTTGGTAATCTTGCATAATGATGTTCTTCTAACATCATAAATGAAATTATTAAATGAGAAATATTACAAAAGAGATATTTAACAGAAGTTTTCACAAACGTAATGCGAATAATTTTTTTCTCATTTGTGATTTTACTGGTTAAATATTCGAAATATAAATATTCATCAGTTTTTCATGAGTGTGAATTGGGCAGTTGAGATGATTGAATTATAAAAAAATGCTCATATAGATTTTGAAATGCTTTACACGTGCATTTTTTGTTTTAAATTTCCTTACCTTAATTATTTAATTATCTATTTATAAACAAAAATGGTCTCATGTCTGCTAAATTTACACTAGTGATTAAAATAGTGTAGCTTAGGTGATTAGGAATATAGAACATGATTGGTATATATGGAACGACCACCTGTGCACTTTCTCATTCGGTAGTAGGTTAATATATAAATATGTATATTTACAGGGATAATAGTAATAACAATAATGAAATCTCACCGCGCGGTTTGCTTTTTTACTCATTTTATAAGACATTTGTCTTCATTCTGAGCTCACCGCCAACGCTTTCATACTGAAATGGTATTTTTAAGTATAGAAGCATCTTAATTAACGGAATAATATCGCAAATTTAATCCTGTCGATTTAAACAAAAAAACAAAATTAGCTGCAGGGAAGTTATCGTATCAATATTACAATACTACACAAATAATGAAAATAAATTTCGTATCTTCTTTCTACCCTCAGCATTTATTTCATTAGTGCCTTCTGTCTTCACTTATTCTCCCTTTTTCTTCTCATTTTCTCCTTTTTTATGTGTTTTTGGGTACGTGTAACATTTTTATAATTAGTTTTTTCGCTGCCCATTAGAAATGAGAATGGGGAGGGATATAGTCCAGAAGTGACGACTGAAAAAAACCCATGGGAAGGGAGGGACCGAAAAAAAAGCAATAGGAGAGTGAAAAGAAAGGCAAAGGCAGAAAAGAGAGAATGAAAAAAGGAGAAAGGGGATATAACATGCCAGAAATTACGACTGGGTTGTCTTGACTACGTGACGCGAATGTTTAATTGCTGTTTTTCGCTTTCGGTAAATATGTATATATGTATGTGTGATTAAATTTTTTTTAATTGCCACGATTAAAACAATAAAATCACACAGTGAAAGCCTTTTCGTTCTCCGTTCATTTACCGTCTTTTTTCTCATTTTTTTTTTTCGTCCTTTTCGACGGCATTATTAAATCTTAATGAAATTAAAAGAAATGAGGAAAATATATATTTATAAAAAAAAAAATAAAAAACAAACAAACTGGTATCAACAACTGCGGCGTTTCATATGTTTGTGTTTTGTATCGTGGCACGCGAAGTCATTAATTATGGGGAACTAAAATTGTTCACACTTTTTATAACGCTTTACCTACTGAGTGTTTATATCCTACCTCATTTCATATTTACGCAATATATGTATATAAATTAGTACGTTCAGTAGAATTTCCTACGTGCGAGAAAAATATTTGACACGATATTCGTATTCATATATATTTTTCTACAAAAAATTTTTTATTTCCTATTTCATCCTATTTCATGTACAACTTTATCCACAGAATGTGCTCATGCTTTCACTAACAAGAAAACACACTCAACAATTATCAAATTAGAGCGCATAACAAAGTATAATAAATTAATTCAAAGCTTGAAATTAAAATTTTTTTATCAGCTCCAACAATATCGTTTTTTTTTCTTCATATTCTATTTTATTATACATACGTTAACACCCCACATACAGATATATATACATCTACAAGTTTATTCCCTTTTTTTGTTCACAAACAAGAAAATACACTCAACATTTGTTCTATTGTTTTATTTTCGTATTGTCATTTCCATAATGAATATACATACGACTCCTCGTTGCCCTGCTCTCATCATCATGTATTATAGGAAAACATGCAGAGGAAACCAAAAAATACAGTTTCGGATGAATTTAAATCATCATTCTCATGAGAAAAATGACGAAGTATAATAAAGTAATCGAAAACTGAAAGTGAAATTTGTTCAGTATTTATTATCGTCTTTTTTTCACAGGCATTTTACACCATAAATTAGTAGTTGTGATATAATTATCATTATTATTATCTCAATATTATTCATGTACCATGTGGGAAAGTTTTTCATAATGTCAATCAAATTTCTTCCGTCACTCCTTTTATGAAATATCTCAAAATTTATTAATCAATGTCATAATGACAAGTCACTCGATAATTAAACGGACTATAACGAGTGATATTCATGTCACCAACGGTAGTACATATGAATGTCACATGAAATTATTGAAAAACTGAATAATTTGCTTTCCATGACGCGAACGTGTACATCAATCGTTCCTACATATCTATAAGCACGCACGCACATGCATCCATACATATTTATTGGTATATATTTCATATAAATTCATCCAGCCAAGTTTCGTCACTCACAACTCGACGAGCTATAATGAGTTCTCGCCTGATGCTTTGACACTCGCGCCTCCAACTCCAACTCCTCTCCCTCCCTTCTCTCTCTCCCTCTCTCTCTTTCTCTCTTTGTCTCTATCCGAACTACTTCATGCATGTCACGAGCGTGAAAATCGTGTACGTGTGTGGAAGACATCAGTGAACGAAAAGCATACGATATAAACACGCGCGTGCGACGATGGCAAATAATTAATATCAGAGAAATAACAAACGTAAGGAGAAAGCCGGTGCCAGCATGTGAGCGAGCAGAGAATACTCTAGAGATTCTCTTTGAAGACGCCAAGTTGAAACGTCGGTTATGTATTTTACAACTTCTTTATCATATGCGTCTTTGACTTGAGTTCAAAATATATGAGTATGTATAGTGTTCAGTGTACACCAATACTCACAAAAATTTCTTGCCCAGGAGGATATAACATCTCCAACTCATCGACTAAAAGCTCATTAATCTCCATGACTTGCCAAGAAATTCGAACAAGTTCCCTCTAATTACTTTCAATTAAATATGTCAGTAGAACATCAATTAAATTCAATTATTTTTCATGAACACTTATGAGTAAATAATACGCCGTGGTTTAGGAAGTCAAAATTGAGAAGGAAAAATATGAATGGAATAGATAGAAGGTATCAGTTGAATATCGGCCTATATATCTTTCGTCGTGCTCGAGGCGTCGACATTCGGTCGCACATAACTTGTTCTATTATATTCGCTTTTACCCGCACAAGTTTCTCTATAAGAATCACTCTCTCTCTCTCTCCCTCTCTTCCCCTCAATCTCCCTATTGCAGATAAATATACAAGTAGCTCATCTTATATTCATAGATATTTATATATCCGTGTGTCTATATACTCTTGTGGGTGAACTTCATTGCAGACAACCGCGTGTCTTCTTCCGCATGGCTTGTTAACGCAAACGTTAACGTGCGCTATTAACTCGACCGAGTTGCGGTTTCGGGCCAACACCTTCTCTGCGTCTTCTTTTGCTCAATATGTGTGCATGTGTGTACTGCCTAAACTCATTTCTACAGTGTTATTTATTATTGAAAGCGAGAATATTGAAGAGAATATATGAAAAGGTCGTGAGATAGAAGATTATGAATTTCAATATAATGTTTCAAAACATTATCGTATTAAGTTTTTTCATTTTTTCTTTCTTTGTCGCAATCTATTCGAACTTGGAATTCGATCAATCATTTTGTGACAAGTCGAAAATATAAATATTAAAGTGTCATTCTATGAAATTCAAAGCCCACCGATAATAAAACCATGTCAGCTTTGAAAAAACTCTTGCAAACTCTGGTGAATAATTGAAAATTGATCAAACACTTTTAAAACTAAAACAAAGAAAGGAACTATTCGAAATGGATCAGTGAATGAGGGAACATTGTGAGCTCTCGTCTGTGAAAGAAAAGAACCTGAATACAATTAATGCAACTGACAAAAAAAAATTTTATTGAATCAAATTAATTCTTCTCAAGTCGTTTTTTCAACTATTTATTATCCCTCTCGTTTCTTTTGTCGTATGTTTATGAAAGGACTCTTCGGGAGGTCTAGATATACATACGTACGACCACTTCCTGCCTGTCTTAAAAATAATCCTACCGTCTCCCCATCAGATCTCTTTATAAATATAACCCATAAGTGTGTACTTGAAGCATTTTACATTCTGCAGTTTTTGACCCTTCTCTTGTGCAAATTTCTTCCTCTTATGTACTCTCTATTTAATTTCCCTCCACCCATTTTCTGTCATACCACATCCAGGACCTATTTGTGTACATGCGATTCGCACACATACATGCAAACTTATACACTCGGACTCACCATACCACTGCTCCAATTACGAGGAGGAATGCTCATTTGGTGAACGACAAAAGGGGGATTACTCGTAATGGACATAGCGACCACTCTAAACTATTATTGAGCGTGCGTTGGATTCACCCCGAATTTTAAATTTCACTCGTTGCATATATGTTTGTACATATAAATACGCAATGTATATACATACATTTCTCGAAGCCGTCTAAACGATCAATAGTAATGCCACCAAGCCGCAGATAACATAAGATTTTGAAGAGAATCATCATTGAGCAGTATTACCAACTGCTATGATTCAAACAAAGTATTTTGCGATAGTCGCAACACTGTCCACATACAGTCACACACTGTGGATAGATTGTGCCCCATCTGTAACACATCCATATATACATGGATAGTTTATTTTGACAACAGGAAGAGACAAATTGGTGAATGAGAACAACGTCGGAATGGACATAGTAATTCACATGGATACATGTTTATATTTCCGTTTCACTATTCACTTATTGGTTTGTACTGTCACTTCTACACATCAATACATTGTGTCTAAGAAAATAAGAGCACTTAGATTAATCAAGAATTATAACACACACATATATAATAAAACTGTAATGTAGACAAATGTGTGGGTACGTAAGGCGTTTAGCAGAACGGTTCGGGTGGTGAATAGACAGACATATTATGCATATACCTATAGATATGGAATGCACAATGAATCGTCGACGATTGAGATATTCCGGGCGATGGACATATTACGTTGGATTAAATTTGGACGTGCGTGCTCGCGTGCACAAAACTGTGAAGACTCTTAACTAAATGAAAACCGGGCCCAAGCGGGGGGTAAACTGGTGAACGTATATACACAACCACACGCATATACACCTCTGCTCCCCACGGTGTGCGTAACGTTTTACTCTCTATCATATTACACACACTTTTTTTCTTTTTAATCTTATCATTTGTACACATATTTTTTCATATGTTTTATTTTTTATTTTATTCCTGCAAGCAAAAACACGCCACCTTCTCCATACGTCTTTGTATGTTGATTGATATATAGATATAGATGTATATATGTATAGAGGCAAGTGTGAGCCCGTTCGCCAATGCGAGTTTATTGAGAACTCGTGGAACAGGTCGATTCGTTAGCACTCACTTGTCCCCTCCAGGTAATTGGCAATATATGTATGTATTTACAGACAGATCGATGATCGTATACAGAAGATTTTCGCCTGTTCTTCTTTCTTCTTTCTCTTTTATCATGACGGAAAAAGTTTCTCTGTAAAAAGTGCTGGAAGAAACCTATTCCAAAGTTGTATCGTGTGACTTTTTCACGTTTAAAAGGATGTGTATATGTGGGCGCATATACGTGTGCGGCAGTGTATGTTGTATATTAGGGGATAGTGAAGAATACGGTGGGTAAAAATAGGTCGTGTGGGTCAGAGGGCTAATCGAATTTACCTTATTTTTTTTTATTTCTTTCTTCATTTTTCTTTATACACTTTTTGAAACACATATAGGATATAAAAGTCAAGATTATATTGCTTATATATATATATACGATAAAATTTTGTCTTTGTACACAGATATTGAAGTACAGCCTGGTTGGTATATTGGGGGAATGCATGAAGTAAAGCTTTCAATTTTTCTCTTTTCCTACATTGAACTAAATATTACACGAACCATCACTCAACATAATAAGTTCTTCAAACGCATCGTGCACTCTGCAATGAAATATTCGAACGACAGCCGCCCATTTTCATGACGAATATATATATTTATGTTCCCATTCACTTATTCGCCCCTCGTACAAACTCTCATTCATATATATACATAGCACTCATCCACTTTCACCATCACACCTTGTCCTTTCCCATATTGTACTTCAAAAAAAAAGAAGTGAAAAGAAATAAATAAATAAAAAAATGTGAACGAATATTAAAAGTACATTCGTGGGTGTTCACATACACTTCACCACCCTCTGCTACTTCACTAGGGGATGCATTATACATAGAGAGATATAAGCGTTTGCAGAGATAAATATGACAACGGGAAATTTTATATATTTTATGTATAACGAAACAGAACACCGTGTCTCTGAGTATTTTCCAGCAGTCGAAACAGTCCAGACAATCCCATTGGAGCAAAAATCATCCATGAAAAATGGTTCAGTGCGATGATATTATCGACAGTCATCTCAATGGAATGGGAATTCAAATGGGAGAAAAGAAATCATATAATGATAAAACTGATATTTATTTCAGAAAGCGTTCAACTCAAAATTTTTTATTGCATTTCAAAGTCTACTTCGTCAATTAGATATTTTTCAGCTTTCGTTTCATGAGTATCCGTTTTCTTTTTTTGATACTCTTCCTCACGTCTCTTTTTCCCGGAACTGTTTTTCTAGAATCATGTTCACTACTCGCTATTTCAACACCCTCAATGTTCTTTTCCTATTTAAACATGTACGTATCTGTATGTGAACATATGTTTATGTATGAAAAAGCATCTCACGTTTCTTAGTTCACGCGTGCCCGCTCCGAAATTTTTATTTCTATCATTTCACCACACACTGACATCTCTGTGTGAAATATATAGATAGAATAAGTCCGCATGCACGTGGACAATCGTCCCGCAGTGATTGAGGCATTTGGGGCGTGGGCAAAGGTCCTCACGCACACACATACGTGCGCGCATGTACATACACATATCCATAGTTTATACGGACGATGAATTTCTCTCACGCTCCGACGGTGTGTGGATCTCGTCGATGACAAACGAGTGGATAGCAATAGGAGCCGTGCTCACACACAGTAGAGAAAGAGAGACGAATATATACGAGGGGACAAGTCGTAACACATTGAGAAAGAATGAGAGAAAAAATGAGCGGGGGAAAAAAAAAGTTGGGTATTGTATAAATTCTATGAATCGCCTGTGCTTTTTAACTCAGCGTCGTCGCTTGCTGTTTCTTTTCATTTTTTGCCTTCATCTTCTTCTTTTTTTTCGAATCTTCTACTCTTACCTCGAATACACCATCCACTTGGGAGTCTCATCACAGTTTTCTTCCGGTCACAATGGATCTTCCGGTGGTTAGATGTTCTCAAACTGTATATACTATGTATGTACTCTCTCCTTTATTTCATGTTCTATTCAAGTAACTCGTTCTCTTTTTGTCTTCTTGTTACCCTTTCCCGTGAATTCGCTATTCAGGAAATGACAACGTGATTGTAATGACTTGTCACTTCTCGTCATAAACTTGGAAATTATCCACTTGTGATGACATATTTATCGGCAAGATCGTGGAAAATATATATACCTAATCAAAAATGGTGAAGATTCATTTTGTATATATGAAAATATTGATTTAATTACGGGCCTTATTGTGCGCACGAAAATTTGCTTCTATTTTAATCTACATTAATATATCTTTGATGCACTTTATAACCACAGGAGTGTTCGAGATAGAAACATGCCGTGAGAATACTTAAAACCTGCGAGATAATTCATTCTACCCTTTCTTCTCATATATACATCAACATTTTCACTGGACTCAACGGGAGGGAACTAATTATTTTCATCACTAATTGACAATTATCCCTGCACAGAGTTCCGTTAAATTAATCTACAAAGATGAATTTAAATGAATCCATTATATTATAATTATATTACTATTTTATTGCAATATATATTTAGACAGGAAATTTTTGTACCCAATATACATTTATATAAATGATTATAGTGTATTTAAACATCAAGACTGTTAATTGATAGGAAATTGTGTCGCAGTATGACACTGCAACAGGAAGCATCAAGATATGGTAGAGACTGGTTAGGTCTGCGTCCTCATTCCCTTACTGTTATTTACAGTTTGTGGCTTTATGCCTATCGGATGCCCCCCCGAGGGCGAATGTGACGTTGCCACTCTACGAACTTGTTACAACAACTAAGATAGGGAGTGAGAAAATGAGAAGAGAAATAACATGAGAGAATGGAAAAAAAAAGAAAAAAAAAAAAGCGTGTGGCATGAGGCGAAACACGTGTAAAGTAGTTCCCGACTTGTCACTACTTATTTCCAATGATTATGTATATGTTTATGCTCTTCTTTCATATGTCAAAGACTTCCTGAGAGGAAGCTTTCTACATCAGAAGCTCCACGAATGGAGTGAACCGTTAAAAAAGAAAAAATACGCCCACAAATGTATATATGTATGTACATATATGTGTTTTTTTTTCGCTTCCACCCTCGTCTTCTTCATATTGAGAATGACTCAACCGTCCGTCGTTTCTACACCCCCTGTCTATTCTTTTCCGAATTTAACTGAGACATTGTGGAAGTTTCATTTATCAATGTTTCGCCGAATAGAATTATCACCAGTTATGCCCACAATTTGATATTGATTATAAATCAGAATTTTTTGCTGAATTGAAAATATTTCAAGCCTTCTGAAATTCCAATAATTATGTAAATTTTTTCGTTAAAAAAATGTTGTAGTGTGCCACAAGACAAATTTGAATGAGATATTTCAGCAATTATATCCCTTCGAATAATCTCATGACTGTCAAATACTATCGGCCTGGTTATGAGCTGAATAATCGCAAATAATTCAAACCTCTTTGTAGAGGTAATAAGAAATTTATCTTTTTATTTCCTCCTTTTCTTTCTCATCTCGATAAAATCGCGAAGAATTCGATGAATTTTCACAGCACAATCTTTTTCTCTATTACACCCGTACATTCCATTCAGCTAGTACATATGTGTATATATATATATATGTGTGTGTGTGTGTGTGTGTGTATATATGAAAGAATTACGATGAAAGAAAATTCTTAGATGAGACACGCGTCATCGAATCACGCTTTGTGAAATTCCGCATATTTCCTTCTGTATACCTATATATAAATTTATAATAAATTACACCTCTCTTATTCCGGGAATTTCGTTGAACCCTCTGAACCCTGTGAACCCCTCGTAACGACTTCCGGTCTAGTTTATTCGTGTGCGTGTACATATATAATCGTTTTGTTTCACGTCGTCTATTTTCTCGCAAACTTCAGTGCTTTTCTCTTTCCTAAAGCGCAAAGTAAGAAATTAATAGCTACGCAGTCAAGAGTTTGATTACGTTTCGCCCTTGCTTCGACGACACATCTCGTTTATCTCATTCACTTTCGTTTCCCACTTGCGACTTTCTTTCTCGCTCTTGTTCTGTACGCCCTCTCGGTTTCACCCTGCCACGGTGTTTCGCTTGTCCCAAGGGCCGCCACAAGGAAATTAGCAAGGAACTCCTTTCTCTACGAGCGAAGGTAAATGAATGTGAGAATGAGGGAACGATGGAGACAATGGGGATAAGGTCTCGGTGAACCAGACGGCGACGACGACGACAGTGGAAGCGAATCGCACGCATTCACTCTGATTTGCCAAGAAATTTTCCCATGCCGACGAGAGTGTGTATGAGATAGGGATAGAAAATAACTTTTCTGCTGGTTTTTGTGTGTCTCAACGTGTTGTCGAGTTGATGGTGTTTATATTCGTTCGTAAAGAGGTTATGCCTGCAGGTGAGGGAACAGTTTGATTTATTTCAATTTGTAGTCACAATAAAAATTTGTGTGTCTATTTCTACGACCTGAATTCAATCCCCCATCAAAAAAAAAAAAAAAAATAAAATTGGGTTTGAATTACCTGAAGTCAGTTTTTTGCTTCTTGAATTTGTAGTGAATATATTTGCGCACAAATGCAAAGTTACATATATATACATCAACTATATTCTCATGAATATTCTCATATATTATAAAACGTCGATAAAAATTAAAGAAACACATCTAAATGCTCGTGCATATGGATTAATGTGCAACATATTGGAAATGACGACCATCAACATGAGAAAGATAGATCGATGTTATAATGCATGACTTCCGGGTAATGAGAGCGATTTCGAGGTATCGCGCACGGTTAACCACTCTGACTGGGTGCACTCAAATGTGCCAGTGTATAATGTTCCGACACACATTACCTTCATGCACCTATTTACACACATACAAATATGTGTATGAGTATGCAAGAGGGTATTAAATTAGGCCCGCGTGTGCGCGTCTCGGCTCCATCGAGAATATAGCCCACGGAGAAATTGCCCCCGTATACTTGCTTGCATACACATATGAATTCATGTATATACATGTATAATCGCTGTTCACTCAACGCTGGACCTTCCACTGTATAACGTATTCTCACTGGTTATTCCATAACGGGTAACTTGACTCGTTCCAACTCGCATCCAATCTCTCTCTACGTATGTGTTTCATATAGATATATGTCTATTATATGCGTATAAATATGAATATTTATGTGTTTTGTATGTGTATGTATACAGCATGTGTACATGTGGGTATTCTGTTAGTTGATTTTGGACCACCTTTGACGAATTCGTTGGCGTTCCAAACGACCCACGTCGCTATATTTCCACAAGGTAATTCGATATGTCGGTGTCAGTAGAGACGATTATCAAGCAAAATCAAAAACTTCAAGAAACATATTTCTCTTTCACAATTGTTTGTTTTCATTTTTTATTTTATTCTACATGTTTTTAACAGTATGGATGGAATGAAAAGTAAAACAATAGAACAAAACTATTCAAGTTAAAGATTTTTCGAATGTAAAAAGTGTGTGGCACATGATGGTCGAACGATGGAATGTCATTAATCCCAATTTCTTGCCTTTTTTCGTTGTGTTCATGAGAAATTCTTATTCTAATTAAGGAGCATTCTAATAGCTCAGTTGGCGATGTACACACACGATGCATGATCGATTCCACGATGAACATTTAATAGTGTCTGGTAAACTCGAAATTGGAAGTCAACCCTCATGACGTCGCAAAGGGTATATACGAAATGAGTCCACTTAATTGAATTACCTTGCCACACACGAGTTCGATACGCTGAGAGATTCGCCGTTGCTCTACCCCCTCTTATCATCATATTCTATATTTAGTAGTGATCGTATATTCAATACATATACATTCTCCACCACATGCTGTATCGTCTGCAGCGAAATTCATCCTTTGATCGTGTAACGATGCGTAAACTACTTTAATCATCGTGAATCTATCACTTTGACCATCAGCGTCTAATCATCAATTCATTATCTATATCGATATAATATGAGGTGGACTTTAATAGACGAATAATGAAGAAGAGCGTGTACTCAATTGACCTCATCATCATACCAAGTTGGCGAATATTAATGACAAGATCAAATGAGAATAGAATGGATTGGAATGAAGTCAAGTAAAAATTAAATCAGCCTGATTTATCAATGCTGAATCAATACGAATCTAAATAAATGTGGCTTGTTTTCTTTTATGACTCAACATTTGCCTTACATTCTTGTATCTATTTATCCATGACCTAGCCATACAAAATGGCTATGAGAATGCTTTAAACACAGAGAATCGTATGAGAATACGTAAAACTTCTATGAATCATAAAATCTTAAGCCAGCCATTTCATCCCTCAGCTTTAGTCTGTCCTACTTTTCCCTCTTATTCGACACACTCATATATATGTATATACACCTACATATAAATATATATATATATATATTCTTTCCGGCGTCTTATCGTCACACCGGACGTTATTGGTTTCCGCCTAATCGAACGACCAACTCGACTGTGATAATGACAACGCGATTGTAAGAATGAAAACGTGGCTCTTTCTTCTCCATCTGTCGATTCTCTCACTAACTGCTGGCACCGCAAACGGATCCAATAAGAGATTCATTGCATATATATGTATATGAAAATACCGAAGAATTGTAAGTATATTCTGTTGGACTGGGCATGAAGAGACGTAAATGAAAAAGAAAAAAAAGAAAAAAAGAAAAAAAAGGGTGTTTGAGAAGGTGAAAGGCAAAATGGTGGAGATATATGTATAGGAAATCCTGCCGAAGTGGTTGAGGTATAATAAAAATCTATTGAGGGCTCAGTTGAAGTTGAGTAAGCCGGAATCAAGACCCCGTGAGCGACGAGCACGAGATCGGTGCTCGTGCGGCCGTTATAAGCCGAAAACAATAGCATCAGATTTCTCATCCACGTTCTCTTTCGTCCTCTTATTCTCTTTAGTCGTTGATAGTCGACGCGTTGAACTATCTTCAAAATATAGAGGGTGAAAATGCGTCGGTGCATTAATGTTATGTAGCTCGATCATTCGACATTTATGTTGAATCATTCTTCCCCTGTTGAAAAGCACTCTCGTTAGTTTTCATCTGTATTATAGTTAATACAGATTTAACGCTTTTTGCATCACAAATATAATCCCTCTGCTACCCTCTGATATTATAAATACTTTATATGTACTTATAAAGCGATTAAATTTTATTATATCTACACATTTGCTTTTACATACACGTGAAGAATTATATTTTTATTTTCATTTGGTCAAGCAAGAATCATTTGTTGTCTACGTTCATTCATAGTGATCATGGATATATTTTTTTTTACTTTCCAATGCATGAAAGCCTTTTTTGTTCATAATAATTTGTTTTGATCTATTCTACCAAGAGAAGTTTTCTATAACATTTCATTTCATCGGGGGTTCCTTGTATATTGAAGATAAAGTGATGGAATGTATATGTAGTTGATGTGTGTGTATATGTATGTATCATGTGAGAAATGGATATGCGGAGTAATCCTCAGTGATACTGAAAAATACGACACATCCACAGATTTTACTCTATTCGTTTTCGGGCGAAGGTATATATGTATATTCAGCTGTATGGTAAATATACAAAGGCAAATCAGTCACACAGCGAAGAGAGAGAGACGAATTTGTATGAGCGTATATACAGCTGAGATATTCAGGCCGATCCCCGTGAGTATATCTCACTCTGCGAAAACTGAGGTCACGGTTCGTCCACGACACGCTTCGACAAGCAACATCGAGAGCTTTTTATCCGAAATAGGAAAAGAAGAAAAAATCGGAAAATTCCTCGACAATTCCAAGTTTTCCTCATTTCATATATATATCTATATATATATTTATATATGAACATATATATACCCATCCTCTACGATTTCTTTTTAAGCCTGGGCGTATATAACGTCGCTTTTTCGATACACTCCATATATATATTTCTACCTATGTACAAATAAAAGCAGAGGAAACAAGATTGCTTCATCAGCCGTTTCCAATTTATCTCTCTCTCTACTTTTTTTTTTATCTGCAAAATATATTTTATATCGAAATATCTCGTTGTGACTCATCTTTTATTTATTCAGAGGATAATAACAAATATTTATCGCTCTTCCCGAATAATTGTAAATAAAGAGTGAGAGAAAATAACTATTTTCCCTCATGGGATTGAAAGTAAACCAATATTTTGAGTGTATATGATAAAATTGCAGAATCAGATCACTTTTTCTAAACTGGTAATGTACTCAATTTTGGTTGGTGGTGTAGAATAAGAAATAATCTACCGCATCTCAAATTGGAGTGAATAGCACAAGATTTCATGGTTCGCAAAAGTCCGAAGTATTTTCATGTGACTCACCCGAAAACAAAATTAAAGGGTTTTACGTTGTGCCTGTACATGTATGTGATCGTAAAGAGCAGATTCTCGTAAAGCGTCGTCACCGCACGTTCATCTTTCCTCTCCAAATTGGTCGCCCTCTGCTCAGGTATTATCGATAATGACGTGAATTACCTTCCTCGAAAGAGAGAGATACATAATGACGATGAGATTATCGTGCGCGTTCACCATCGCAGGAGTGCCCCAACAGAACAGCAATGCACCGTTGTCTGCTGCTATACATATAAAAACCAATGTGTGTTTGTCGTGTGTCATTACTGTTTTCATTACTACAACAAATGATTGCGCGTCCGGTTGAATTAAAAAATAAATAAAAAGCATATTTAAAATCCTCGAAGACCTTATATGTAGACACGATGTATATTATAAAATAGTTTTGCTTGAGAATAAATCGTGTGCTATCCAACGTCGCTAATAAAAACCATGAAAGAAACGTGGCATCGAGTAGTCAAGGGAGTGGCGAGGGAATGTGTCTACTCATATATATGACATACGCAAGCCAATGTGAGTGAGTGGAGTTGTGTATGGGGAGGAAAAAAAAAGCGGGATGTAGAAAAAATTGTGGGGTCGCTTTAACGATCGGTGTCGAGTTCGTTGGCGTTGGTATGTGTATATCTATGTATATACACCATAACTGAGGACATTATCCAAAAAGTCTCTTCTCTATGACGTGTATCACACCATTGTGAAAATTTATATAGACCATATAACAGGAAATAACATGATGAAATTGGGAAAATATCCTACGAGGAGCCGGCTTATTGTTAATTTTTTTTCCCCCATCTTCAAAGGAGATGACACTGATTATCTTGTCGTTGTGTCATAACTCTCATTGTTACTATATTGAAACAAATTGATATCCAATACATCTTAATGTATTGGAGTGGCTTAATAAACAAAAAGTGAAAATGTAAATATGAATATTAATCGACGTATATGAGCTACCATCCTATTAAATATTCTTCATGATCATACACATAACTAAATGCCAGTATATACGAATAGGATGAAACAAATCCTCTCGATTTTCTACTTCAATTTTTTTCCTCAATTTTTTTTTTCAGTCCCATTATTTCATTCTATTTATTAAATTAAAAAAAAAAGTTTTCTCCCTTGAAAAGCGAAATTGATGGATCGAGTGTCACGTATGGTATTCTATTGCATATCCAGATATCCTATCTCATGATACATAGATATATGTATTATACATAAAACGACAATCGATATCACATTCGTGACACATTCGCATTGATACATGTATACACACATCGGAGTTTTGGAACACAGCTCTTCGATTTCTGGAAATGGGCATGACGAATGGTAACGCATGTGTCAAACTGATTGGATGCGGGCACCGCGAAAATTAATTGAATCACGAGTTTTCCAGTTTTTACCAAAATTAATAATAACGACCATAACCGAATGCACGAAAGTAATATAATAGGTAATAATTGGATAACATCATCAAATATGTGTCTCAACACGTTTTGATAATATATATATATATTGTATATTATTCGTGGTAAAATTCATGTGGTGAAGTTTCACAATTTCGTATCCTCTCTGTAGGTCATGAGATTCTCTGGCTAAGTTTGATGAGGACTATATAATACATAGATAGAGAAATATAGAGAGATAGAGGTCCGGGCGACTCATTGAATTATCCAAACTAACACCGAGGATGATCATCGAAACACAGGCCAAAGCGCTCGACAACAAATGAGACACAGACGAAGACAGAGACAAATAGTGAATGAGGGAAGTGGTGGCTAATCCGACGAGGACAAATCGTAGAAATGAAATTAAACCCAGAGAGTGCACCTTGCTGTTGCATTATGCAGATTCATGTTCGTATAACGTGAAGTTTAGCGGTGCTACGTCAGCGCCACGACGCCACCGCGTAAACTCTACCAAGTTACACAGACACACAAATATATCTATATGAGCATGCACACAAATATACATATACATGTATTTATATTTACTACTGGGGAACTTAGTATATACAGTTGAAATAAAGCGAGAATGTAAGAAAGGAACAGGGAAAAGAAGATAAAACTGTTTGAGTGTGTGTATGTTGTTAGCTTTGCACGAAACCTCCATATACAATTTATTTTTCTCTCGCGTTCTTTCCTTGTATATGTTGTTATATATATCTTTTTAGCTTTGGAGAATTCTTCGCATTTACGAGGGTGAAAGCCGTTGCGTTGTAGGATTTACCGCACAAGTCAAAAAGTATGAAGCAACACGCGATATGAGTGAAGCGCGACAACTATAACTATTGTTTCAGACGCCATAGAAATTGTTTTATTATAGAAAATTCAGTAATGACAATGATATTCTTAATTGCATTCTAGTTCGATAAATATTGAAATTTATATTGTTCTCGTGGATAGAAGAGAAACAAATTTCATACAAGGATTAAGATTCGACAAAATTCAACCTGATTGAGACTTGAATTAATATGAAAATATGTTGTGATGGTGAAAAATAGGAATGAATAAATAGATGGAATTTATATGGATTCATAACTGTAAAATAAATAATTCAAGCCTACGGTAATATCGAGAATTAGTGGATCGGAGGAATCGTTTTTTATCTTGATATGAATGAGATCATCACTAATGACATACACTTGATGAGAACCATTAACATTTTCCCATATTTGAAATTATTATAGAAGCATCCACGAAGTGTCTGAAGGAATGGAATGAATACGAACACCTGGTCGCTAATGGATTAATAAAAATTATTATTCTATTTAATTGAATATTATTGAATAGGCAGAGAATTTCAAAATTTATACGACAATTTTTTTATCATTCTCTTATCTTAATTGTTCAGTTTTCTATTCGTAAACAAAAACGGTGTCATATTTGCTAAATCTACACTTAAATTCTCATTTGTGCTTTAATTTTTACAAATATTTATCAAATTTCTTAGGCTATATGAAAAAAATATTTACTGGACGCCTTGTCATAAGAGAAATGAATTTTAATCAC
The DNA here is from genome assembly GCA_030523085.1 of Meteorus colon. Lineage (NCBI taxonomy): Eukaryota > Metazoa > Arthropoda > Insecta > Hymenoptera > Braconidae > Meteorus > Meteorus colon. The sequence goes on from JAPYZH010000062.1 coordinate 375,595, forward strand.
ACTACCAACACGTCAGATATAATTCATAATAGGTTTAAATAATTAAAACAATCTTTTTTTCTTTCTTGGAGGCGTTGAAGAGGAGAAGAGATTTTAAGTCGGATTTTGGGTCTGAGAAGTTGTTCCACTACTCAAAGTAAATCCCTTTGTATATAATGAACTTGGATGTGCATCGTCAGTCGCTCACGAGTGTAAACTTCTCGTGAGAGAAGCTCCGTGGTCACAGTGTGGCTTGCTACAAGATTAGCGTCCAAGGCAAAAGGGAAGGATAGTAATGTGTGTGTATGTGTGTGTATGCGTGTGTGTTTGCGTCTGTGTAAAATTTATTTATGTATGTATGTAAAAGAGAATGCGGATGTAGTGTGTGGCGTTGAGGCGTGTATAAGCTTGGTGGGTGGAAGTGATATAGGATGGACGCACACACCAATATCACTATATTGAGTCTCTGAACAACCTCTCAAATATGACAACACGTGAAAACACCGACACAGTTATATATGAATCTATAAAAACCATTCCATGTCCCAAAATAAAAAAAAAAATTATTTTATTCCATAATTTTTTTTTGTTTGCTTTGAAATTTGATCATATTCATATTTATCCATTGACATGGGTTTGACTGTGACATGTCAAACATATATTGTATATTACACATATAATTAACGTCTCTTCAGAGAGCATTTAACAAGCCGATAAACATCAGATTGATAATACATAAATAAATTGACGTCTGTATATCAATATTAATCTGACTCTTTACCTCAAAGTTTTGTAGAAGCACTTTGAGTGTGTTGAAACTAATGAAAATATTGTGAAATAAATTATTATTTTGGTTTTTGTCATTTATATATTGGTGTGTATAATGAAGGACATTTAGCTATTTGAAAAGAATTTAATGGATCAAAGACACAAACGTATAAAAAAAAAAGTGATCAAAATAAAAATAAGAGATTGGAAGTAGCATATATGTATGAAAATATATACCTACGAGTGGGATTATATGCGGAATGGAATGTGTATTGGGTTAAATAGTCCCTACGGAGTCGGAACAATCGGATGCCATAGTTTTCATGGACAATATAAACTATTTTGTAACTATATACTCGGTTCTCAATGCAATTGGCACAATTTGTGCTTAGACTAAAGCGCCATAGTGTCAGGCAAGCACTATTGTATGCATGAAATATATATGTATTTAAATATTTATATGTATGCGCTTAACATTTATCGGTATATGCAATTCAAAATTGGCCAGAGTTGAGGGAGAGAAAGAAATGGAGATACAGAAAAGAGTAAATACAGAGTAGATACAGCCTGCAGATAGCAAATATGTGAATATGAATTGCAGTTTATGGTGCAATACACCATGCTGCTAATTTTGCTGAGATTAATATAAATAAAAGATATATGTATGTAGCAGAGAGGGATTCTATCGCAAATGTATGCACATTTGCCTGACTATTTTTAAAATTTCCGTTTTTTGTCTTTCCTATTGTGTTGAGTGTTGGTTAATCAATACAAATTTGATCGGCGAATGTTCTTCGAACAATAGAAATTCATCTGTTTGACATACAATTGAAAATAATAATATTTTCCTTCTTATTTGCTGCAAATCCAATTCACAAAAAACATTCCATCTTGTTTTTCACATTGATCAATGACTAATTATTCAATTAGACGATTATCAAGGAAAAGTGAAATCAAAATTGGATTGTGATTGCACCAATAATTGCATAACTGTTTTAGAATTTCCTGACTACTTTTTTCATGTTTTTATGGAATTTATTCACACATATTAATGTGTTCAGTTGAAATATCCATTAGTACCCAATAAAAATTCAAATAAAAAATTTATATTGAAAATTTATGTGTACATATTTTTGAGAGCAATGTGAATAATAAATTTAATGGAATTTTCTGTCACCCGAGTTAAAAGCAACGAATGAATACGATGAATATATGTATACATGTAGAAACATCTGTGAGAAGACCAATGGTAATAGAGCGAGAAACGTTGAACGACGCGAGAGCCTTTAAATACCATTCATAGAAAATCACAAAACCAAGTAGGGAATGGACTCATATATATATATGATGTGTGCACACCTCTTCAACATTTTTCTCAACCGTCTTCTCCTTTTGCTTTCTCAATAAGATTTTTTTTTACAATTTTTTTTTACCCTCCCCATTGCCTATGATGGCACCATCGACTTTCGGCAGTATACATGCATCTGCACCATAAGAATCTCGCATTTGTTGCGTCCCAGACATTAATCACAGGATAATCCTTTTGAAGCAAACCCTTTCTTGCGAGTTACGGTATAATCTCTGTAGATTCCGTTCACTTTCATCCTATTATCACCATTTCCCTTTTTTTCCCCCCTCTCACGTTCTATTATTATTCGTTCACTACATTCCGAGGTGCATCTCGAAATATGACGCTGACGCACATGATTTATAGATATTGTCATATAATTGTACGATTGTTGAGCTTGTATGCAACAAAATGATACAGTTGAATAACAATTATGATCAATTGCTTTACATCGACTAATTCTTTCTTCTTTCTTTCTGTTACAGGTGAGTAGATCCATCTGTTACGACCACTATACTTCACCTTATAACCAGATATATTGTAAGTATTGTGGGTGTGAAAAAAAGATTTTTCTGAAAGTTCTCCGATTCTGAATGTAATTTTTATAACGTAGCTGCGTGCGAAAACGTTTTCTGTAAAGTCTGTATATGTGTGTACGTTCGTATATGCGAATAGCACAAAACTTGGCATAGGAGCACCATAAAAGCTTTAACACACACATACACGCACACGTGAAAACATTTTATGTATGCGACGTTATGCGGCCATGACTATTCGGACGTAAATATGCCTTGTAGATGTATATACATACACAGACGCATATATATACGAGGTTATGCGTGGGTATTTACAACGCAGCGTATAATGTCAGCGTCAGGTACGCAAGGCACCTAACGAGTCGTTAAACTTTGCAGTTTACTCTTAGCGTGAGGTAGCTGTGAGAGTAGCAGTGCAATGCGCAAATCGTCCCTCCCGCATATACTGTGCATTTAAAAATCTTTAAAACCAGAAATAAAAGATGAGAACAAAATAAAATATAATATTGTCTAACCCAGTTGAATTGATTTGAAGGGGGAGAAAATGACAAGTGGAGAAGAAACAACTCATGGGAAAAAAATGAAATGAATTAATTGAAAACAGAATAAATAAATTGTGTACGAGACAATTTTATTGGTGGGTGATTAGTAGATAATTAAAAAAAAAACGCATTGTACCCTAACGGTTGAGAGTGAAAGGAAGACAGGGAGATAGTGCGGGAGACCCTTAATTGCCAACCTGTGTCGGATAAAAGCCCACCATTTGCTTCTGTAAATTATAGTGGGCCCTCCGCGCCTTCTCCTCTGATCATTACAACCGCTCCAACTGTATAACTGTACAAATATATATATATATATATACACGCTGCTACCTCCCTCTCTCCCTTTCTCACATTTTTATTTCATTTTATTTCATTTTATTTCATTTTATTTTTCTCACTTTATCTTGTTACGACTTTCACCCCACATTTTATATACGCGTGTAAAAAATATAAATTGTTGATTATGTCATGTCACAAGTATCTCATCCAGTGAGGGAAACCGTGTGATAGGAACAAATAATAATTGCCTCTTTTTCATGTTTATGTTAGGTATTATTTATTTATTTATTTTCATTTTGAAATTTGATAAAATATATTGAGAGTGCCAGTGAAAGAGAATGAATCGAGCTATTTTTGCATGGAAAATTGGAACGTGTAAATATTCTGTTCGAAGTCTCTTCAAAAACCTCTCGGGACAAATTGCATCTGAAATTGGTTTCGCTTCTGTATATATAAAATATTTATTTTCTCTATTTTTTTGTGCGGTAAGGAAAAATTTGTCGTTGGCGATATAAATTTAATTCCGCGAATTGGCATACTCGATGTATACTTAACATACGTGTCCGACAGTAAATACAAATATTTAAAAACTCGATGAGAAGCACACATACAGAAAAATATGAAAGAAATAAATGAAGTAGAATTTCATTCACGTTATCAAAAGATTGATTTTTTTATTGACAAAACTCATTTGCCCTTGTAAAGCTTCTCGGTGTCAGAAAAATTCTCCATCATTTCCAGTACTGAATCAATGAAAATAAGAGACGTTTCTAACGATCATTTTCTCTTACTCGACTGTGTCAGAAAAACTTGGACAGTTGAAGTTTCTCCAATAGCCAGATATATATATATATATATATATATACATACCATACATGGACACATGGACCGAGTGATGCCGGAACAGACGTGAAATATCAGTAGTAAATAACGAGATCTCGTTATATCGACATGCGAACGATTCGATTACACTGACTGGTCGCGCGTGTCGCCGTCTGTTCGAGTATCAATCCGCGAGATAGAGCTCAGCGGTCGAACAATCTCGTCGATGGTATATCTGTATATGTGTGTATGTCATATCGTATCCGCTCGTTATTTGGTGAAACGAACACGACCATCCACCTCCGCAGTGTCCATTCCGACAGTTGGAAATTCACTATAGCAAGGGGCGAGAGAGAAAAAGAGAAGGAGAAAAGTCGAGGAGTTCTGTACGTAGATATATCAAATGCGGCTTTGTAGAAACGACGAGTGCATATATATGCGTTTGGGATATCGTGAGGGAGAAATTTGACACGCGTTAACACTCGGTGCAAGTCCTGTAGTAGACGTTGACAGGTTGGGCTTGCGCGCGCGCGAACACCATCGTACTGCCGGACTGTCAGTGTCGTCGTCAGCGTTCCCAATCTCACTGATAGATACATATATATATATATATATATCTATGTAAGGCTCTACGAATATGAACTGACATATTGGGCTAGCGATGGCCTTTGGAAACCGTGTGAAAAAGTAGATTGAAAGAGACCGGAGAGAAGAAGAGTGAATATGTTGGTGATTTTATAATGAGAGGATAAATTGGATATTTTCTCCGAGGAGAAATGTTTTTTTTTTTTTTTGTTTACGAATATTGATGATGCTTGAATTCAATATCGAATTTGTGGGAAATTGTATGAGAATGGGCGACTTGTCCAATTGTTCAGAGGAGAATGATTCTGGTAACTTCAATTTTCACGAGTGATCGTTATTTGATTTTATGTTACGACCATTTTATCTATATCAAATTATTCATTACACGTCCCATTCGTATCATCAGCTTTTATTGATATACTGAAAATTTGTCAGAACCCTTTCTAAATTTAATTCACAGATCCATTTCTGCTTTTTTCTTCTATGATTGAATTATTCAGCATTTCAGTTTCACGTTGACATTTCAGTTCATGATGATGAATTATGAATCGAATTTGTGATGCAATTGATGATAAGTGGGAGGGAGAGTATTTATGAATAAATATGATTGAATGAATCAGTTGGACAGTCAGAATAAAAATAACCTTACGAGAAAATCGCTCGATCTATCAAGATACATTCTTCAAAATCGATTTTTTCCTTTGGAGCGCTTGAGCCGTTCACTTATTCTTCATAGAAAACTTCATTCATTAGCATTTTTACTGGATACCTTTTTTTCCTCAATGTTATCACTGAATATTAAAATGTTTGGAGTATCCCATCGAAACTTGCAATGAAATACACACATATAATTTAACTCCTTTTCTCGAAGCATAAATGAACAGCAATGTATTTTTTGACATATTTTTATTGCACATTCTGCTAATGGCGTGACTCTGAAAAATATATATTTATGTCTACGTTTGGATTACTCTTGTATGAACATGTTCCGAAGTCGTGAGGAAAAATATACGAGCCGGCGATTGTATTCACGGTAATGTTGAGGTGATGGAAAAGAAAATCGAAGAGATAAACAAAATAAAATAAAATAAAAATTGCCCATAATGTATGTTCCCCTACCAAAATACATGTACGTACCGGTGTGTGTGATTCACAAATTACCTTGAATGTTTTCTGTAAGAGAGCCACATGCGGGGCCCTTCTTTTTCTCGTAAATATTTCATTGTCAGACAATTTAAGCATCATTCATCCCCTCACTCTCTTCTTTCTCTCCGTTTCAACCCTTTACACCTGCGGCTATAATCCAAGACGATCGACCCTCGTCAACTCAAATCATGTATGTACTTGTACATACAAATATAGTGTACATAATGAATTATCTCGATGTTGTTTTACTCACGTTATTCATGTGAGAGAAAAAACAAGAACAAACAGAATTTATGAGCGTTGAAAGGATTAATTTTCCTCGCCTATATTCATTTATACTATATGAGCAAACCTATGATCGCCTAGTCTAGGATAAATAGCGAAAAAATTTTCACATTTTCCACATTTTGAATGATTCGATCGCTGGAAATATTTTTTCCCATGATGTTTTCCATATACGATCACAAGACAAAACATGCGTGAGGAGTATCTCGAACTTTTCCAATTAAATCCACATCTTCATATATTTCATGCGAATTATCTTATCAAAACTAATTTACTTCCTCCAGCCGAGCCTAAGAAGATCAGATGGATGTGAAGGGAAAAAGAAAAAAAAAAAAAAAACGGGTAAATTCTCCCAGTTGCAGGAAATAAAATTAATAATAATGCAGAAAAAAAAAGAAGAGAAAAACAACTAAGTACCACGCGATTCATATTTCCCTAAGTATAACGTATGCCCTTAATCCCAGGATTTATGCGACTAGAATTAACACGCGCAGCGGCATAACACAGAAGGCAGTGGGAGCTCCCCAACACACACTGTGGGTGTGGCGTGATGTGGTTGCAACGTCGACGGCAACGGCGGTCGGGTCACGACGCTCGACTTATGCACACGTAAAGCTGCACCCGCTGTGTGGCCATATACACCAAACTTACCCAAACATACACACATGAACATGCACCCATATGTATTGAAAAAACATATACATAGAGTTATGAGTAGAATGAGAAGACGCACGCAATTCAGTGGCCTCAACGTCCCTGACAATCGGAGTGTGAACGCCCAAGGACGTTGCGGGTCGTGCAATGATATAAATAGAAAAAGAAGTGGAAAATAAGAAAAAAGCTGAAAAGCCTTCAAGGCAAATATGAAATAGAACGAAATAGAAAAAAATGGGGGAAGAGCAGCACATAGGTGAGAAAAGGGAAGCGAAGTAGGTGAAGTAGGGATGCAAAGCAATGATAAATATGGAGAAAGAGGGTGAAAGAGGGTGAAAGAGGGTGTAAGAGAATAAGGGTCGGTGACATGTCATGATCATATATCCAACGCAATGTATCAAAGATCTTCTCGGATGAAAGGTATATATGTATATGTATATGAGTGGTTGATTGAGAGGGCGAAGAGCACAACCTTTGGGTCAAAATGCGCGGCTGCTGGTTTAATCCGCCAATTTAACACAACTCAAAGTAAATTCAATGCCCATATGTATCGTCTATATACTTATTGTGCTTCTATATCTATACTGACACATTTCTTACATATATACGAACATGTACGTGTGTATGTATGTTTATATGCAGGTACACAAACCATTCATCCATTATTTCATAGTGAGTCACGTCAACGGAAATTATTCGTGACATTTTCAATCGCAGGCAACCACACATAATGTGGTGAGAAGCCAAAAAAATATGAGTCAATTCTTCTTCAAGGTTTTCAGGGGTTGGATTTTTTTCATTCCCGACACGTAAGAATTCGTTAGCAGATAATTGGATTAAAAGGGAAATTTTAAATAATTTTTTTTTTTCCGTCACGTCAATTTACATTTTTAATTTCCGCCCTTTCGTCCGAAAACACTTTGCTTATTTCACTGCCTTCTCCCTTCCGAGTATATAGAATCGTTGACTACGATATACCCTTCATTTAATTAACTTCCCTATTTTCTTACCGTCAGTTTCTTCATCATTTATTATATAAATATTCACCGCTTTCGACTCTTGAGTTTAGAAAACGATTTTTCAATTAGTCAAGCACAAACGAGAGATTTAATTGCTTGGTCTAAACATAAATTGATGGAAAAGAAAGAAAAAAATCATGATATTTTGAGAAAATGAATCATCAATTTTGTATCCTCATTTGCTCTCTTGTCCCACATTTGTTTCAACACATTTTACATCCCTTTGATTAAGAGGCTCTTCATAAATTGCACTGGAATTGTTACGGATTTCCAATCAATGTATAGTAACATGATTGGGATCGATTCTTGATAACCAAGCGAGAGTGCATATCGTGCAACTGGCATTTCAATTGAGTACCATCAATGATTTTCCAATTTGCTATGAATGTATTCGATGAACTCAGAGTTACGAACGTTCGAAAATCAATTTGATATAAAAATCTTGAATAAAATCAAAATTCAATATCACATTATACCGTTGTTCGAAGTAATGCAAAATAACTCTCGAATGCTTACTCCCTTATTACGTTATCATCGGGCCTAGGCTGAAGCTTCTAATCATTGTCTTGTTACTTGCACGGATATTTTCTGGTTTGAATGATATATAAATAAAAGGTTGAGACGCTTCGTTTGATGAAGTTCATCATCTGAACGTCGTGAATTCTAATGCATCGATAATCACATACTCCTTCTTTTGATCGTTTTTTTTACACATAAAACTGAGTGAATCCTTTACGCAAAGAACTGACTATCTTGAATATTGAACAGCCACAGCAGTGTTGCATCAACTCCACAACCGCACAACTGAAAGTGATTGGTTCTTTCTCATCCGCAATCTCACGACCGTTCTCTCTCTCTCTCTCTCTCTTTCTCATCACCATTGTATCCCTGGTATCATCCTTATCGTTGCTATGCACTGTGCATCCTCCCTCATAATATAACCGCAATCGCTCTCGAAAATAAATAAAAATAAGAAAACATTTTACCTATATTTTTCAATAACAGTAAATTATTTTAAATTACGTAATAAAACTGAACTATAAAATATACTATCAAATTCGTATCAAGTTTATTAAGCTTTCAAGATTTTGAATTTATTATCAATAAAAAAGGTAATTTTAAAATTGTCCTCTTGTTAACTTCCACATTTTTCTCGTCCCTTTATATTACTGGTGTTTCTGTTCTGCATTTATGATTTTTTTCTGTCCACATTTCATATAGAGTGGAATATATCTGAATATTCCACTGATATACAACCATGACAAGTTGTGTTTTCATACTGCAATAATATTCGTTGACATTTCAAATATGAATGAAATTTTTATATGGAAAATACATCTCATATATGTAATTCATCTCCTTTTTGCCAGCAGTATGTAGAATACTTAAACACTATTAAATTCACCACTCGAATCAAACAGCCCAAACGAAAACATACCTCCTCTGGCTATTCCTCACTCTTCTTCCCCTGCTTCACTTTATACACGTTCAGATACGCGCTCTTTTCTCTTTCCCATAGTCGCGTTGACAGTAGAGAGAGAGAGAGTGAGAGAGAGTGAGAGAGGGAGGAAGAGAGCGCCAGCGGCATCATAAAATTCACTAAAATTTTAACAAGAGCCCACGCTCTCGTGTCAGCATCAATCCGTAAAATTCAACTATCCGTGACATAGCACATAACAAAGGAATGACTGCACACGCATTCAAATATGCGTACACATTCACGCAAACATAAGTGGATATCAAGCCCTTGTCGAGCCTTTGAATCTGTGGTGCACAGTGGACCACTCGAAAATCTGCCATAGCATTCGTCGGCGTTGGAAAACAAAACAAAAAATATTAATGCAGAAAAATTGAATGATAAAAATGTTGAGAGGATAAACGGAATAAAACAAAGTTGGAGTGACGCGCGATGGGGGTATATATCGCTTTACGCCACTGCCATTGATCACATGTACACACGAACGAGAAAAGCATGTTACTCGGCGTGTAGATATGAACGATTACTCCGCTATCGATCACACTGTGTGATGCTAAAAGAGGAATGGGGGAGAATGAGAGTTGGCAAGAGGGAAGGAGTAACATCGGGTGTGGGTTCACCGGAAGCACCAAGAGGGTTAGAGCACCCACGCTATATTCACCAGACGAAACACACACCTGCGGCTTCGTTCAGATATAGTTTTGTCGCACGGGTTTCGAAAATATACATGAATCTCATAGAGTTTCACATCATAAAATAACCCTCCGCGAACTTCTCTCGGGGGATTTATCATTTTTCATATCCAACCGTCGATTCAACCATTTTGCAGTGAAAATTATTGTGTAGGGGCGAATACCAATAACATGGAATAATGATTATGAAACATTTGCAATTTTTATTGTCATTTGTTGCTTCATTGGCAATTATCGCATGTCTAGCGGCAGTCTAATTTCTGTTTGCCAATTTATAATTTTTCAATATTAAGAGGGTTTTTTCGTCTATCTCCTGAAAATGATCATTGAATTCTATTGAAAACAGCAGCAGCTTTATTAGACGAGTGTGAATGTGACAGAAATTTAGTAATTTTTAGAATATTAAAATAAATAAATAAATAAATTGTAGATAGGAAGAAAATGAAAACATGCTCAAGTAGAGACTCTCAAAATCTATAAGAGTATTATCTTAAAATTCCATTATCTCAATAGCTGTTTCGATATTTTCCATATCGATTTATGCGGCATATCAACATTCTTTCATTTTATTATTTTCTCAATGCTATTTTAGTGATCATTAAAACTTTCACAGATGACGCGAAAAAAAGTCAAAAACAATTTGAAGATACTTCGCAATTAAATAAATTTTATGACAGGTGGAAATATAGAGATAGCGTCAATCCATTCGGGTCAATTGATTTTACTGAGATAGGACAGAACGAAAAAAAAAGCAAAAGAAAAAACGTTGTGGCTGGAAATAACAGAGCTCACGTGTTCACAAGCCATATAGCGAGAATTCTCTGTATATATGTGGATCTACGTACATATCTCTACATATCTTTGAATATTTTTTTGTATTTCACACGTCATGGGGTTTTATATCGGAAATGTGGGAAAGAGTGAGAGGAGGAGGAGGAGGAGGAGGAGGAGAAATAGAAACAAAAAGAAAGAGAGTGCGGTTGACCCGTTGGGAAACCGACGATCGAACACTTGTAGCGCCGTCCTACGGTCCAATCTGCACCGACGTTCTCTCTTCCTCTCACCCCCACTCGTTTCATATATATGTGGTATATCGATTTTTTTCTCCAGCACTACTGTACGCTATATACTATCGAGTCCTGAGATCTACGTGCAATAAAAGTCCCTGCAAATCATGCGACACGCTATCGTGTATATTAGTCTTGTGCGCACGCCGCTAACATCGCACTTCTCTCGCTCACTTCTATGTTTAGTTTTTTATTTTTTGTTCTTCATTATCATTTTTTTTTTCTTTTTGTTTCACACACAGCTTTACATTTTAACTATATGAGCAATGCGACTTGTGGTGGCAGTTTTCAAAGTGTATCTTGTTTCCACATTTGATATACACGCACATACACGTTTGAAAACATGTATATTACATATACACCAAGCGTGTTCTATACACAGCAGGAGGGTTTTGAGACGAAACGTTTTCAGAGTTAGTAATTAACGCGTTTCGCACTTGTTACGTGACGCCTTATATTTCCTCGGCACAACCATTGCATAAATGTAAGTCTATATAGTCGTACATTTAATTTATTGTAATAGTTACCCTGTCACTTTGTCGTCTAAATATCAACTACACATTTATTTCGTTTCAACTCAATCACATTTTTGTTTTGTTTTGGTTTTTTTTTTTTTTTCCTTAACATTTTTCCACAGACATTTTGTACAAATTTATCATACGATAAGTTTCGTCAAAATTGATAATAATTTCTAATTCACATTATGTATCTCCATCAAAGCTTATTAAAACATTAATTATAGTCGGTATTCTCCAATGCGCAAAGTGCAAATAAACTAAAAATTTGATTTCACGACTATTCTCATTTCAACTAAATTTATATATTCTACATAGCCATTATTTTCCACCCGAAATTTGCCACGACGTACAGCAATGAAATTTGGATGCAGCATTATAGGGTATCTAGGGATATATTACTCACTCTCTGTATTTATACACACACATATATAGAAAAAAGAGAAATAGTGTGTGGAAGAAACAGTGCGCGTGCGAGAACTGCGAGGCGATTATTCAGCGGACGATACTCGACTGGAATATTAAGTAATCCGTGAGAGGGCGAGAGAGATACGCAGAGATCGCGGGTGATGTCTGGGTATGAAAATAGGTGAGATAGTATATTCGAAGGAGGATATGTACACGAGAGTAGAGTGAACGCGAACAAGTATGTATATAAACAGTGTAAATGCTTACGTTCTCGCTTTTGGCATTACTCGTTTTGCCAACTATCACTAGTAAATGTTACAGCTGTAGATTACATGCACTCTATACATGTATATTCCTCCACACCCCTGTCTGACTGTCTACCACTGTCTACCACTGGCTCTTACATGCGCGTCGTGCGAACTGCAAAGCTCTATGCTCGTTTCCAAATGGTGCAAATAAATTTCAGCCTTCATGGTATGCATAAAATCCATCGCACTCACCCCGCGTTTACCCTTATTTTGTAGTTATAGCGCACCGAAGGGTCAATTGATATTACTAGCTACTGGGTAAATAATGTCTAAATGTCTAAATGCAATGCTTTCCATCGTGTTATATTTATGTATGAACACGTTGTATGAAAACAGGGGAAAAGTAAAAGAGAAATCCTTTGCAACGCGTTTTGTTTTTCAATCTCTCTACTGAAATACAATCCTCTCATATATAGTTCAACATCAACTTTCTATCGCTGTGCAGATTTGTGTATTAAATTTTGTTGACTCGGGCAATTTCACACATTATCTTCACGACTTATATGTATCGATATCAATAAAGGCAAGTGTTGAAAAAAATAATATGCATGGTCATGCACACACAAATGCTCATATACTCATACAGAGCATGATATATATGAAGCGAAATGGTTGGATAGCTTTTGTTGGCACTGGCCCGCAGGCACAAATCGTAATTGAATCCGTGGGTTTTATACTATATATATATATATGTATACATATATGGTAGCATCGAGGGAGACGAGGCGAAAAAGCGCGCGCCCACAAAAGCAGTCCAGCAAGTGAGTGTTGCTAACATTTCACAAGCAACGTGAACGCACAAGCGCACCAGGGGGATGATGGTATATAGGAATCTACAGGACACACACACAGTAGAAACTAATTATATCGAGAAATCGCGCTCGCGCGACGAGACCGAACCCGAAAGGGATAGAGAATAGACATGACACGACTGAGGGTATGAGGGTTCGTCGCATGAGGATGAGGGAGAAAGTGTCCAAGGGAATCGGTGAAAAGGGTGAAGGGAGAAGTTTAATTACAATCGGGGCCACCCGCGCATTTGTATGCGTATATATGTGAAAATTCACCAAAACCACCATCGTTGCTATACAGTTGCATTCCACAAATGTCACACGCCTCGACGAGAGAACTATGTGCCCCGGAAAAATATTGAAAATTACTTTGTGATTACCAGTAACACTTTGTACAATAAAAGGAATGTTTACGTGTTTGGATGAGACTGATGAAGTTGATTGCATGTGCACTGCGTTTGCAATTACAGTAATGGGATTAGATCGTATGGAGAAAGATGAATTGAGAGAAGGAGAAAGTGAGGTATGTTAGTGGTGCATGTGTATGCATATTTATTTCGAATGTATGAGATAGATTTTGGAACTTTGAAGAACTTTGTTTAATTTTTTTTTTTTTTTTCCGTATAAGTGAAAATAGTATGGTGGCATTTCTGGCCATACACTCTTGCGCCATTTCGTTTATTGCAATATTTTAACTGGCGAACTTTCGTCGTTATAAATGCAAGCTGGTGCAGACAAACATCACACCTCGCAAATGAAATTGTCGCCAATTCTCTATAGACATACTGCAGATGAGTTTGTAAATTATGTATATGTATAAGTATATATACAAACGGATGTATATACGAGGGTATAATTATACAGTGGTCTATGAATATAATTTGATGGTGTTGTTGGTTAGTTAAATTTATTTCATGTTGATATTAACCGCATTCCCATGTGACACGTCTGGTGGCAAATGAAATGGGGATTTTCGCCAACTGTATTCATATAAATAAAAATGATATAGAATTATTTTTGGGCAGATATATTCGTGTTAACATATGAAGGTACAATGGCATTATGTGAATAATGTAAATAAACAATATAGATCTGATGGAATGCATTTTCTATGAGTTTTCATCTTCAATATAATATCATCTCGTTATTTTATATATTTTGTTGCTATCACAGAGAGAGAGAGAGAGGGAGAGAGAGAAATCGCACTGACAAGTTCCTATGAAATCCATCTTGTTTACTTCTTCTTCCCTATCTTCATCGCCATTCGGAACAAAATCACAGTAGTGATGTAGCCGCGTTGAAATCCATAAATTATTAATGCACTTCGCTCCATTATTTATATATCAACACGCCCGACAGCTCTTGACACTTTTCTGTACTCATTTTGATGACAATATCGCGTTAAATTTATGCACCAATGCAGATACGAGCGAGTGAGTGAACTAATTCATCACACAGTACATCCAACTAGTTTCACGTTCACATATTTAGATATGTGTCAATACTTATCGAAACGTGTTCCTTATTGCACAAATAAAGGCGGGATAAATGGAATACAGGAAAGATTGTGTCATGCATTCATAAAAAATGGAAGAATGGAAAGAGTGAAAAATAATAACGCGACAATACTTCGTGTATATAAGGGGCGTTGGACAAGATAGATAAATAAGTGATGGCAAACCAGTGACAACAGATAAAATCTTATCGGCCATTAGCGCATTCAACAAACTATACATACGGATTCATTTATGTGTGTATAGTAAAATAAGTACAGGCTTGTATTATATATCTCGTATTCCTCTTATTTTTCCTCACGCCATGTGAAAATTGCCCACCAGCACAATCATCATATTTACTGTTCATTTGTCGACCCGAGAGTGCATTAAGAATAATTTTAAACTGTTCATTTTCCGCGAAAAAGAATTTATTTTACTGGCAAAATGAGAAACGTTTGTATTTTTTATTTTTCATTCTCAACTCACACCATTTTGTCTCGCTGCATTGTTTAACACTCTTCCTCTCATTCTCTCCACTTCTGTCCCATTAACTATGATAAACGCCAGGTGGAAGTAAATTATTAGTTTCGAATAAATATATGTGTTTACGTATATATAAATAACTTTTCCCTTCATTATTTTCATTCTGTTTGTCTTTTCTGCTGAGTAAATGTTCGCGTGTTTATGAAATTCAATAAACAACTCACTGGGTTGGAATGCAATTTTTTTTTTTATCGACGGAAAATACAATTGTATGAATGCATACATATAAAGTGATATTCCTAAGATATAAATCACAGTTGAATGATGTGGTTGCAACTTTTTCACATATAAATCGTTTCGAAGATGAAGTGATTGAATTTATCAAAGCTGTATGTATAGATTCACTTGAGAAATTTCTTGTCTCATTCTTCGGGATGATTTGGCAAAAGGCGACTGTATATATGTTAGCGTCTTCTTGTACGTAAAATGAGATAGTCGAAAATGTAGAGAAAAAAGAGACGAGTCGTGGTCATAAATCTCACAATCGAATTTTTACTCCGTCTTCCTCAATTGTTCGCTGACGATATATATGTATATCTGTATATATATGTCCGATAAGTGATTTTTCTACACGGTCAGCTTAGAAGTCATGGTCGTTGCACACTCCTCCTCCCCCCTTTTTTCTTTTTTTAAATCCATTTCCCCAATTTTTCTATCCAACATCGTCCGCAAATGATGCTTGAGCTCCTTGAACAAATCATCATCTCTCTTTACGCCTCATTTCATTTTGTCTTTTTCTGTTCGCCCTTCTATTCTTTCACTTCCTCTTCCTTCTTCGATTTTTTATCTCGCTTTAACGATCCGAAAATCTTTTGTCAGTCATTTCAAACGGTTTTTCTCTCCAATCCTATTCGTGCATGAAATCCGTTCCATGTAAAAAAAAAAAAAAAATAAGGAATATGTTCATGTATGTAGATAGTTCTTGGATGAAAAATGATATTGTGGAGTCAAGGATACTTTTTCTTAGAGCAGTGGTCTGAAGCAGCAGAGAGTTATTGCACCCTGTTAGTTTAGTGAATAATATGAATGATTGAATAGTTTTGTGAAGGAGAATGTGCCTCTTCATTATTTTTGTATGGATCGCTCTTGAACATTGAATTCTTGAATTTTTCATCAGCATATCACCGGAGCATGCATTATCCATACATATCATTTTGGCTCAATGGGGAATAAAGAATATACAAGATGACTTGTAAACGCACGACTCTTTAAGATCTCGGATACTTTCATTAATAAACGATTATTTTTTTTTGTTTCTCTACGATAAAGAGCAAAATGGTTACGCGTTCATTGATTATCCTACACAATAATGGAGGAAAAAAGGAAACAATGAAAACAAAGTAAAAAATTGCTCCAACGATTTTTATTCTTTCATTCCTCCAAGAGAAGATATAGACTTTATGTATTTTTTTTACCCCTCTTTTATTTTTGCTCCGAGCGTTGCCTATACACGATACATAGCAGTATTATCCGGCGCGAAACGTGCTGGCTTCAGGGCAATAACGGTCTACTGGATAAATCCACGTAGACGGTAAACAGTGGCAAAACATATTTCAATCAAAGTTGCCTGAGAGCTAATCTCAGGGATATGGCCAAGGGGGTGGCTTCTAGCTTGCGCGTTGGGGAACTTTCTGCGTACATTTATATGCTGTCCCGATGCCAGTTTCTCAATCGTATGTATAAATAATATCGATATTTGTAGAGGATTTTCTACGATAAGTATATCCGAAAAACATAACAGAATTCACGTTTAGTTCTTACACCCGCAAACATTCATAACAAATGGTGAAAAAATTGGAAGAATGGCATATAAATAAATATGAAACATTTCAAACGCTCCAGAGGGTGAACTAATATACAATTCATATGGTTATATGAATTATGATATGCATTGTCTTGGGTCATGATATGAGTTTTTGAAAACTTTCGGTTTCATTCAATGTTGGGCCGCCCGTTGGGATTGTTTCAATAATTCTCCTCACAAAGTAACATTTTATTTCAAACGTTCGATGATCGAGACGACGTTTTGCCTTTTTCCTTCCGCACAAATATACGTATAAGATATAAAGAGAGCAAGTGAAAAGCGTGGAGAAGAAAGAGGTTATAAAGAAGCGATGAAAGGTATATTTTTCATCCTGGCGCGCTTTCTTGTGGAATTGAATTGTTTTATTATACGACATGGTTCTTTGTCTGTGTATGTATCTTCACAATTCGCTATATATGTACAGAGTTTTCGAAAAGTTTTGTGCCCACTTCCGGTTCGTAGAGGTTTTATATACAGCCATTCCGCATCTTTCCGCAATTCATTTTATTATAACGCAATTTTTATTGCCAAAAGAAAATCCAACTGTAGTTGCCAAGTACACACACAAAATTCTTTTATATCGATAAGCGTTCATAAATATCTATGGAATGTAAAAATTTGAAATTTTCATACAGCAACGACATAAAAGTGTAATTTAAATTTATATGATCATATAATTGGAGTACAAGAAAATCATAGTAGTAGAGCTTCGAATGATTTTTATATTTTTATATTTGAATCGACATTGAAGATGTATTTCAGTACACTTCATGTTCATTCATTCAAAAAATCCGGTGTCTCTAAAATTTATAATTTCTTCAATGTTTCTTAGTGTAGCATTTGAGGATTCAGAATTATCCAATCCATATAATAAACAACAGTAATTTTTATATGAAAAATTGGAGAATGTGTGAGCAAATTATTTTAGGTCGACGCAGTTATATATAAAAACAAAAACTACAATCAGTCTTTCTGACATTTAACGACAACAACTAAGTCTCCGGAAATGAGTCCAGCTATTTTTCTCAGCACACAAACTCTCACAGACACAAACTCAAACTCATTGACACAAACTCTACCACTTTTCTCTGGAGGAAAATGGACTCCACTACCGGTCTCTTTTTTGTTTAATTTCTTCCTCGGGCACGTCCATATTAACTGCCAGAGTGATATCACTCTATGAACGTAATTTTTTTATGCCCCTTTATTTCGACCATTTTTTCAATTTTTTTTTGTTCCACTTTTTCTACGTCAAATTTTTGTATTTTTTTTTAGTCCTAACCTTTTTCACCGTAGCAAATGGTACCGGATATGAGCGCGGATGTGCCACGTTGACCTCTTTCGGGGCCAAGCGAGATTAATTAGTTCCGTACTCCGATATTCATGACCAAGTTATGCTGTTGCAACCTCCAGTTTAGCATCCCATATATATGTACCTGAGTGCATACACATGTATATATAGACGTAGAGAGAAAGAACGATTGGGGTAGTGAGAGTGTGAAGAAAGAGAGCCAGAGTATGGTAGAGATGCCAACCGTACGGTAACCGGACGCCACAGAATTGTTTGGTGGCGTTGTCCAAAACTTTATTCTACATCTCTGGATGCAGCTCGACGAAGTAGTACGAGTCGCAATATATCTATAGTTGTATATATGTACAACGTATGTATGCATGTATGTATACACATAACCACTAATAAACGCGCAGTCATTCTGTATTTGAACTATCTATATATTAGTCGTGTTTATTCCTGTGAAATCAAGATTAAATAATTAAGAGAAACATTAGAATGTTGATTCGGAAAATTTTAATTATTACGAGGGAGATTGAAGAAAATTTCATTCTATGATTCGAGAAATAAAGACTCAGTACTGATTTATTCTGTTTGAAGAATGAAAATTATACTACTGTGAGACTTGGGGAAGAATTCTCAGACACTATCATGGCAAAAGCACAAACAGATGATTAAATAAAAAAATACCAACGGATGAAATTTTATGACAACAAGAAAACTCTCGTTTAAACGGTGAAACAATGGATCATCATGGGACAATCAGTCATGAGATTGAACCAAGATGAATAATTTGTCATGTCGGTGGTACACGCGCCTAATTGTTGGTAAATGGCACACTATGCCGCACCAAAGCCCTAATTGGATAGGCCAATGACGCGAGTGGATATGCGAATACAATGGGGCTATATTGGCAACGAGGCATACCCGTTTGAATCGTGAATTCTAGTGTGGGTTCATATATTCTCTATGACGTTGAAGAGGCTCTATATGTGCACGGAAATTGAACGTCGTAGAAGCGGCTGAGAGTACCATGAGGACGACAAGGACCACAAGGATGATGAGGATGATAAGGTGGTATGGGCAGTAGACATTTGGTTGTTAAGTAGGTTGTGGTAGCATTAGGTCATTCGTCGAGAAACCTCTGTGAATTTCAAGATAACAAAGACCCGTCGTTGCATGAACCGAAAGCCTCGAGACTCGAGCGGATGCACGAAAGACACCCTCAATCTATACCCCCCTCATCATTGCCATCATCCACCCAATGTCTCTTCTCTTGACTTCCGGACGTCTCCTCAAAATCTACAGACGAAAGCGAACAACGAAAAGAAGTAGAAGAAGAAAAGGGTCCGAGTCGTGCACACATACAGCCGCACAGAGCTAATAAGCTCGATGAAAAATTTGCCTGAAGCTGTTTCAACAACTTTTCTTCCTGCTATTTTTTTCCCCCCATTCTATTTTCATTATTTTTTATTTATTCTCTTTTTTTGCACTGCTCATTGTCAAGCAGCCTCACTCGCCAGTCTCAATATTCTTTTCAATGTTTTTTGCTTATTCTCTCTTTTGACTTCATGTTCAATCTCTCATTCTTGTCTTCCGTTCTTGTAAAAGTCTTCAACAATGATAGGTAAATATTCTCGCAGCTATTGCACATTTTGTCATGAATTCTGGGGAAGATTAAATATTGTCTCTGTTGAAACAGAAAGAAAATTTTTTCATTCCAATTTCTTGGACGTCCATGAACGATTTGAGAGGTTTATATTCTTCATGTATTTTTTTCAGTTTACATAGCGCAGTAATTTATGTTCTTGAAGAAAGAAGGTATCATGAATAATAGTATAGCACAAATGAATGTAAACTTTCGATTGATTGATGAATTGATTATAATTTTCGAGTTCTTATCATGGATGAACGAAACGCAAGGGAAATGAATACATCGCACCGCCTTAACTCACAAGAATCTTCCACTCATGCCGTGTACAAACATGTACATCAAAATTGAACACGTAATGTTCAATTGAGCATGGGATTTCCATGCTTTGATTGTGCATCAGCAAGACAATGAAATAAAAAGGAAACTCTTATTGTCATCAATATAATTAGGAAATTCATTCATCAGATTTTGTGTTTAATTTCTCTTGTGACATTTCAAACGCTGTATACATGTACAACAGTTATCGATTATCTTTTGCTGACGAATTATATCTCCTCCAATTACCATGGACAAAGGAGTGCTCATCCAACAGTTGCCAGTCATGATCTATTGGTCCATGGCAGAACTTGTCGACTCATATCTTTGTTTGATGTTTTTATTCCTCTGATTATCTGCTTCTCTATCCTTCAGTCTCCGTTTCATCCAATGCATTTCAAATCGATTGAGCTTTGACATACATGCGGAGGTGGCCTACAACAAATTTATTAGTTCAAAACCACTGATAACTCTACTAAAATTTAATGAAATAAGAGGAAAAAATGTGTTGTGACATAATCTGATTATTAGGTTGCGACATTGCAAAAGCTGTATCACTCATTCATTGACTTTTAAAATTTTCGCTCATATACACTGATGTTCGAAACATTCCCCTAACAGTGAATGCGCGTGTGCTCGTAAAAGTCACCACCAAAGTCGTTTGCACGCGCTCGCTTTTGCGAGGGACGAGTTCACCTTCTTTTTTCTCCATATACATTTCTTATATGGCCTTGTAAACTCGTCCCAGAGAAAAGTGAAAAGGGAGATAAAGAAATAAGATGAAAAAAATAAAAGGCAGAAAAGAGGAAAAATAAATGAATGAAGAATAACAACGAAGATGGCAGCAACAAAAATGGTATGAAGACATATGTATGGGGTAGATACAAAAGTCTACAGTCACCCATTTGTTCTGTCACACAAGGAAATCGTCGATATATAGTATGGTGTGTATATTTATGTACCGCACATAACAATCGTAAACACTCTCCTGTGAAACGTTCTCATGTCACGCGTCTATAGAAAGGTAAAAAGATAGGCTGCTCATAAAACAGTCTGTATACAATATATATTTTCATGAAATTCATCCAAATGGCACTCGGAACCATAGCGAGCGGACATTATTCATCATAGATATATGATTTTTTTATCCTTTGGGGAGGAAGAATATTATATGAATTACATGAGGTGTATAGTCTGAGAATAAATATACAAAATGTACTGAAGTATATCGTGCACAAACAGAGTTCTACAAATTCATATAAAGTGACAATTATTCATAGGTGTCTCCAATTCATTTCTAATATGATCGAAAATTCCGAGTTCCACATCCAATTTATTCATGAATAGACTGACGAAAGCCCTATTACGTGACATTTCCCTTTTAACAAAGTATATATAGGTGAACTTCTGCACCATTGGTAGGAGAATCATTTAATTTGCAAGAACTTTATATGTCGCACGCAGCTGCTGGTTGTGGTGCCGAATAATTTGCATTCCACGGAAGATCAGAGCTCGCGCATATAGGAAAACAAGAGAAGGCGAATGAGCAAAAGAGCAAGTACGGAAGATGATAGGATGGATCGCAGTGACACGAAAATATACGCACTGCCGAATTCTCTTGTAGGAGTGTGGAGGTTAGCGAGTTTCAACGCGCAAGGTATCCTGAATGCTTTTATGCGTGTCATCTCCGGCATATGCTTCGCACACACAGACACACACACTTTATATGAATATATTCATGTTGAACATGTATGCTGCTGATAGTTGATGTTGAAGCAGTCGAGTCTTATTAAGACAACGGTATGCGTATGTACAAGACCAAAGGCGCTCCATCAAAGATGATGCCTGAAGGATATGGTGCGCAGGGTTGAAAGGTTCTGATGCCAAGTGACACCACCCGGTGTCTCACTGCATCTGTATGTGTTAGCTTCCTCTTATCCATATTCTATACTTACTAAATTCCTATTTCCCATCTCTGCATTTGTCATTTTGCGTCGTATGAATGTTCCAAATATGTATATATATAGTTTCCCAATCCCTTTTGAGAACAAACTATTGTTAAACACCATTAACTCACTAACAAGTGACTTGAAACTGCAAATTACGCATCACTGCATGTCTATACTCGTACAAGTGTATTACCAGTCGTCACACTTCTCTGAGGCAGAAAGCTTCTTGTAGTTAGGTATTACCGACAATTTCTCAGTTGCACGAGCAGTAACTTGATGTGCATCTCATATGGTTCGGTTGTTATGAACGCAATGAAGCTATCGAAGAATGTCAATCAGAATTCAATCAAATGTACTGGGACACGATGTGCAGTATACTAGATGGTGTAATAAGCCTTGATAAAGTTTATGTCAGATATTCGATGCTTCGATGATTCCGTATTCGATGCCCAAGTTCATGTGTAAACATCAACCTCGGTACGTCTTGCAACGTAATTTATAGTATTCGCAAACAAAACGGGAAAGCAGCATCTGAAGGAGAATGGCCTTTTCCGAAGTGCCATTCATGGATGTATATTGTGCAGACTTCTGAGATTCTATGATGACTTGATACACGAGTTTATGATGGGTTTTCAACTGAGGGTTCAAAATCATCACTTTTGCTTATAGGGTTGGTGAGTCACGAAGTATCAATTCATCTTTGGAATGTTCATGCTCATGATTCACCGCAATAATATTTTCCAATGTCATGAACATTTTGATTGAACTTCAATGGTAATTCGAAAAAATAACATATAGTGAATACACATGTTCATATGGGAATGAAAATTGAAGATATGATGAAGATACTACGTCAGTTGGAGAGATGTAATGCGTCCTTCACTCATTATTCATTTTTTTTCAACCAAGTTTATAGTCTACATTGCATAAAGAAATGAGGAGGAGAAAATTAATAAAAGAAATGAGGGAGAGAGAACAAAGAAAGTGAAATTAAAGTGAGCCTCTCTGAAAAACTCCAATGTAGTGCATTCTCTCGTTTGCTTTACTTTTTTTTTTCTGGATGTACGTACACCCCAAGTGGAATCCACCTCGAAAATTCCACGGAGCCCCAAAACCACCACACTGCCACACAGCCAAAAGCCACCCTTCATCCTTTACACCAACCTCTCGCCTACTAACACCACCTTCGCTTTCCTATACTCGTCCATCTTTCGCCTCTCTCACATCCCAACCACTTTCACTTCATTTTCCTTTATTTTCCAAGTTGGTACTATGTCTACTGTCGTCGTTCCCTCGTCTCACGTTGCCTTTATATTCTCCAATGTTCATCCACCAGTTCTTTACCCCATCGCACGCACCCACCTCATATATATATATATATATGTACATACATACACATACATATAAAAAGATCCCTCTTTTCTTTCTTTTCTCGTAACTTTTTTTTTTTCCTTTTCCCTTCCTCGCTTTTTCCCTCGCTCTATTTCGCGTAGACAAAACGAAAGAGGGTGTCCGTATCCCACGAGCAAATTGATATTAAATGCACATGCTATACGGTCACTTTATATATATATCTATATATGTATATCTTTATTAACTTCGCCAAACGGGACTATGCCTGCACATTTTATATATGTATTTACCCATGTGTATACTTCTTGCTACGAGAGAAGCCATTTCTTATGGTTTAACGTGTGAAACCGCAACGAAGATCTCTGCCATACTGTCCACCCTCACTTACTTTCATCCATATATTTCATTTATTAATTTATTTATTCTTCATATTCTCCACATTTTCACAATGAATGGACCAATAATCCAAATAAAATTATCGGTCAATGGCTCGAAAGTCGCTGACACTCTTTCGAATTAAATTAATTTGTTATTCTATTTGGAGTCTGAAAATATCCTCGTGACTCATTTGAGATAAAGAAGAAACACTTAATGGAAAATTCCTACTTCTGATTGCCTTGAAATGTGATTAAAATAATTTGAGGATGAGAATAAGCACACAAGATTCGCTCCATCTCTATGGCATTCAACAGCATCCGATCAAATCAATCTTAATTCTGGAAAATATTTTGTTCACTCTTTCTCGGTGATATTCAGAACAATTAGTTTTATTGCATACAAAAACCCTTCTACCACTGCCAATTGTGTGTTCTCATGTATCACAGTCTTTTCATTCCTTTTTAGCACTGGAACGACCACCCACTCATGCGTTTATATTGGATCCTAGAGGTCGTATCATATTTCATGTGACCTCATTGTTGTTATTGATAATTCGCCTCACGCGATTTACTTATATATAATACATTTTTTTTTGTGTATCTGTGTGTGTGTGTGTTTATGTGCAATACAGTTATTTCTGTTATTGCATTGCAGACGTGTCTGCACACACATATGTG
Organism: Meteorus colon; assembly: GCA_030523085.1. Lineage (NCBI taxonomy): Eukaryota > Metazoa > Arthropoda > Insecta > Hymenoptera > Braconidae > Meteorus > Meteorus colon. The sequence continues at coordinate 400,276 of JAPYZH010000062.1, forward strand.
TCCGGATAACAGTCAATGTACATTAGTAAATAGTGAATGAATTCTAAACGTGAAACGTCGTCAGTCTCAAAATTCAGGGACATTTCCGGTTAATTAAATGCCACGTGCGTCTCGTTAAAGAAGTTTTCCCCTACAAATCATCGTTTAGATCGTATTCAGAAGGATGGAGAAAGTGGAGAAGAGAAATGCGGGGAGTCTCAAATGAATCATTTGAGGCAAAATAAAAGATTACAAATTTTCGATTTCTCTTCTCCATGTGTCGGAATACTTTATAGTCATTTGGTGCAAGTTATATATGCACATTTGTAAAAAGAGTTTTAGCCATTTTTTCCATACGAAAGAATAACTTTGGTAATTATTTTTATCGCGTCGACTTTATTTCTAACAGTAGATAACAATCACTAGAAAATACACAAATGCTTAAGCTTTATCGTGACCATCATCAACCAAATTTGCTGAAATACATTTTTACTAGTGTGACCGCTGAACACACGCACACATAATAGGCTCGAGATCATCGGAGTATGTATACTAATTATTCACAACCCGCACCGGGCCCATGTGCACTATATAGAAAAGGGTTGGACGCGTGCACATACCCGCAGTTCAACCAGCGCACGAGTGAACAAGACAACGAGTAAAGATGAAACATTATAGGTGGGTACACAGCGAGGGTCATGTGGACTTGGTTGTAATACTCTAAAATCGAGGGTGGCTTAAAATTCTTTCCTCGAAAAATTTTCGCATCGCCCTCATCTTCTCTAAATTCCACTTACACTCTGTTGTCAAATAAGAGCTCACCACTCCCTCTTGTCTCATCCCTTTGCAATTTTGAAATTTGATATGTGGCGCATTTATAAAGAGTGAGAGTCTTTCTATAAACTTGGACGAAGGAATAGGGCGGGAGAGAGAAAAAAAAAGTGATGGGGCTAATGCCTCTACACAACCGATCGTGAGTTACATTTTTCAGTTGTGCTTTTATCTGCGACGGAAATGGGTTAGGGGCGGTTTGAAATTCAATACCCCATCGAAAAGTAGTCGAGGCCTCTCACATATGTATAAATATATTCTTGACCCTTGAAGTAATCTCGTCATGCGACTTGAATTATATAAAACGAAGGATAGGCATGGGGAAAAACAGAAAGAGTGGAAGAAAAAAATTAATGGCTTCACGTCCAACGCATTCTCCCTGAACAAGAAATCAATTGTACCTTTTCGCCGTTACTTATTCTCTTTCATTGTCCATCAATTTCACGTATAAACTAAATTCGTTTTACCAATCATGAATCATCTCCGCCGCAACATAATACAACAGAAAAAAAATAAAGAAAAAAAAACAGAAAAAAATCACAAGTTGAAATATAATATTGACAAAACCATACATTTAAAATAAATGTCGCTCATAATAAACAATTTCCGCATTGGCTTTACTCGAGAAAATGTAATATTGTGTATAGAGCAACTAATGATACATGTATAAGAATAAAAAGATAGAGTCAATGCACTCCAATATTTTTCCAGTCATAATATATGAAAATTGCAAAAGTACAAACAATACCAATACATCATGACTTTTACATGACTTCAAGACGTTCCATGAAAGAAAGGGTTATTCAACACCTGACATTCAATGAAATCAATTTATTCTCCCATTTGTCAACAATAATTGCCACTTCAACACAATAATAAAGGGAGCGATGAAATGAGGAATATTTATTATGTTAAAATATGAATAGTACATACGTTTATTATATACCGGTACACATAATAATTGAGCACAAGGGTTTTGTTATATACTGAAGGTAGAGAGAAGCGAATATAAATTAATTATCGCACCTCCCGCGTGCCTTGTTGTAAATTACTGCCGCGTGCTATGAGTACAGGATTTATTAACACAATTTGCCTACGTAAAAGGCACTATGAGCCAATTACCGGTTGCGAGTCCTTGACGTGCAAGTGCACGCGGGCCATACTGTTCTACGTGTGCTCTGCACATGTACAATATGCACATGGTTGCAGAATAAGAGGACAGAGAAAAAAAAAAGCAGCAATGAGCTTTATGGGTGAAAAGTAAAAAATGTACAATGTCGACTTTTATGTGGTGTCATGTTTCTTTGAGTTGTTCTTTTCCTTTGTATCATTTGTAGAACAATGATGTTATGCAAGAACGAATGCAAATACGAATGTTCGTTGTCAAGTAGTTGTTGTGCATGTGAGTATATACAGATAAGATGAAGACATGTTATTCTAATAAGAGTGACATGAATTTCGGTTAAAGTTTGATGGATTTCTACAAAGTTCCATGAGTTTTCTCCGCAAGCGCTACAGAACATGTCGTGAAATGTAATAGATTCCATATGTTTACATGGCTGAAGTTCACGACTTTCTGTAGCTGATGTACAGAGTATGGAGATGTACGAGAACGCATGTAATTTAAACTGAAACTTGTGTAACTTTCATTGCATGAAGACATCACTCCTTTTCTCACTTGCGCTCATTGAAATATAACTCGAAAGTTTTGAATTGCGAAGCATTACCAATCAAAACATATCATCAAAGTAATTAGTTCACATCTGCAGTGTTAATCTTCCGACTAGCTGTAATAAAATTTATTTTCAAATTATTCCTTGAAATTGTTAATTTCCCAAGAACACATGTGAAGATAATTTGACATGGTGAAACGGTGAAAGGCGCGTCAGCTGTAATATCTATGAATCCAACAGTTTCCTCTGTATGACAATAGGAAGGAAAAAAGAGAAATAGAAAAGAAGAAAGAAAAAAAAAGTAAGTGGAGTGGAGTTGGTAATATTTAACACACTCGAGTCACTCTATTGTTTCACCTCTTCTTCGTTCTCATTAACTCTCTCCCGTTGCCTCTCTCATTCTCTCTAATATTTGTCCAAGTTTTAATGCTCAGCAAAGGAGGCAAAAGCCCCGAGAGAAGGCATTAGCCTCATTTCCCAAGCACTTTCCATCCAACCATTACCAAAGTTGGTCACGATTAAGCCTCGAACAAGTAACTCGCACCGGCAGCAGGGCCGCCACCACCACCGCCACCACCACTACCACCACCACCACTACTACTAACATTACTAGGAAAAGCGTAGCCCATGCTTTTCCTTACCCGCAAGCAATGCAAGTGAGAGCGTATAATTTTTCACTCTCTTGTATCACGCCGCGCATTTCGTATTCAAACATCTTTTGCCAGAATCAAGAAAACAACGTAAACTATATGAATGCGTATAATGTGGTTTAGTGTAGCTGGACGTTTCATATTAATTCAATGTTTTCAAGGATTATAAAAGTTCCGAGACCTCATAATTATTTTTGAGATTGCAGCTTGCTGCAAATTTCATATGTCATGTGCATGCACTGTGTATTTATAATAAAGTGCTGTTTCAATCTTTCTCTAGTCATGAGAACAATACGAGAAGAATATCACATGAATTTGAAACATTAAAATGTTCCAAGAATAAAAAAAAACTAAACCAACACCTCAATGTCAAATATATCAATTTCAAATGAACTGAAATTCATATAAAATTGACAGTAAAAGCACATTAGTGAAAAGCCCAAAGTTATTTGTAAACTTGGTTTAAGATTTCCAATTATTTGATAAGCGAAATGGTTCAGTAGATCTCGGATGTACTTTTCAATGAAATACATTTTTTTTCTCGATAGATGATGGGTATTTGACTGTTGGACAAATTGGTATGAATGAGACCCAATGGTACTTGGATTATTAAGATTGGTAGAAGGGAAGATGAAGGTAAAGATGAATTAAAAAAGGACCGAAGATCGTCGACGATAAGGGAGAAAATACACAAGTCCTCGGGCTATCCCAAGGGACGATCCCTTGAGCAAGGGGAAAACTAAGAGAGAAAGAAGACAAGAAAGAAAGACTCTTTATTTAATATCCCCAGGCTGGTGTCAAAGAATATATATATATATACATGGAAGTCGCTTAAATGGCTTTCCTCTCATGGCAATTCCAACATTCAATGAAAATTACACACTATCTAGCATATATATCACATCTTCACGATATAGTGTAGACAAAGAATGTATCACCACTCCTCAATACAACTAAAAATGTATTGAGAAAAATGTCTGAAAACTGTTATGCCATAGCAGCAATTTTTCTCACTTTTTCAAGTGTATATATATGATATTTTTCTTCCTTTCAATTATCGTGCATGAGAAAGAAATGTATAATTCGAAGACGATTCTAAATGGGAAAAAATACAGCGTCTGCAGGAAAAGTCCATTTTCCTCTCGTTAGAAAAGAAAATACAAATAGAAAGAAAAACATTCGGTCTATTTTTTTATTTCCTGTTCCAAGTGGCGTTGGAAACAAATTTACACAAGATCTTCGTTAGCTCCAACTTTCGCAACTAACGATCTCATCGAGTCTGTGCCGGTTTCAAACTCACACCTTTTCCCTCCGATTTCATTCATCTATTCCGTCTTCATTATTCGTTTGTCCGACGACTTCATTTTTTCTTCCTCAATATTTAATCTTTCGCTATCTTTTCCTTTTAGTTTGACTCGTTTCATCATTGAATCACTCACTAGCTTGCGTAGCCAAAAAACTTTTCAAAAGTTATCCAACATTGTAGAACTGGAAGACAAACTTCTGCAACAAATTATGCATACGCGTGATTATATACATGAAGGTGAGAATAATAATGCACACACTTCCCAAAAGATATAACTGGATGTAATGCTAATAACTGACATTTTCTTCGCCGAGATTTGTGTACACACACATGTATAAATATATATATATATATATATATCAATAATAATTTAATCACTGATGGAAGACGCGTAGTGGAGTCGAGACCTTACGAATGCGGTGACAATTTTCATCTTTATCATTACATTTTGTCTATGTATATATATTTGCATATACATACTGTAAGTTATAACCTGAGTGTTCTCAACTTGAAATAAAAAATCCCGGAAATGGCTCTGCTGTTCTTGGGAAGTTGCCGCGCGCTTCTCAAGAAAACTCGAGAAAACGTTTTAGATACTGTATATTAACTAACGTCGCATAAAAGGAACGTTAAAAAGAGAGTATACTGGCGTCAATGTAGTACTCTTATACACATTTAACTCTAACGAAACGTTTTAGCATAGAGGAAATTCACTCTACATAATATTGCATATACATATATATGTTCATCCACTTCTGAGGACAAAAGGAAAAATTCACATTTGCACATTGCATGTGTACTATTTAACCTGTTTAAACTTGTTTCACAGTCTAAAAGTTATTTGAAATTAAATTCTTTAAGTTGTATTTACTTCACTTGGTTTAATTGTATGCCCCATTAAGTTGAGAGAGACTCGAACAAGACAGGAGCGACCTCTCGTGCAAGTTCAACATCCACAAGTCATCCCATGATATTTTGCATTCAAGCGAGTACTCGATGAATATTCACAATTCACCTATTGCTGGATTAATGAATTTTTCGTTGATAACCAGCAGCTAAAAAATGGTACCAACAACATAATCGTTTTTTTCACTCAGAAATTGGTTTTGTGTAAGATTGTAATATAATAATTCAAAATTTGGTGATCGTATACTTTTTTGTGAGTTTTATCACACATCTTACACTTTTCTTTGGAATCATATATTATTCATTGTATTTTTAAATTGAATAAAAATTGCATTAGTTGGATATGTATAGGTACATTTTATATTCACATAACGATTCTATGTGCCTACACACGTTTGTGTTGCGCCGACGCGTAATTTAACAAGACGTTTATAGTTTCATGAGCAGGTATTTACGTGACGTTGCGAAAGAGACCGAGGATTATAACGTAACTGAGTACACATGCGAGCAGCCATATGTATATGCTTACATACCTTATGTATATTTGTACATATGTAGGTATATGAATGTATATAATGTTTGTATGGAGCAACATCAGCCCTTCGCTTCGCGCGATTACTTCTACGCGGCCTGAAACGGAAGGAGAATATCGAAACACGACCAAGTCATTTGACGCGTGTAATGCGGTTTTTATTAAAACCCTCCATTCTGTTCTTTCACAACATCTATATATACATGCATGTTTTTTCACACAGTCTTCATGACGTCTCTCTCGTTTAAACTTCTGAACACACATTTAAACACAAATTTCAAACAATCTGATCATTTGTGTGGCTCACAGTATTGATAAATTCTTCAAGCCACATCATCAATTAATTCGAAATATATTTTATCCTCTCTTCTCATAAATTTATTACTTCTCGAATTGTTTCTTGATTTTGTACATTTTGTGCATCTCTGTTTCAACAGCGAAGATTTGTGCTTATTATAAATTGACGCTCCAACGATAACAACAGTTGTTGATGCTACACGACAATACTACTCATAACAACAAAACTTGTTCACATAGTTTCTCGATGTTGTGCTCAGTGCCATTTTAGTATGCAGCTCAGTAAATTTTTAAGTGGTACAACCGACGGTTAGCGACAACTTCTTATTAATGAAGTGGTGAATACTTTCCCATAGTGATTTACAAATTGAAAATAGTAATTGTTTGTACACATACGATCACTCGTCTCATATATTTTCTTTTATCTGTTTCAGGTAAGTAACGATCGCCACATGTTGCATTTGTATTCAGCCAGACTATTTTTAGGACATGGTGAGATAAAAATAAAGTTATTTCTATTTCGCGTTGCAACTCCATGGAATAATTCATTGTATGGGTTGTAAATCGTAATTAAATACATGTATGTATATACCGATATATATATATATTTATTTAGTTTGGGTGAGGCTATTGGACACGTCCTCTAGAGTTATAAACATCCACGGGACAATGTATAGATATATATTTATATTTGAGTGTAGTGGTTGCAGTTTGCAATGCCAAATGCACTTGAGAGAGTAGGTATATCCCCGGGTCGTCGTGTCGAGACTCGAGTGGAGAGAAACGAGACGTGGCTTTGCCATTAGCCGACACCCGTCGTGCACCGTAAATACAGGGCTCCGTTCGCTAATTGGCAAACATCGAGCCCACCGCTTATCGCGATTGACGGGCGATTTTTGCAAATTATAACTGTCCAAGAGTTCCGCGCACGGGCTTGGCCCTTTCATTCTCTCTCGTTTCTTTTTCTCTTTCGCTCTCTCTCTCTCTCTCTCGCGCGCGCGCGCCCGACTTGATCTCAAACTTAAACTCTCCTTATGTATATACCAGGCTTCTTTGCTCAACCTCACAACTCACATGCGATCTGCGGCGTGTCTTACCAGTACATATTTATTTACGTTTGCATTTTTTTTTAGACATCTCTTGCGGGTGGTCGAAGAAAAAAATCGTTCCGAATCAATGCGATCTCGGTTTCTTTTATTGGTGGAAGTGAATTTTTTGTGATTCATTCTCATGAATTTTCATGAATGTTTTTTTCAACTTTCACTACATGTTCGCAATATTGATATGCGATGTTTCGCAATAGAAATAAACGCGTAAATGTCAGTTTTTTCTTCAATATCAGATTTCAAAGAAAGAGAAGAGATTCAGAATTTACACAATATAACTTTTTCCAATCTATTTTCCTCGCTAGTTCGTGACTTTGAGCCGGAGGTTGTTCAGGTGCTGATTCGCCACCATTTTTCCGTATGAATTCCCAGTCCAATCATCGGAATGGGTCGAATGAATTCAGATCGTGGAATAAAATCATATTGACATCAATATTCATATATAATTGTTGAGTGGAAAATATTTTATTGCAATTGGATTTATTATTATTGACAATGAACACAAATAGACGAATAAACAGAATGAAAATATTTGAATGTCATGTGCTTATGTCAAGTGCAACTGTCATACCCGATAACGTTGCGTTTTCGACAGCGGTGTTTATTAGAGTAACCAGTTATTATTCAAGCTCCATGTGATACCGTCAGACATTGTGTGCAACGTTCGTCCAAATGTCCGTGGATATCATCATATGCATATATATATTAATGGATGGTGCTATAAAATTTATTGCGAAAAAGTGTGCGATCGCGCATGCAAAGTAAAAATTCAATAATTCATATTCTTCCTGATTCAACCGCTGTAGTTCGACTCTTCATATCGACTCAATATTATTTTCTACAGTGTAATAATTTTTTCCATGTAGAAATGAAAATAAAAATGAGCAGGCGAGATAAAATATATTGTACGATTAGAAAATACACCGGAGAAAACATGTGACGGGATTAATTTGTCAGCTAACCCACCGTTGGATCGTGAATTCTATTGGGAATTCTATATTCGATCGTAGATAGTAAAAATAATATATATATATATTTTTCATTTTACTGAGGATTGTGGATAAAAAAGTAATAAAAAAATACAATGTTTAACCGTTAGCCGATGAGTGATGAGAGTTACAGTAACAGTAACGTCAAGAGGGCTCGGTGACTAATGTTATTTATTTGAATATTTGAACACTTGAGCTCTGCAAATAAAAAATCGAGCCAAAAAATATGAAAAGGAAAAGAGTGACTCTGACGTCAATTGCATTTGTCACAGGCTTGTGTATGCAATCATGTACTCTATAGATATATATCTATATGCACTGAAGTATGATATTCATTTTACACCTCGTTTATTCATTTTCATTATATTTATTCATTTTTTTTTTTTTCCCCCTTCCCAGTTCTTGTACGTTTCTCTCAACCAAAATTAATTTCACCGGTCGGACGATAACTCATATGCGGCAGTGGTCGCGGACCACGCTTTGACGAATATAAAAATCTCTTGTACTCGCGTAAATATATATTCATACAGCTTCGTGTTCATACGCACCGAAAAAAAAAATACAGTAACAAAAAAAAAGCTTACCGGTGTCACAGAGGAAAAATATGAGCCCATGCTTGTATGAAATGTCATTTAGTTTGCTCGCACGAGCGTTATATACTTTGTCAATCCGTCACAAAATCGTGTCAAAAGCTATTTTATGTATATATATATATATATGTACATGTATGTATAAATGGATGAGTAGGAGAGACTCGGACAAGGTGGATCGTTTGGAAATTGTAAAAAATTCGGAGGTGATATAATACCAACATCAAATGAATTATCAATCAGTTTGAGAACGAACGTTTTCAATAAAATTTTCCGTCTAGTTTTTATTGAATATCCCAACCAATCCGGAATTACCAAAAACATGTGAAACAACGGGAGTTTTTATGAGGATTGCCCCAGTGAAAACACAAATGCCTTGATACGAATCATCGTATTACTACCAACTTTTCATTCCAATTTTTTTATATTAAAGTCTTTTCGGACAATTTCGTTTTCACTGCTCAATGTCAATTATTCTTCTTCTTCTACAAAAAAGTGTTAATTAAATGTAACATTAGTTTTTGAGACAGTATCACTGCTGCGTACGCCACTACCGTCTGAAGCGTATGTACCAACTCAAAGTGTTGATATATATACAACAATTTAATCGAGTAAAACATGTTTCATCGATGACGTCGAGCAATATACGAACGTATATACATATATTTCACTCATCAAAGGTACCCGCGGCGTTGGTACACGAGAAGCGGCGCCGCAACGCTTGTCGTCTAGTCGACACGCAATCACCGGCGTCGGTAGATTCACACACACACACACATACACACATACGAGCACATATATATATACATATCTATACATATTGATATATCTGTAGAACGTATTCTACATAACACGGAGGTGCAATTATGTAGACCTAACAGTTTAGACCAAGAGTATAGAGAGCTGTGCGCACCCGCAATGGCTAAATTAATTCTCAGCCTGTGTAATACTGATGACTGATGTGAGAGGTCGCCGCCTCGTCTGGGTCAAAAGCCCTTTTATCAATCACATTATCAATCGTGTGTATATATACATATATAAATTTATAACATGCCTGTATTTGTGCCTTCCTTTCTTCTCAAAGCAAATCTAGCAATTAATCAATTATTCGAATTACCGGTTTGGTCCGCTGATTAACATTATAAAATAAATCCAGGCGCACACTCAAATTCTTTTGTCAGTGGCATCGTTTGTTAAGTGGGTTTTCATCGTTCACAGTTGGTGACAACACCCACACATAATTTTTTTTCTTTCTTTTAATAGTAATCTTACAAAGTATGGAGAGAAAACGAAATAATTCATGACAAAATTAGCAACCGAAGATGACATTACGAAGATGTATAGTAATTATGTTTTTGCAATAACACTTTTTTCTTTTTCCATCACAACGACCAAATTCTACTTGAAACTTATTTTATCCTTCATAGACTTAATGAAAAGTTTATTAGATACTTATCACCAACTCTAATTTCCAATCTTACCGTGGAAATATATTCATTTAATGTACCCCTTCCAACTCTGTTTCATTAATGAGAAGAAGTTTTCAATTTATCGAATAATTGAGAATAATAATGCTCTTGCTAATCAATTGTGAACACTCGAGACTGTTATTTGTTATTTTTACTTGCTTGATTCTTCGCAAATTGTGTAAGAAAGTTCATCGTTCCTCTACATAAACACGATGAAATCATTTCACGTCTACCGATTTGATAAATGTTTTTGCCATTTCGTTAGTTTTGTTTGTCAGGCCTATCAAGGTCACGTCAAATGTTTTATATTATTTTCATAATAATATTTCACATAACGATATGTATAAATTCATGTATATCTACCTCGTTCTGTTTCTCTATCATTCGTTCCAACCCGTTAACTCGTAGTATCCATGCGGTCTACCTGCGTGGAGGTGCTTTTGGTTCGCGTGGGAGTACACATAACCAACGACCCGGAACCTCAGTTTTCCTCTCTCTATGCGACGGCAAATTTCTCGGGCATTCGCGCGCGCCACCGATATCTGGTTCCATGAGCCACACGTATATGAACAACAGGGGTATTATATATATTAAAATTACTGTTACTCATTTTAATCAAAGACTCTTTTCAAATCCAACAAATATCTTTTTTCCAACTGTTATGTCATCTTTTATTGAACATTTTTCTCCCTCTTTTTCAACCGCATCACCATACATACGTCGATATATACATCGCATTGAAATATATATATTGGCGACGATACTCCACCCAGGATGCGAGTGCGAAATTTATGTGCCGCGATAAAAATTCCTGTCTCGTCGATGCCAGAGGGGCAGGACATGAGAGAGAGAGACGAAAAATTTTGCAACCGGGCTGTTTTTATATGAAGTTTTGCCAGAGGAAGTGCGCTCGTGAGGATAGATGCGCTCTCCTTTTGCGTAGGTTCATGAAAATGAAGCAAAAAAAAAAATGGATAAAAAGGAAAAAAAAGTAAGAGGGGAAAAGAATTGTATTCCATTGCCCTTTCTCCCTACTCTTTTATAGCTACGCATGTGTATACCCATGCACACATATATACATATATATCTTTTTTTTTCCTCATTTTATTCCGGTACGTCTCGAGCTGTTTTGCCTCGCCCACGATAAATATATTTTTCAAACTCGTAGCCAAGGAAGACAAAACTCTTCTTTACGACCCCTAACACGAAAGGAATATATACCTACTCGCTATGTATGTTTATATAGATATAGTTGATCGAATAAATGGCTCGTAATGTAAGGATAATGCGTACGCGAGCGGCAGTCTGGGTCGCGCATTCCACGCATGCTCCCTCGCAGATAGTAGCTAAAGTGTACAGATATTTATATCTTATATAAATAAATAAACGACGAAACCGCCTACGCAGTATCACAGTAGTGTAATATACTTGTATATGCATATACACAGATACTTTTGTTAATATACACAGCAAATGTCCAGCGCATACAATGTATGAGAGTATATAGAAGTGAATATATATACGTTTGGTGAGGTGTGAACATTTCTTATCTACCACAAAATTATTTGACGTTGCCACTCGATAAATTCTTACAGGAGCAACATTAAAAAAGAATTGTATTACTATCATGCATTTTCTTTTCTATTTTATTATGGATGTGTAGATATAAGTAATAGACAAAGCAGTTGGTTTGAATGTGTGAGGAATAGTAACATTTGCCAAGAAGTAGAAGGATATATAATGCAGAATCCACTGCACGCGGCCAAGAGAGTAACGAGTTCAAGCGTGTTCAAGCAGGTGTGTGTATGTATCTATATGTGACTACGTTATTTTATTTGCGTTTGTGGCTGTGGAGAGAGGCGAGGGTGGAAGAAAAGACAAGAGTCTGTATGCGCCTATAGGATATTGTGGATGTGTGAGCACCGTGTGTTTGTATGTTTGGGTGTTTGTATATTGAGAGTCTTGGCAAGAAGCCCAAGGTGGCCGACGAAGGTGCCTTGTACTTCGCCGCGAACAACACTGGCACGTAACTGGCCTCTGACCTGCCGCTTTGGCCATCACGGCCATATTCTCTTGCGTTAACTTTTATATATTGTACTATACATATGTATATTTAGTCTGTTCCAAGTCACATATGTATGTAGCAAAATATCAAATTGAATTTAATATTGAATTAAGTTTTGAAATTGTTAGATGAATGTGGTGAAAAAATTTCATGAAAATTTGCACATTTCAAGTGTTAGCGATAGTTTTCCGGAATTTTTTGATTAATCTTACGAAATTGCATTGAAAATTTAGAGTTTCCTTCCTTTCATTTAATCTTTTTTTCTTCCCCTCAGCGAAATTAACTGCGAAAATTCAGATAATCCTTCGTGATCATAGACTATTCAAAAAATCTGATTTATCAATGACAGTAGTTCAACTGAGTAATAATTGATATAGAACAATTAATGGTATCTTTTGTCATTACTGGAAATATAGAATCCCCTTAAAAATGTGATTTCAGAGAGAATATGTTTTAATTGAAATTATCCAATTTGGATATCCTCCGACAGAACATTATTAAATGTTGGAGTTATTGCATAATTGAAAGGATCATCATTATTTCATAAGAGAATTCATATTAAAATGATTCGGATAATTATGCAACACTTCACATTTAGAATAACTCTACGTACAATGGAAATACCCCAACATTATATTATTTTATTGAATGTGGTATTTTTGATGAAAGATTGTCTCACCAACTTCAGAAAAATTTAAAAGAATATTTTGAAGAAAAAGCTTCTTCATCCACTTTCAATTTTTACGATTATTTTTAGTTTTGCCGATGAGTATCTCAAAGTGTTTGTGATAATGTCGAGACAGCGAAGCAGCCAACAGGTACTCTTTCTTTGCATGTTTGTGCCTGCTGGGGAGGTCAAAACTCTTCGTCCTCTTCTTCCTGTCTCGATCACTTTCGTTGCTCTACGGCTTTTGCGCTCTCAGTCGAGTACACACAGACTCCATTGAACCGCGCAGAGATACTGTTAATGCGACCTCACGATCGCGATGGACGTAGCAATATAGGGAGGAATAGGATGAAAAAGAATATGGGGAGAAGAATATAAGGAGAAGAGGATGTGTTTAACATCCCGCGAGGCCCAACCGTCACGAGCGCAGTTTTTGTTTGCACGAATCGCGGTCGCGCACCCGCGTGAACCCTTCTTTATAACCACATGTCTTATGCTCGCGTCGTATGCATTTAAATGAAGCGAAAATAAATAAAGTATAACTCTTGAGCAAAAAAAAACAATAATTGGCAGAAAACAAAATTAAATAATAAATTCGACATGCACACACGCGATCTTTCCTAATTTGGTGCGAAGAATCAAGTGAATAAATATAAATAATGGGGATTTCATGGGAAAACGAAATGGATGAATTTCTCGGCCCTGTACGAAAAGAGAATTTCACCAATTGTGAAGAAAAATTGGGCGATCGAAGTAAAAGCGGAATATCAGAACTGTTGGTAATATTTTCACTACTTGAATGTCTTTTCCTTCCAACGATATATTTATTTCTCCATTTTTATTGTTTATATATTCCCATGCAATTTAAATATGAATGAATCTGCTTGTTAATGTCTACATTAAACTAAAGAAGATTATGGGACTTTCGAAAGCAGCACAGACTAATATATATGTATAAATAAACCGTAGTGAAATGGTGGTAAAGACGAAACAATTTCCTCGCTACTTATTCTACATTTTCTGGCTTTCTGCTATTACGATTGGTGTTTTGTATATGGCTTTTGTAAGAGAGCGAGATGAATGGAGAAATATCTGAAAGGATCAGATAGTAAGAAAGAAGGTGAGAAAGAGATGGCGAACGATGAGCTTCTGACTGCGACATGAGGTATGAGAGAAATCTCTTGGGCGAGATGATGCGGGAGAGAAGCATCGTTGCACAGAGGGATTAACGTTAATTCGTGGACAAACGGGCCTGGAAAGTGGTCTATGAGGAACGGAAACACGGTACACAATGTGAGAAACGTACGGCCAGAGTTGGATTTATCTTCCTCTCTTTCATTCTCTATTCCATATATATATCTTCCCGCGCCTCACTGCGTGTGCGACTTTACTCCATGATCGGATACTTTACGATACTATGTAATATGTGCATTGGGACTTTTGAACGTAGACAAGATATAATCCGTGCGCGCAGTCAATGTTTTCTACTGATACACAACATCCTCAATTTAATCCCGTTCGTCTCTCTTTTAAATATCTCTTTTTTTTTTATTGCTCAACAGATAAAGGGTGGACTTCATGCACTCCTCAAGTCTACCATGTTTTGCTCACTTTTTTTGTAACTGTTTCGTGGATTGAGAAAATTCTATCCTGCATTCTTATGGAATACCCATGAAATCATATCGATTGGAATTGAAAAATTCCTCATGACCCCCAATAGATTCTTGAATATTTCGAGTTTTTACAATTTATCAACAATCTAAAAGCCATGTGACAGATTTGATTGTTTTTATTTCTGAAAGGTTTTGTTTCTCAACCTTTTTCAACTCTGTTCAGCTGAATACTTTCTAATAGTCGGGTTCTCTTATCGTAAGGAAATTTCAAAGATATTCGAAAAGTCGTGAGTTACTTCACGGCTAATGATGATGTTGCTTGTATATGACTACTACGCACTCTTAACAAAAAAAAACTAATAGTAAATTCATATATATTTTATACAGATTGATGACAGTGATACAATTAAATATCCATTCATAAATGTCCGCTGAGAGGTCATTTGGTCAGTGTTCCGGATCGATAACAAATTATTCACCACAATGTAATGGTTGTTACGGTGTATAAATGTGAAATGACCAAAGTTATGAAATTCGTGGTGAACCACTTGAGTGACACGTAAATAATATATGGAGAGGAAATATTCACTGGATGTGCTGTTGATGAATGAGTATAAATAACATTCAATTCATAGAATTGTTACTGTGTGGTGCCGAATCGCCTCTGCAAGTAATGGATATCCGACAGTTTTCTTTTAAATTGTAAATGCATGAATTTGATGGGCACAATGAATTACTTTAGATGCAATTTCATTCCAATGACTCAATACTCGAAATAGACGAGGGAAAAAAAGAATGTCAATTAGCAACATTGCAATTAATTATTTATTTTGACTCTATTTTTTTCATCATTAATGACAATTTCCTCCTCGCCATATTCTGACAGATTTCAATTATACAAATGGATTTACAATAATCAAATGA
Source organism: Meteorus colon (assembly GCA_030523085.1). NCBI lineage: Eukaryota > Metazoa > Arthropoda > Insecta > Hymenoptera > Braconidae > Meteorus > Meteorus colon. Next base: position 415,873 of record JAPYZH010000062.1, read on the forward strand.
GAATATGAAATAATTAATGTTTGATTTCAATTATTCCGTCTGTAAATTGATTTTACGATATAGTGATGTATTAATTTTTATATTCAAATTGGAACAATATTTTTCCTTCATTTCGAATGCAATGCTTTTAAATCGATTGCTTCATGGCAGCTCACAATTCTTGTCACCGCACACGACGTCCCTGCAATGGCTTCACGGCTTTGAATTACAAACAAATGCGATTACGTGTATACTGTTATACGCGTCGTATTGGATTATACGATCATTCTTATACATGAATACAGTTGTGTGTATATACCGTGCATGTGTATGTGTGTGAGAGTGTGAGTGTGAGAGTGAACGTCAGACGACTCAACGATATAAATTTGAACTGAATGGATTGAATGAACATACCGATAATACTGGGAATAGATATCAAAAAATGATATCAGAGGAAATGCTCGATAAAATGTGATACATATAGAAGTATGGTGGATTATCTTCATCATGTGGTAACTCTGCTAATTCACATTAATCGACATCGCTGATAAATTCATTGTGCGAAGAATATTAAGAGGGACAGAATCACTAGAAAATGCAAAATTAAATTGCATTGAAATCTTCTTTGATTGAATCATTTATTGTATTGAAAATATTGAAGTCAAATGGCTGCCGGAATGGCAAATGATGAGTGAAATTGAGTCTACAGCAAATCCAACTCACAAGAATGTTATTTATTCATTCCGAAATAGAAAAGCTCATCATGAGTCAATCATGAAAACGGAGATAATTTCTTTCTTTCTCAATTCTCATTCCGCAACTTTGTTATAAAGGTTAATCAGAAAGCGGAAATAGTGGGCAATTTTTTCGGACCACCATGAATTGACGCAACCATCTGAAGATGAATGAAGAAGTAGAATGGGTACACGTGCGGACAGGCAAAAAGAAAAAAACTAAAACCAAAACGAACTGAGTGACGAATGAATTTAAACGACCATACAGATACACACGATTCTCTCTTTCACTCTATTCGTGCACGTCAGGAAAGACAAAAATAAAAGAGACAGAAGGAAAAGAAGGATCACAAAAAATGTGCAGGCATTTAAAGATAGATGTGTGAATGTGTGACGGCGGAGGTTAATTTTTTTTTCTCCCTCAACTATTTATGTATGTTAAGAAAAAAAATTTCACCCATATTTTTGCACTTTTTCTCTCTGTCTTTTGACATTATTCTGTTTTTCTCTCTTCTTCCGTTTTTCGACTGATAGCCAAAGAATTTTCAGTCATTAATCAGTTTAGTTCAGGAGCTCTCGTCCAAAAGGTTACGATTATCTGTCTCACTAGTGAATGCACACTGCCACCACTATTCATACTTGATGATTTTTTTCCTCTGGATATATGTATATACCTCAATATATATATAAATATATATAATGTGCTGCTGTGATTACGAAGATAAAGTATCCATCCAGGCTCACCTCATTCTTTCACTTCTTCTCACTCTCTCTCTCGTTCTCTCTCTTTCTCTCTCCTCCAGTGACCGCACAGGAGGAAGAAAAATACAACAAAACAACGAAAATCTGTCGCTCGTCTCATGTCGTATTGTAAAAACGCAGGGCATCAATTACATTTTCTTTTCTTCTCTCTTATTTCAACCTCTCGACTGGTTTTTTTTTTACCTTTCTACTATAGTGGCCATTTCAGTCCACATTCTGCCCAAGATTCGAGGCCCATCGCCACATTTTCGTCGTGATTTTTCACAATAAGAGCCGCAGGATAAAATTAAAAATTTACTGATTTTTTTTTTGTTGTATAAAATAGAAAAATATTTGGCGTCTGTATCTTTATTTTGTTACTTCATTCTTCGGCTCGGTTTAGAACGAAATTCTTCGTATATTAGATAAATATCAAACGTCGTAATACAGACACCAACACAAAATGACTATACATTATTTTATACATGAAGGTCACAACGAATCTTGACTCGTATAACGTATCCTATTAGCTGGTTTATTAGACGTGCCTTTGCGCGTTTTTATTGCGGCTCACTGACCATTATATACACATATACATTTACACATCGATAGAACGCCCTCTGGCAAAATACCTACCACGTCACCTCTTTCTCTCTCACCATATCTTTTAAGTTATTACCCTGATATTTTGACGGGCCATATTTTTCAACACTTTCGGGAGCACCGCCAAAATCTTTAGGGCCGTGAATTTCTAATTATAAATCCGAAACAACGAATGCTATATCATTTGAAATTAATATAAGTGAACGAAATAAGTATGGTGAATATAGTTGATAATATTCAAATATGCAGTGATTCGATATGTTGGTGAAATAAGAAAAGAGAAGCTGAACAGAGATGCAAGAAAGAATGATTGGAGTCGTTCCCCCATTGAATGTAAGCGTGTCACTTAATATCTTCGCGCCTCCTTATTTCCGCGTCGGTAAATATGTGCGTTAAAATATTCCGTGACGAATGCGCAATGTTCGAATAGAAGATGGAGAATGGGAGAATAAATATGACGTACGATATATAATAATGTTTAATACTGACGCGTTAACCGAATCGCGAGGCATAACAATACTCCAGTTAGCGGACACGAGGCATTTATCCCAACATTTGTCATGATTTGCTCCTCTAGCTATTTTTATCTACTTATATATTATATGTATGCACGTATGAGTATGTGTATTTATTGCGATGTTTGTACTAGTATCTTAAACTCGCGAGAAACGTTAAAGCAAATTAATGTATGGTGTATTTGGCATTCCTACTTTTGAAAATGAGGAATAAGAAACGCTACAACAGTTGCAGTTTCAATATTTTGAGAAATGATCAAGGAAACTGGATTTATGCGACCAATGTTGCTTACGAAATTGTATTTGTGTCGCTTAGATGAATTTCATTCTCTGCCTTCCAGAAAAATTCGTCCCACCTCTTTGAAAATCGTTATGGCATCGTTAATCAATCGCGTAAGCTGAAATATTTGTCGAGCAAAATTCATTTTTCACAGATTTTTACTTATTTTATTCAGTCTCACAATTTTGTTCGAGTGCACGATAAAATCCCCCTGTGCTATTTTATTATTTTTATTTCTCACCATCCATTTCATTTTGGTTTGTATGACCGTAGAATTTATAAGACATGTCTCGCGAGGAAAGCGTGAGTGGGGTGTGTCTAAACAAGACTTATACTTATAGTTGTAATACCAGAAAGTGCGCGAGAAATCTTTGGGGGAAAATTAAATGTCACGATGAGCCGCATGGTTTTAAAATACATCCACCCACTCAGACACACATATACACATGAGCGCAAGCAAACGGGTGATCCGAAATAAGACAAATAGAGAAACGGTTCATTATCCTCAAATAGCGATTCCCAAATTCTCATTTCTGTTATAGTTTGGACTATAGTAACTTTCATTATAGATGAGAATGTTCCTGTGACTTGAAATTCTATCAATTTTTAAACTGACATCATATCCGCTATGAAAAAAAAAGCTATGAGGAATGATTTCCGAAAAAAAATAATATATCTTCTTCTCAGAGCAGCGATCGGAAATACTGCGCAGAATGACAATGTCATTGCGTTCCCAACTCATTTTTCCCTCTCACTTATTCCCTTTCTAATGTTTTTTATTCTTCTTTCATTATGTTTTCGTTCAAGGGCTGAACGTCCTCCCACGTACTGATAGAATACAGCAAATAAAAATAGTAAGACGAAAGGAATAGAAGTGAAAGAACGAGAATGAAGAGCGGGGCATAACTCGGGTATTGTTCCTGCGGGGCCTCACCGAGCAACGCATTATCATTATTCATAAAGAATGAACAGATATATGTATACATTGGTTGAGTAAAGGCGAAGCCAATACCCGCGACCGACACTCGTTCTGGAATACATATTCCTTTACACACTTATGCGATATTTATTGTGCATGTACGCATATATGTTCGACTATATATGTTAAATTATTTCCCTCAATCGTTCTCGACTGAGCATGGGAGAACAAGGAAAAACACGCAATGCACAGTGATCCCCTCCGGGCCCTCGCACATGTATAAAATATTGTATATGTGGATAATATATGATGTGACTGCGTACGTATACATGCATGCATATGTATCCACATCTCGCAATAATGCAGAATGTATGTGTGGGAAAGCGCACATGATGAAATGACATTTGTACAATTGTTATTGACTATCAATTGAATATATATAGTAGTTGCAAAGATACAAAATAAAAAGAATATTAACAAATATCATATGAATAGTTTCAAAGTTAATCGCAATCGTATAAGAAATATTTACTGATCATTCCCACATATTTATGACTGCACCAATGGAGAGAAATATCCAATGATATCTTGTAACTAACTCGCCAAAGCAAGATCACGTAATTTCCAAGGAATGAAATGAAGGAACGGCAATAACGGAGATGCCAATAATGATGTAATGTCACGATTACTCACAACAGATATACTTCATTTCACATACAGAATAAACAGCAGAATTTTCGTGTTTTTATTAGTTCGTGTTCAAATATTTGAATGAAGGGACGCAATTCTCTCATACGAACCGTTTTACATTTCCAATCCAGTCAATACGCGCTCGTTTCCTCAATACTCTTTGAATATCCAGCTTACCCATTCGGTTAGATGGTTTCTTTGTATTTTTATCTCACTTATTTACTCGCATTCTATTTTATTCTACTTCTTATTTCTTATCGTTTTGCGTTTGTGCTGTTGGTGCAGTCGTCTCTTTCCCCTAAGGGATAAAAGCAGTCGGCAAAATTGTTCCTGAGATTCGCACCAGGGCACGTACGCTCTTAAATCGCCCACGCTCATTGCTCCCAAGACCCTCAACAAACCGCGTATACATACATATAAAATGGTGCAGGCAAAGAGTCGGAGTTTTAGTTGCAGTGTGATGACGACAACGATGGAGACGTGTGGCACTTGTGCGCGCGGTCGCCACAAGCCAGAGCAAACGAGTCGGATCTTGATAAACATTGATTTATTGCAAGGACGATACATTTGATATTCCTGATGGTGGAGCAGGACGACAACCAACTTCTTGTCATCCACTTTGCTGCCACTTCGGTCAAATAAATATACATTTATACACAATTCACTCATTGGCTGAAATAATTTAGCTATCAAACTCGCCGTTTTCTTCTTTGCTTTCTGACTGTTGCTGACTTTGATATTATTGGCAGCTGTGTTGTTGAAAGTTTTCGCATGGAATTGGTAACGTCACTGTGTTGGGTACTTTACTCAAACTTTTGTATATGGGTTCGGAGAAGTTGCACGAAAGTTGTAGGTTATGTAGGAAAATTTGAAATGAAAGATGTGATCGAATTTTTAAAGAACAATTTTTCAAGTAGGACAAAGTAGATTTTCGTATAGGAAATTCGGGTATATATTTTTTTTTTACATCACTGTACGCGCATTGAGTATCATAATTGGTGTGAGATATTTTTTATAGATAACGGAAGAATGTATGCATAGATTTTACGTTGACGAAAAACGCCTTTATTTATATAAATTTAAGGAAAATGAAAAAATTGATTAAAATTATTAGTTTCGTCCATTGCTTTTTATCCCTATTCTTCACTCTGAATCATGGACAAGATGAAACATTAACAAATACACATCACAAGTACGATCGTTAGTTAGATAAACATGCAAACAATATGTACATACAGCATCGTAACTTTACATATACGTATCACATAGGGCAGATCTACAAACGCCAGTTTGTGAAGCATCTGTCGACATTTGCATCATCAGCGTGCATATACTGAGTGGGAGAACAGTCTTCTGTGCTCCAAATACTGCTAGTAGGATTCAATACAAGTTCGCCAATACCTCCACGCACTACATGTATAAACAGGCTTATGCTTGACCAAATTGACTGAATTGACATAAGCCATGGCGGATAGGTATATGCGATGGAACTCCACGTTATATTGGCCACGTGCAAGAGCAGTCGTTTCAAATGAGGATAAAGACATATATATATACATTTGTACTGCCCCACTTGAATGTAAGTGGTTCAAGTCTATCTGTGGAAACACCAGTGGTCCAATTAACGAAACGGCAACGTCCTCGAAATTCTGATCAGATTGCAAGTATAGGTATATATTATATTATATACCTATATTCTTAGAAGATTCCCTCCCATTTTCTCTTGCTCCCTTGCACTTTCACGTGTGTCTTTACACGGCACAATCATGGAGAAGGTCGTTATCACACCTATGTGATATATTTGTGCATATATGTGTAGATAATTTGTATGTGCTCTACGCTAATCTGATTCGGTGGGCACTGCTAGTTTCTCAGGATATTGCGGGATTTTCTTTTTCTTTTTTTCAATTAGTAATGTTTCAATTAGTATTCCTAGCAGTGGCAAAACACTTGAAAAATTCTCAAAACGATTCCAATATATACTTTGTTTGTGCTACGAATAAACGAATAAACAATGGAGAATATAAAATAAAAATTCCCCAATAGATATAAATTATTCGTAGAATTTTTTATTTTTCGTAAGTTTAATCATCCTCTCCATATAACAATTGAACCCAACTACCAGGCGCGTTAATAGTGACTATGCGATTTATCAAAGTGGCCTCTCTCGCGCGCGCAACGCTCAACGGGATTACATATAGACATATATGCATATAGGGAGATATATATTGGCGAAAGCGCCGGCGATGAAATTGCGATGAAGCTGAAACGGACGTCGGGGTTACATCGACTGTACATTTACCTACTACCTACTACCAACAAATACATATATAGGTAAATAGATATATTTACACATAGAAGGGCAGTTTGAGTGTCAAATAAGTGTGAGTGAGAGTGAGAAGGACACATATACATACATGCATACACAGGCAACCAAATATTGCACACCGCCAGACGACTTTCATTTTCAGCTCTCACTAATTATTCAGTCGGGGTGTTCAATGGTATTCGTTTTGTTTCATTCGTGTGCGCTTCTGCAAATAAAACCGGACATCCAGTCTGGTTGTTCTCATATACATACATATTTATTTATACACATATAATGCCGAGCTTTCGCTGAATGTGCATATACTTATTACTAACTCAATGCCACTATATAATAGAACAATTTTTTTTATTTCTTTTTTTTCCATTATTATTCACACACTCACACATAGAGGAGAAGCTTTTATATATAACCTGTGCACATTTTCCGGCAACACGATGTCCAACTCACCACAAGCACGAGTATGTATAGGTGTGACAATGTGGGGAAGGGAACACAAGTGGGGATGAAGAAGCGAGAGAATGGATAGGAGTCAATTAATTGTTGTGCAATAATGCGCAGAGAACATCGTCGCGTTCGAACCGATAATTTTTGCGTAATGCTGAAAACGGTGACATATCTCTCTCATTATAATTAATTGGAAGTTGTGCTGACAGAGTTATACAAGAGCATTTTCCATGCCAATTTCCACAAGTATATATAGATATCATCTGTTTTGTAGACATTTACTCATCCCTATTCTATCCCATCGAATTCCGTTCATTAAATCTCATACGTATTGGAGAAACTGCTAGAAAAAAAAAAAAAGAAAAAAATCTTTCACCCAACTTATAGAAAAGGCAAAAGAAGTAACAACTCTGAAGCCTCGGTCGTTTAAGTTATTTAATTTCGATTTTGATTATTATTCTCGCTTGTTTATATATTTGATGGCATAAAACCTGTTATTGCCTACATAAATTCGTTAGTCAGTTGGCGATGGACCAATTTAAAAAAACACTGAAAATAAAATACTGTTTTTTAATTCACATTCAAATATTCAATTTCAACAATAATGATCCTCATGTCGTGTATCTCTCTTCTATCATGTGCCACAAGATAAAATTTATATTGAATATAAACATTGATTTTGACACAAATTTTATCTGTATCTCATCATCATTAATTCCATTTTATTAATTGGCGATGAATGGATGAAAGAAAAAATACACACCCAATTTTTATCATCTCATTTCGCATGTATGAAATATCTGATTTTGACATCATGGATTATTATATCATAATTGATTATTTGATTATTTAGCACGTGTTTCAACTAACCGCCCACAGATAACATTCTGATATTCTGATGACTGTCGAATGCTTAAACAAACTCGATGCCTATATGTATTCTGTAATGCTACATTTACTCCACACATCGTCGATCAATATACGTGACCAAAAACTCGTTTCGTCTCGTTTAATCGATGCTTTCATATATATATACATAGACTCATATATATCCATATATTCATTATCTGGGGGTTGGACGTGCGTTAAACGAACATGATCGATAAACGTGTCACATATAATGTATGATTTATACAACATTTAAACTATGTACAGCATTGCTGTGGGATTAGAAGATAGAATAATCGTAGGGGAATTTTTTTTTTCCACGTTTACATTTTTTGACTATTACAAATGAAATGTTTTGTTCAATATTAGTATACAAAACGGCGCAACTGGTTAGTAAGCTCATATGATAAGTTGTAATGTGTTTGAATGACTTTCTGTCAGGCACATCGATCGTATTCCTTTGGGAGGTTTATGTCCTTCTAGGTGTGTATACAGACATAAATGTTTGTGCAAAGCAGTAATACAACGGGCCATCTCTTTAGTTATTTGACCTTAACGATCAAATGATTGGCGGGATGATAAAAAATACACAAAGGTCGTTAACTTTTCCTATTTCACCAAAGTAATGAATAACTTTTTAGAACTATAATTTTAAAATGAAGTCTAATGAAGCTACCAAAAAATTAAACCTGTGAAGATTTTACAGCCATCTTGGCGAACACTATTTCGAAAATATGCGGTTAAACTTCACCCATTTTGTATGCAAAAATAAAATGAAAAAAATTGCGTACGTAAGATCATTTATAAAAAAGATGATTGAGCGTGTTTTAATTCTATTCTGTATCTTCTTCTTTTCGTTGTGGAACGAAAAATCGAGGTAAAATGTCTACTGGGACCACACGTATGAACACGGGCCACTGCCACTTATATATATATATATATATATATTGTTGAGTGGGCTCTTCTATTAAGGGAGCTAAAACACTACCGTCCTGTCCCTTCTCACTCTCACCTCCATTATACAGAGGGGGAAATGACACCTTGGCATGTTATATAGAGGCGTACGTTTTATATAAAAGATACTGCCTGTGTTCTTCTTATAAATTATCCATCCCTCTCATATTGCCGAGACAGCAATAGACTGTCTCGATAAATATTTGTAACCGCATTTGTCGAGACAAATTGTGGCGCGCACACTTCAACTCTCTTGAAGAAAGTTCTCTGTTCTTTTTTTTTTTTTTTTTCCTTAACATTACATCACAGTCGAATATATTCATTTTTGTTTCTTCCCAACACCTCAATTACTGTCGGATGGTTTCAAGTGGAGATCTGGATGAAAAATACGAGAGACCTATCATAATACATTGCACACGGGGGGAGCATTACATCGTCAACACCCCTATTATCCGTAACGAGATAGAACAGATAACAAAATCGATCACATAATTTATCCAGAGGACATTTGATGATATTATTTGTCAAATCGCAGAACAAAAATAACGATGGTTAAATACAAAACCGAAAGCGGAAAAAAATGAATAAATTTGTAAAAATGGCTGCAATTGAAAATATAATTTGTGAAATAACGCATAAAAATTCAAAGTGCCCTTAGTCTGTTTATGTGTTAAACAATAAATTTCTATAAATACATGGTATTGAAAATTCGAATTGAATTATCTATCGATACTTTCCTGTCTGTCTGGGTCACTCATGACGTCATTATTGATTTTTTCTTTCTTTTTTTCCTCTGATGAATATGTGAGGAAGAAAGATGGAAAAAAAAAAAAAAAGAAGAAGAGGTGTGAAACAAGATTCTCTCACTCTTCTGAGATTCATCGTTTGGACGCGCAAGGGGTGCTAATGGTCCTCGTGAGGACCATGCACCATCCATCAACTCATATACATGCAGCTTCTGCATTCTGCCACTGCTACTGCATACGTATATGGATATATAACCGCTCACCATATAGCTGTACTGCTGTCTTTACTCAAGCCCATGTCTTCAGTACAATGGTGCCACCCTGGTGGTAGTGACGGTACTGCTGCTGGCAGTGCACTCGTGAATCTATTAGCGAAGAGACTGATCGTTGATATAGAACTCGACACGAATATCTCACACAGCTCACACATATATATACGTCATCTGCAATGAAGAATTAATTACTTGACGTTATTCAGTTGACATTCTATTTAAAAAAATCAGACGCTATTATTTGAGACAACTGGTGATAAATTATTGACGAATAATAGTCTAGACATTAATTCAATCAATTTTATAAATACTAAATCCACTGAGAAAGATCATTTCACCAATATTTATTTTTCATACCACACCGTATGTTTTATGAAGATTTTTTATTATTACACCACAGACTCTTGACGACGTCACGCTGGGAGACCTTTCATACTTGTATATAAATGTGTGTCTTAACATGTTTATACGCGCGTATTTAATTTCTCGGTCAGCAATATATCGCGATCTCATTGCGCGCGCCAAGATAATTTGTCCCGTGTGGATGCGAAGAGAAGCTGAAGAAGAGGGGAGAGAAAATAAGCGGTAAATAAATCTCGGATCGTCCATCTTGTACCGACATATGGGCGGAGGGATGTGCCACATATATTTCTTCTCTCTTCCATTTTCAACATATACTCTTGCTCAACACATTGGTAATTTATTTTGAGTAAAATAGCTACAAGAAAGATAATGTCGATATATAAAATTAATTAAAATTCTTAACCTCAATTTTAAAAATATCTCTATACTTTTATCAATATTTAATATTCAAAGCAGAATGATTTTGTTCAAATACAATGATGAAAATCAATGTTCTATTGATGAATAATATACATGTTTTTGTCGTACTTGTATACATGTTGAACTTTAATATTGACGTAAAAAGTATAGATATATATGGAAAGCTCACAACGCGAGTCATATCCTCCCTCAAAGCAGACGGAAATGGGCAGAGTGTTCCACGAACTACAGCTTTCTCCCTCCTGTAGTGTATGTTTCAAAAAAACCTTCCGTGACTCAAACTCATTACGCACAAAAAGAGAGTAGCGACTCTCTGTAATATGTATGTGTTGTTGCTGTCCGTCTTTTCCCTCAACTTTTTTTTTACACGCATTCCACTTGGCGACGACCAGTCGATTATATTGCCCATCGTCAGACGGTTCCACCATCACAGTTATACATATTACTTCGTACGTGGTACAGTCGCACATGCATACACATGTACATGTTTGTGAGTACGTGTGTACGTGCAGGAAGACCGCAGTTGAAGATAACGATCGTCGAGTTACCGAAAGGGGGCAAAAAAAAATAAAGATAAAAATAAAAATAAAATAAACGCGTGCAAGACTTTTGCTCCTAGGCGCATACTTTCCGCCCTTCAATTTCACCATCATATTTCCTCCAATGGGTGATATGTATATATATATATATATACTTGCGTATCTTTCATGTCTCGTTTATGTGGATTTACGAAAAGCCATAAAAATTAACTTGGCCGACAATTGATCGCGCACAATCACTTGATTAACATTTCATACGCTGTAATGAATCAGACTCAAATTAAAATGTACATTTAATTGCAAATTATAGAATTCAATGAGTTTCCTTTTGCTCTGCAGATAGGTGTGATAAGAAATATTATTCTTTTATAGTGTGTAACATATTTTATTGTAGATATTCACGCTTCGGTATATGCACACAAGCTCATAAAAGTGTCTGGAGGAGGTATAGACCTCGAGGGAGTTTGTTCTCTCTTTCTTTCAAGTATATATGCGTGTGTGAGCGTGAGCATGTTGGTAAAAACATGTTTGCTGCGTCCAAACAGGCTTGTTCTCACCAACTATATTCTCATACACAGAGGCTACTGCTTTTCGTATTTCGTCCCTCGTCGCATCTTCACGTTGTTTTCTTTCTTCCACCTTTTATTCACTCTTTTCCACTTTATTATTTTTTTTCTTCTTTAAAATATATGTATACATATATCACCCTAACTCTTCTTTATTCTTCTTTCTTATACAATTTCTTGTGTTGTGTTACTGACGTGACACACGTGCGCATAGTGAATGTATCTATATACACTTTAAGGTATTACTGAGTGCACGAGACGACAGTAACTTTTATACATACGAGAAAGGTAGAATGGAGAAAAACAATATTAAAGGGTAGAGGGAATATAAGCAAATAAATAAAAAGTATTGTAGTGAAAAATAAAAGGCAAGTTTGTAAATATTTTTAAAGAATTTTCGCCAAGTTTGCATTAGTATTGTTGCAATACACCCAGAACCAAGCAGACAGTGAGCGCAATATGAACGCACACACCTGACTTCATATCCGAAAAAAAAAACAATTTGACTGTTACAATCTCCGAAAAAAAATTGGAACAAAAAAAAGGTGAAAATTTTTTCTACCATTGTTTTTCCTACATTTTTCGTTTGTTGTATCATCTGATCCGTAAATAGAAATGATTTATGCTTAACAGAGCGTATATTATTTTTTGTTTTGCACGAATTTTTTATTTTCGGAGTGCATATAACCGGCGCATGAGGAATTCGTAACAAGAATCCGGAAAAAGATCATATCTGCCTATCTTCATCCACATCCATGTCTGTTTCGTTTGTATAAATATTTATTATTCACGTGGACACACAATAAACAGAAACGTGATTTCACTGGAATTTGAATTGTAAACCGCTTGGTGACCACTCGCGGTTTTACATCGAGCAAAAGGATGACAAATATCTAGAAAATGTGAGGCGGAGAAGTAGAACATAAAGAGTATTACGTCAAATATTATTCATTTACTTTGCGAATTAAATTGATCAGACATGTGGATAATATTGCAAGTCGCCGAATAAAATAGCAACTTGATATGAAAAGGTTTCGTTTCTGTTCAGAGTCACAATAGTTTCATTAATCAATCATAATCACTTAAGATACTCATAAAGTTTGTTGATTTTTTTATCAGACTTTCCTTATCACAGTCTTTTCTACGATTCAAATACATAAACTGAGTAAAACCCGACCTCGCTGTGACATATTTGTATATGTAGGAATATATGCAAAGAGAGAAAGGATAACCTGTGAGAGTTTACTCTTCCATAAATCCCAGTAGAAATCAAGTTGAAATATACTGTGCAATGGATGACAAGTTTGCACTTTGAAATATTCAAACTCACTCTATAAAATGTAACCAAGTGAATTTTTTATTCGACTTCCCTCTGAATCGTTTATTGTTATTTCATTTTTATATTTTTCTACTTTCGAAAACTGTACATATAAGTGTAGCGAAGAAAAATAGAAGAGAAAGAGGGTGAAAAAAATTTACCATCAGTGCAAAGCGTCGCGCAACGACACGTGGGAAATCTCGTAGCCACATCGTCATCATTAAATGCATTGACTTTCACTTTTGCCGCAATCTTTTTTGTACTGCCTAGGACCACCGAAAATTTTATGCATTCTTTAAGCGTTATTTTATCTTTCATGCACTTACATAGAAAACATTTTCACAGATTTCCCACGAGCACGGCTAATAAAAATTCTCCAACTCTGCCAAGACGAATATTCATCTTGTTCTCGTTTAATTTGCAATGAAAATTTTGTTTGAGCTCCAAAGTAAGCAGAAAAAAATGAATTACCTCAAACAAAAAGGCATACGCCCTAGTGATGGTGCACTAAAACATGGTTAACTATATTCACGCCGCAATATTTGTATTTGTTTGGCGGTCTTCGCATTTCAATTTATCGTCCCATTCTCATATGAAATGCATTTTATTGTAAATATCATTTTAGCAGTTGGAAAATAACATTTGTTATAAATTAACTCTGTGTGTGAAGAGTCATTATAACTTTTTACAATTTTTGATGCTCCACCCTCAACAGTACAGAATATTTTAAATTCAATACTGGCGCGATTATTCTGCACCAACTAATTTTTCTCTTTTTGTGTCTGTTTCAGGTGAGTAGATACATTCGTGCTGTGTCGAACTATTCATCACATCTCTTGTATTGATGTTTCGTAAGTGCGATTTTCATATATAATTGTATTTAATGATTGCCATATGCAATCAAACTTATTATGTCAATGAGTAAATTCACAATGAGCCGGACTTTGAAGAACAATTACATCAATATAAATAACACCACGAGAGCGCAATTTTTTGAAGAAAAACAGTGTTAGAAAATATCTCTAGCATTTATTAATAATTCATGTATGAGGTTGTGCAAGTTCTATGAAGAGGATTTATTACGAATCAACTTTAATTTCCCCTGTGTCTCTACACTGCATGTTAGTTCTAAAAAAGTTCATGTGCATGCCTAATAACTCCTGCCTATCTGTTTTTTTTTCCACCCACACACTCTGTCCTCTTTTCTTCATACTTTTTGATCTAGTTAATGTTGATACACGCGATCCTATACTTTTTCTGATTTATAAGAGATGAATCGGCCAAGTGAAATGATATAATAATAACAATGGCGTATGTGCGTGTTCGTACACAAACATTTTGCATTCAACCAGGGATGTGAATACATTTTTTGTCATTCTTTCTTCTCTTTCCCACTACTTTCTTGCTCTTCTCGCGAGCCACAAAAGCTCAATAACTTCTCACTGAGAGCAGCCATGTAAACTTTATGCTCTCATCGCAACTTGTTGCTTATATACAATCTACAATAGCTGACAGGAAGTTTAATTTACAACATCTATTTACATTGAAAACTCAAAAAAATTTGTAATTTAAAAAAATAAATTCCTATTCTTTTTCAACGAATTGGATTCAACTTTGTAAAAGTCATTAAAAATCATAGATAGAAAAATTTTCTTCTTTCTCCATAAGATACGCTTGAATATTTCCTCAAAATGGCGGAGAAACAGATTGCAATAACAAAAGATTTATCCACATTCATTTCTACATTGTTTATATAGATTCAAAAAGTTTTCAAATTTTAAGTGGCCAGATTTCTTCTGGGAAACGAATGAATATATCCGCCAAGTACTTCTATTCATCATTCACATTCTCTCTTTCTCTCTCTTTTTATCTCTTTCTTACTTCCTCGTGTAGCACTGTGGTCTCTTTGGTTATAGCTTACCAGAGACATATAATACTCAAATGGATGTACAAACCCCAGACAATTTCGATTACGTTTGCAATAGCAAGCGCGCGGTCAGACACTTTCCATTACAGTTCCAAACCATCGCGGACATTTTCCATTACAGTTGCAAACGCTTTTCATTACTGTTGCATGGGTGAAACTACTCTTGCTTGCTCTTTCTCTCCCACAGACAACTCTGTTTGAACAATTTTTAATTAGCAAAGCCTCATGGGATTGTGAGTATGAGCGTTCAGTATCCATACACAATGCGCACGCGCATGTAATATAATTAAATTTCTGCATAAAATTCTCGTCCTTCAGAAATAAAAAAATTATTCTGTTTCTGTGGTACTTTTCTTCTTTGATTTGTTTTATTTTTCTTGTCTAAGAGAATTTTTTCGAAGAATTTACTTATTAAAAGTGAGAGATGCCATGTGATGATGTTGAACATTTCTTCAGTCGAAGTAATCTCATGTACCTTGCAAAAAATAGTTTTGCTGAAAAAAGTTTTCAACTATAACATGTCCAGTGTCTTTGTCAATGTAGAACAATATTAAATTTTTTTCTGGAACTTTCATGTAGAGAGAATCGCGCTAATCAAATGTGGCATGATAAAATTTATATTACTGCAAAGTTTGTAGGAACTGTGGAATCATCCAGTTGTTTAAATATCTTGGAACTCTGGACAAAATGGTAAAATTAATCTACGCGTGCATTGTCTGGTGGAATTACCCATGTTCGTTTATAGGATAGTTCGGGTATTTAAATTTTATAATAAATTTTCCATCGCACCTCAAATCCAACATGCTCATATCAAAGTTATATGTTACTATTCATATTGACAATTTTATCAACTGCGAACTCGTTGCATGCCCCATTCTGATCGTATAAAAACGTAAAATAAAGACACGCTCCAACCTCATCATTTTACCTCAGATTATTCTCCTCATTGTTCCAACCTCATAGAAAGTTTCTCAGTCAAATATAACAGAGAGAGAGAGAGAGAGAGAATATTGCGCATACAAATTCTTCTATTGACATCTCTCCACGACTTTTATTCTCATTCATTGAAGATATGGATTCTCAATGTATTGCAGCACTTTCTTTTTAAATGCATAACAATCATGAGCGATGTATAAGTTATATCGATTGCAATTGGAGAGCAATAATCTTTCTATGCATTGAATATTGCGCATTGCCATTCGAAATTTAACATTGGGCCGGGTGGCGTATCGCAAATTCCATGAATACATCAGCGTCCATTTACTCCGTCGCTTTTCATCAACTTTGCCTGCGGGCCACCCTGGCAACAGACAGAGATGCAAAAGGGAGTAACTGTAAAATAGTTTTCCCCATTCCTGGAAATAGCGAAGCTACATATATCTATGCTCGAGAGTAAAATCATTGGTGGAGCGCGTTCACTACTTTCAGAAAACCATCTTGTGCGCCAACGGTAGAAGCCCCTCCAATTAAGGGGTCGATTGAGAAGACCCTATCGACAAGCCGGTCGCTCAAAGGACCCCGATTCCATCCAATAGATAGAATCTGTATATATATATTCAACAAGACGTATATGCGCCTGTTTTCGCTCTGTCGCGCACTCCCCTTCTCTCTCTCCCTTCCTCTTTCTCATTCCATCTGGTTGAATCACATCTTGCAGCAAATTTCACTATCAAACCGATATCTCCTTAGCATTTCGCATGCATCGTATATACTACCTGTAAGTATCCGATTGCCATTATAAAGAAACTGCATGCTTATAGTTTTGTTTGGTAATAAAGAAATTGTAAATTCGTTTATATCTTGTGCCATAAAATAAGACCACTATGGAAATCTATTATTTCATTCATTGGATATAACTTATGAAAGGTCTACAATGTCCCAAAAAAAGCAATTAAGATACATATTGCAAACACATGATATGGCATACTGGACTGAACTAGTTTTCATCCTATACTTGTCTGTACGTGTTTATTGATTGTAACCATGTTATAATGTCAGTATATACTCAAAGGTTAATTTATTCAACTAACCTTTTCGTATAAAATACATCATCGACCTGAATCATGCCAAATCATAATCCCATATCGAGATATCTCTTGAATTGGCTACTCGATGCCCACAAAATCTATTTTTGATGAAATGGTATTTTCATGGAACACACATTTTCGCTGCCAAAATTGTCTGAAGATGAAAAGCACAACACCAACTTAACTCGAGCAGAAAGTAATTGTATCTTTTCAGTTATTGATAACTCTTTACAATTGTTCATGAACAAAAGTCATGGTATAATAATGGCAACAGGATTAAAACAAAACAATGAAAACCAACGATAAATGTATTTGTATAATGGCAAACAGGTTTCAAATAATTTTCAACTTCATCCATCACCATGAAGAATAAAGTTTTCACCAGTAAATAACATTGAAATATTTAATGCAGCACTTTCAAATTTCATACGAAAATGTCGAAGCGAATATTGCGAACGTAGACGATATAATACATTTTATATAAATACCATTCTGAATATTGTACGTACATACCCACATATGTTCAATTTCAATTTATATATTGGCTGGTGAGTGAACATACATACATATATAAAAGGTGGTCTGTGATGACGTTGGAAAGGTATAAAATGGGGGATGAGCGATAGAAAAAAAAATGAAAAAAGAGAGGAATTGAGGGGAAGGAGAGGTTGAGTGGTAAAGAGATGGTTGAAAGGAGGAAGAGACCACTTTAGTATAGCAATATCGGTGGCACACACGGTGTTGGTGGCTTCTCTGGCGCAATAAGGGTGAGAACGAGGCATGTGCTGGTGCCATAAGTATCTAGATATCGGGGACCATTCGCTATGTATATATACAGATATATAATTCGATACTTTTGCACATGGGTGTGAAGGCGACGAGATACAGCGATAGGTGGAGTGGAAGTGGGATGGAAATTGTACAGAGCCACCACACCACGATGCAATGCGGTACAAGACCGAGATAAAGGAGCTGTATAGACACTTGGCACTGTTCAAGTACGTACCCGTATGTAATGAAAAGAAACCGAGGAAATGCATTTAGTGAAAGAGGACAAAAATTGAATATATTTGTCTACGTATACATATATTTTTATTCTATTCTTCCGCTTGATACAAGCAAATGTTTTCTAGCTGTATAATAACGAAATGATGTTGAACTGTCAGTAGCTGATTATCATCAACATAGGGCGAATCATTGACGGTTAAAAAGCAATTTTATTCCTAAATCAACATCTCGCATATACCAAATTTCCATTGAATAATCCAAATTCATGCCAGAAATATAGATTGATTGATGCAGTTACATGAAAATTCAATATTTAACGTATTGCAAATTCGGAACAGTTTACACTGTGAATGGTGGAATGAATATCATAGTAGAAATTAATTTTATCTTTTATACAGTCCACTATTACAGTGATGAAAAATGAAACATACTCAATTTTCGAGTTAAAAACTCGTATAAATATATCTCTGTGTATTTAGCATTTTTTTTTTAATTTTTACTGCGGCTCTAGCAAGAGAACTGGAGAGACAAAGTCACAGCGTTAAAGGGCGTGTGATAAATCCTGAATGGTAGAGGAAGAGTAACGAGAGGAGATCGGTGCATGAATTCACTGCCTCCGGCGCAATATATATATATATTTATTCATATGTACATATGAACGTATATAGACACTGTTGCGCGCAAGCTCGGCGATACCATAAATATCACGAAAAATAGGTAGTAATTTTACCACGTCATAAATTTCGATGAGTTGTTGGTGTGTACGTTGGATGCGCTGATGTTAAACGCGAAAGCATAAAGAGAGGAATGGTATATATGGAAAGAAGAAATATTCAAAGTTCCATGGTGCGAAGGAATGTATATAAATATACACGAAACTACAGAGTTTCACTGCTCACTTCAGCAGAATTGTGAAAATAATTATATCAAGTTAATATTAGCAAAGAAATGAATGAAACCAACGAATTTGACTATTTACCGAATCTGTATGATATTTAATTGGGTGCAGAATACTTTTCTCAATCAGAAAATGAAAAATAATTAGATGGATGAACAATGATATTTGATGCTCATTCTAGTAAAGATATGATATATTCTAGTAAAATTTATGATATAAAAAGGGTATAAGGGCGACATGAATGAACGTTATATTGTAAACTCAACTGTCCGTCAAGCCCCTTGCGCCACTGTACATACACAAATACATCCATTTACGGGTACGCATCAACGTTATATTTGAAGTCTGATGAAACTGACGTGTCATATTGGAGAATTTAACGTCTTCTTCCCTAAATAATACAGTCAAGACAAGGCGTGACACGTCACGATGAAAATTGAAATGTAATTACTTGACGTGGCAGTATTTAGGTATTCCGGTCACAAGTATACTGCGGGAGCAAGCTTATATACAGGCATATGTACATGTATATGTATATACAGTGATGCACTGTGTATTCCAGCGCGTCAACACGCGGAGTCTCCTCACGCGAGAGAGAAAATGAACAGAATAGTGAGTTGTGAGGCGAAACCCCAGTCTCGAAATTGCATTTGGGATTCACACTCTCGCAATAGATGAGGTCAATGAATGATCCATGGAATGTACGCGGGTGAGCTGGAGATCGCCGGAAAATACGTGAAGGAACGTGAAAAAATTTTCCTTTTTCACACATTCGTTCACGCATTCGCTCAATATAACGTAGGAATATATCAACAACAGATCCACGAAAATAATCGAATTCACATTAAAATTACCAGCTTTGATGGAGTGAACATTTTGAATTGGTTATATACGAATATACGCTGACATATATTGTGACATGCATTGATCGATTGAATGAGGAAAGAGGGAGAGTGAAAGCAGAATGAAAAAATAGAAAAAATGAATGTCAACGCAGGATTGAACTGCACTCTATTCTTTATATCTATTCCATCGTTGCCTTGTTGGGAACAGTCACTATACGATAATCAGGAGCAATTCTTTCTGCGGAAATTACTCAAGAGATGCTTGACCTATTTAATACAAACCTGGCTGATTTTACATTGCGCACTTGAAATAAATTTTCTTTAATTTATTTTTATTCTCCATTTCTTTTTCCCGAATGTACCAGATAGAACTGAACAGACTTTCTTTAACTACTGTCAACCCATTAACATTTTCCACTTGGCCTCATTCGAAGAAGGTTAGGAGTTATAATATCATTTTTTTGTTTGGTTTTATTCTCAACATGATTCAAATTGTGAGTGAAATTATTCAATCAGTCGCCGATTGATTGTCATTGGACTCGTTGGCAAACGTAATGAAGGATTTGAGTTCAATATGAGTTGGATGCATTTAAATTTAGAGTTTTTAATTTTGGGCACATAAATTTGATGTTGTAATAATTGGAACGATTGATTGGATATACTAAAAACGTGAATTCAAATTGCATTTTAATTCAGAGTTATATATTTCACTATTTATTTTAATAGAGTGCGTATCTGTCATGCACGTCAACAAATGAACGTGGATTTACTGTCAAGTGGTTTAGATTTCATTTGAATGAATAATTTCTCATCAGCGTAAACTCATCTGCCTCATTGCAATTCATTGAGAATGAAATAAATGTATATGGAAATGCAAAATGCTCGAGTGAGCTGTTGGTTAAAAATTGCATTAAAATTAATCTCTCGCTTATGAAATGAATTTATTTATCATATTTTCGGTTCATGACATTCCTTGGAAATGCGAGGAAATGAATGCAATTAATGAGAAATACGATAATCTCGTCGGTGTCACAATGAAATTTAACCTCCTAGCACCGCAAATAAATTTTTCGCGATCAAGCAAAGTATTTGTGTTCATAATTCCCATTGTTGAGAAACACAGAATTCGATTTATATTTTGGATTAACGACGAAACAGAAGTCACAAAATCCAAAACTATAGAATCAATCATTCATAAAATTTTACAAATTCCATGAACGGGAAGTTGTACGCCGTAGTTATATAAAGTTGAAATATTTTTCATGATGGGAAAATTGCAAAAGTTTTTGTACTGTAAAGTTGAAATTTTTATCTATTGATTTGTACTTTTATGAAATCGAATACGTTGTGCACGTCGTCATGGGAAAAAAAAACGGAAGCACATTGAGCATACACTATACTACAATATTCGTTTCGTACAGTTGCAGTGAACACGTTGGTGCATGCTTATACACGTATGTGACTCGCGGTTATGCACCAGGTGTTGGCATTTACGATGAATACGTGTTTCAGTTGTCGACGTTGCCGACGTCGTCTTCGTCCTCATCCAGTAGTTCAGTATATATTCATATGTATATGTTTATCATGTATACATCGTCTATGAATATACACAATGCACATGTACGTGAGTAGTTGCAATTGCATATAATGGTATTTCTCTTTCTCACATAAATGTCTAACTACGCGTTTAGAAAAAAAAATAACTAACTGGGAACAGGTGCGAATCCCTGTACGAAAATTTCCTCTTTTAATAATTCCATCTTTTATCAGTTGATGAGACATTTTTCGTATATGTGAAGTTGTGAAATTTTATAGCAACATCACTATCATTCTTAATTCAGAAATCTTTTTTAATCAACTTATATAAACACTCCTGGGCTAATTGAAAAACTCCGAATGACTATTTATTAAACATGAGTGCTTCGAATATTCTTCAATGCAATTTATTCCTCCCAACTTCCACTTGTCCCAATCATTCTCGCAATTTACCTTTTTTATACCTTCACTGCTTCTATTTTTTCGCATTGTTCATTTTAAACTACATTTCATGCCATGTCGTCAAGTTTTAAGCGCAAAACGAATATGGATATCTCGATGAAATATCCTGACTGTCTCCATTTCCAAAGTGTAGAAGGAAAAGAAACGAAGGGATACAGTTGAGGTGAACTTTTCACGAGCTATGTTGGCAGAAGAAAGTTTGCGTAAAATATTCAACTGTGCAATGTGATTCCTAACTTATAAAATAATATTCGTAGTTTATATAGAGAGACGCAGATCACCTCGTAACTTTTTTCTTCATTCTGGAAATAGTATAGAATTCATATATACATACGATTATCACATTCAAACCAAAAATAAAAATCATATGAATAATAAGAGCAGTAATGATATAAATGAAGTCAATAGAATATCCAGCATAGATGAGAGAAAATTTATCGATTTTCATCATGAAATGGATATAAAGAGTTAAACCCCGAGTAAATATCGATACACCCTCAATATAAATAATAATTTATTTTTGTAGGATATGAGTGTGTGATGCAGCTCGTTATTATCAACACTGTGATTGTACACATCGAGTAAACTCCCTAAAAGATTTATAACAATATATGTATATCCATATGCGAGAAGAGGGTGTGGGGGAGGGACAGAGAGAGAGAGAGAGAGAGAAAGAGTGGAAAAACATTGGAGGGAAAGTGAGCATTTCTCTCTCTCTCTCTCGACATCAGTGAACGCCTTCGCGTTATGGGTCTCGACCCTTTGTTTACTTGACAAACCTCACGCGAGTCTACCATGATAATATGCTACTACCACTAGTGTTATACACATACATATATATATATACGTTTACACATGTGAATTTATATGATGTTGAGAGTGAGATGGGTCCATAAATGGAGTGGAGATGCGACATGAGAATAGGATGATGATGCACATTTTACAGACGCGCGACACTCTGGCGTCTTTTTTCATTATTTTTATTGTTTTTTTTTCTTTTCATTTTCGGTTGTTCCGAAAGAAATGCCACCAATGATAAATTCTATATTTATTATTCGTCAGAAAAAAAATATTTATGATTTTATTGTCTAGCAATCCTGGTAAAAGACTTTTACATATAATTCAATCTCTTCATGTATTGTGATTGTTCCTCCTCTTGTTTCTGTTTTTCATTTTTCAGTCGTTTGCCGAATGTAAAAATTGCATTACACGTCATTCCACAAATTACTCTGAAATAAAATATCACTCTGAATGAGTATAAAAATAAAAGACAACGTTAATGTAGACCAAGTGAATTCAACGACCGCTTCTCATCTGAACTATCCATCGCGATTTGATATTAATGAAGAGAAATTTTCTTCTTGAATGCGCCTTGCTTTCTGTAAATTGATATTAGAAAAAAATGATCGTACCTTTCCCGTGCGATATGAAATTCACTGTTTCCATTCAAAGCTGTGTAAACTACCACGCACGATTTGATTATATATTTAGGTATATATCAATAATGTTTTGAAGTGTATATAGTTAGGACAAGTCTGAACAGGCGCACTTTCCACTGCTAAGTACAAAAGACAATCATCATGAAACCCTTTGAGCCAATATTGACCCAGGCTGCTATCGCAATAATGGGCAGGCGTGTATAGGGATAACGATGACAGAGCGTTTATACGTGCATGTATGTACGTAACGTGTAACCCTGTTTGAGAAAGAAGATCGGTGGCTATATATATATATATATATATATATGTGTATATGAGTGGGTGGATGGATGTGTGTAAAGGTGCTTTTTCACGAGCTGCCGCCACTCGTCGTCATTGCACTCGAGATTGGGTTTGGACAGCCTTTGCTTGGAACGACACAGCAGGTCAAATCACGCTCTCATCTGTGTCATGGTTTTGTATATCGCATATGTCACATATCGTTTTATGTCAATATTTTTCTTTTTTCTGTCTATCAATGCTGTCGTCGCATTATTGTTGTTCTAATTCACTTGTCATACTTCAGTTTATTTTATTCTCACATGTAAACGGATATGATCGATTACCTAAAGACGGTATCAGTGATTGAGAGCTTGATGAAGAGTACTGACAATTCGAGGATTAATGAAATAATTCAGTTCAATCGAGTTATTTATAAACTTTTATAAATTTATCTGGGATTTTAAAGACAGAGCATAAATTAATAATATGTAGGAATTCAAAGTCGACATATGTGATGTAAAATTCCTCTATTACAAATTTTGTCTTTTGTCTAGTCAACCACCAATTGTCAATGTCCAACGTAGAAGTTTGTTTTTTTGCTTTGAAAATACAGGAAGGATTGATAATAATCATTTATTCTGAAAAGCTCTATGACAATACCACTGTTGATTCATCCATTTCCTGTTCAACTTTTTCTCATTTACATTAATGGTTCTTTTTATTTATTTTTTTTTCCGTGGAGTAAAGAAAAAAAGAAAGAACTTGTGCGTATAAAATACATGGTGGCGACAACGGCCTATATACATGTTTGAGGTATTTTCCCGCCGTTTATCGCAAACTGTCACTCCAACTTCAAATACATCGAACAAGCGAGAGCCTGCACATCGCACTCTTTTGCATACATACATCATTTTTATCTTTTACTCGCGTCTCCGCAACTTCCACCCTCTATGTATGTGCGGAAAATACATACAGATCGCCTCCTATACTCTATTATTATGATTATTATTATTTTTCCTTTCTTTTATTATTACTCGGCTTTGAAATATGAATTTGTTTTCCAAAAGAAAAGAGAGAGAGAGAGAGAGACATCGCTGGTTGGATCTATATCCCCTTCGGCTCCCTACTGCTTCACCACAAAAGACTCACTTATATTTTCCTTTTTGCTTTTCTTTTTTTATACTACTATATCATCCTCTTCGATTGTTTCTATCCCTCTCTTTTACCGATTTTCTCCCAAACATTTTATTTTCCCATACAAAATAGTCCACAATATGATGAAAAAATAATTGTTTTGTTTTCCAAGATTTATTTATTTATTTATTTTCCCTTCATTTCTTTGAATAGGAAAAAAAATGGCATTTTTCTAGCCGACAATTTGCCATCTTCTATACTTATTGTTTTTTTCGATTCAACGATGTGCATATAGGTACAAGTGGATAGTGGAAAAAAAGGATGAAAAAAGGTACATACAAATTGCAAGTACCATGTGCACGTATCCAGAGTGCGTTACACCATACACATGCAGTTTCAATTGTGCCTTACTTTATTCGCGTTCTCTTTTTACCTCTTGCTATTCTCTAGTGGCGAGGTACGGTCACTACGAAAAGCCGCTGTACTGTGCGCGTGAAAAAAGGACAAAAATATATGTGAAAAAAATCTTCTATTGCAGAATGTTCACGAGGCTTCCATTCGAACCAATTTTTGCACTCCCACTCCCACTCTTTCTCTTTTCTTTTTCAATCTCTGTTCATCTCTCACTGTGTTCCCGATTGAACGGGATGTGCATGCGTGTGTAAATGTGTAAATGTGTAAATATGTATATGTGTACATGGCCTGCATAGATGAACGCAGTTGAGGTTTCAGCCTTCACCAATCCCGTCTGAATAGTGATTAAAAGTGCTTCGCCCAATCCACGCTTGAATGATCAGAAAAAAACACGAATACATGATGCCTATGTACACGGTAAACTTGTTAACAATATCATCAACATGTGTGTACATATACTAGAGAACTCTCTCTTTTCTGGTTGTTATTGTCTACTGTATAAAAACGTAATTTCTGCATTTCTATCAATGATTCTTTTTATTCTCTATTTGATGCAATAGAATAGGCCACAATGTTGCTCACATACTCAGAGTCAATTCTAAGGGTGCCATTGAGATTTGCAATATACTTTTATAATCTTCCAAAAGAATGAGGCCCGTATAAGCCATTTGGATGCAAAAGTCAATGAATTTATTTTCATAATCATTCCATATGTTTTAATATCAGCATGATATTGGATTCGAAATAAATATTGCATAGCAAGAAGTAAACAAGTAGTTGCATAGATATTTGATGCAATACATAAAAGATAAAATTGAGAAGACTGAAAGAGCCTGAAACTTTCCATTCGTCCTGGTTGTTGCTTATCACGACATTTCTTCTTGAGCTACACCAAAATGTGTATCAACCTGTCAAGGACTCAGGGGAGTACGCAGAACTGCCGCAGCAAGAAATATAGCTATGAGGGGCGGGAGGGGAAAGGAAAATGTTCCGCATTTCACCACCAAGTTATTCTAAAGAATTATTAAAACTCCCTGGACTCAATCTCATACTCCGTCTTCTTTTCATTCTCTTTTTCTTCTTCTGGTCTCCAGACGATGACGAAGGAATAAATGTTGAACGTATTGCACCTGACTCCCGACAACCCATCGAATCAAATATTTCCGTGTATATCTATAAAACATACGGAACGAAATTCCATAGCGCCAATTCGTCGCCTCATTGTGAACAACGACTTCGGTTTTTAATCGAATGGCCCGAGTTAAATTGATCAACCGCAGTAGTTCGATACAGCAATACTGATTGATAAAGTATCAAATTGGTAGAGGCATTCACAATGGCTCTACGAAGGCTTTAGAACGACTCATAATTGCCAGTTTTTCCCCACCCCAATCCACTGGAAACTATGATTACAGTATTTGCAATTATAATTTTGACAATAGATGTTCATGAACATTGAAACGGCAGAGAAACTTCCGTGTAAAAAAAGTGAAAAAAGATATTATGCAATATTTCGAACTCTTGACAAACTGCAGTGATGGTAATACAATACGATAGATATTCCCAATAATTAATAACTGTATTAATATGGAAATCAATATTCTAGTTACTGAGCTAGTTGACAATTTCATGAGAAGAAAGAATGAGTGGAAAAAAAAAGAAAGACACGAAAAGAGTAGAAAAGAAAAGAGTTTATTATTCATCCAAAACTTGAGTAACTGTTGGATATACAGTATCGTAAAAAATAAATTGAGAGTGAAGTAGTGACTTTGTTATGATGAAACGGTTCACTCTTTGAACGGTACTAACGATATCATATATATGTATACATATGAATGCATCACACTGAATATTACTGGTATAGGAGTATTACCAACCAACTTTTACTACTTCTCGTCTCTCGCCAAACTCTTTCGTCTTGGCAAAAAGATCGGGATTCCGCCAATTTCGAGATAACGATATCCGCCGGAGACGTTGGTAGATAGTAATGTGAAGGCGAAAGAGAAAGAGAGAGAGCAAGATCAGGAGCAAGAGAGTCATAGCGAAGGAAAGAGTAAAAAGAAAGAGTGGAAGAGAAATGAGATGAGAAAAGTGAAGAGGAGGAATGAGGCGAGATGAGTTGGTATGGACGGAATATCTGTCCGATCTTGGATTGTAAAAAGGAGAGGAAGAGAATTAGGGGAAGAGAGAGAGTGAGAGAGTGGGATTTAGCCGCAAGGTGAGAGAAGGTTTCTTTCGACTATCGCGATTGGGTTAAAAGCAAAAGAGAAGAACAGAGAACACAAAAGCCCATATTTCTAGCTAATGCCTTGTGGAATCCGTTCCATACGAAACTTGCCATCTTATTTTCTGACTTCTCCATCACTTCCATTATATAATCTTTATTTATTTATATTTTTTTTTACATCAATTAAACAGATAAGAATAGTATTGTGATGGGCCTGGAATGGTTTTTTATCGTTTATTTTTTATTACATTCTAAGAAGCTCCAATGTAACTTAAACGTGTCTGTGCGCGTGCGATGTGTCTGTCTGAGTCCTCGAGTAAAGGTGTCGGCAGCGTCATCTTGAGATTTGAAAAAAATTCCGCTAGGCCTATTGTATGATTTTCAAATACATAATGAAATGAAATAAAACTTTCGATTATAAAGAGAATCGCGAAATCCTCTGTTGGCTATTGAAATTTGAATTGTTATTGAACATCACGAGTATCTTTACAATTCAATGATAATCCAGTTCAGTAATTCCAAATTTTAATGTTAATATCATCCACGATATTAATACGAATGTATTGATTTTGTGATAGAAATTCAAACAATAATTCGTAATCCCCCTGTCCAATCACATGTAGCAGAGTTGAATTCAGAGATACCAATCGAATAATGGGATTAGATGTATGTCTACATGATATTTAAAAAGCAGTAAAGCTCATTAACGATATGTACAATCATACATTTCATTTCTAGTTTTTTTTTCTTTCACTGAACGCAAAAAGGTCGTAATATAACTTACCACCATACACATAACTGGAATAGCATCCAATTGGTCCATACGCAGGAATGAAACATGGTTACAAGCGCGTGTGTTTGCAGTGTTGAGAATGGACGAGAAGCCCCATTGTCCTGACGAGCTTGTTTCTATGCAGATGAGATATACGCACAAGCGGACGAAACGCCGCATCTCTACCACTACACACCTATCTTCGCTTTGCTTCCCTACTTCTCTCTTATTAATGTATACATACATACATACACACACATAGAAACAATCTACTATACTTCACCGTCACCCTTTCGCCTTCCTTCCGCGATGGCCTCCTACGTCCATTCTCTCTTTTACTCGCGCGCGCATTTCATCGCCGTGACGACGAGTCTCTCGTTCCACTGTGCTCGCCCGACTTGTTTTCACTTCTCGCTTTTTTTATTTTGTTTTTTTTTTTTTCTTTGCCTTGCATATATATGTAGATAGAGAAAGTAATACAGACAAAAAGGATTGAAAAAAATCCACAGGCGGAAAATAACCCGCAAAAAGGTCTATGCACGAAGTCTCTTCGTTAACGTGGATTTGTTTGTCTGTTTTTTTGCTGTTGCTTCATTTTTGTATTATTTTTTGTATATATGCATAGAAACATTTCGTGGAACCAACGTGAAACGCGGCACTTTTCCCATTCTTTATATTTTTTTTGTTTACGCATATATTTATGTTTATATATTTTGATTACAATACATCAGAGAGTATTATAAAATTCAGATTTAGAATATGTGGACATTGAAAAGGGAATATCAAATGATGTCGACCACGATGATAAAGTATTATGAATTTCATGAAAAAAAAAATTATTCCAGCTCGTGTCGATGCCACGATAAAATTTTTAACTGGGATATAAAAAAAAAGGTGCAAATTCGCGTGGAAAACAGGCGCATTTCCATCCGTACATCACTTCATCAAGCTTTCATGTTATGACAAGAGAGAATATTTACCTGACAACCAAAATATCATTGCTAAAACCAGAGAGCATATCTAATATTGTTGCTTGCACATGCATACAAACATTCTCAACTTGGCACTCATATCCTGAACAAGCACGCTCGACAATAATAATGTTATACACAACGGTGAGACAATATTGTGGATGACAAGACATATAGTTGATGTATATTAAACGTTTTAGCTATTGTTGAACCCAACCTGTCTATACAAGATCGTTTTGTCATTACGTTTATGCCTGTCATGTCGTGCTGCATATTATGAATATATCTATAGATATGTGCATACAATAACCTACGAGGTAACTACCACTTCGTCCATCGCGCAATATACGCATGTCCAATTGCGTCAATCCATAAAGGACATAAGCGGCCGATTATGCAATCATATTTTCCAGTTGAACAATTTTCCACAATTTCAAAGCACAAAAATAGATATATAGACAAAAGCCACCGTAGCAGCAGTTGACAATGAGATATATATCATGGAGTGTAGTATATATATAGATGAGCCTATGTCAGTGCGATTACGGGAATGCAATTTTATTTCCAACGACATAACCATCAGAACAATTGTTCTAAATTGACTAATTTTCTTTTTCTTATTGTCTGTTACAGGTGAGTAGACACATCCTCGCATTGTCACGACTATTTTATTTCCAACTTTTTCATTGCTGTATTGTAAGTCCGATTACCATATATAATTCTATTCAACAATTTTGCATAAATGATTCGATGTGATATATTTATATTTATATAACGATGAAAGTTTATCGAAGTGCAAAGAGCGAAATGGGACATTTCTCACACTTCCATTATTGCGAATACCTTGAAAAATCATTATTCATCTTTATTGATCCTTGTTAATGGCGAGCATTTTTGTAGAAGTTCAACGATGGATAAATATAAAAGAACTATGGATGCAATGAATAATAGATCTTTCGGAACAATTTGTAGTTACCCAAAGAACCATTTCTCATCGCTGTTAGCAGAAAAAAGTACAACAATTTTGTTGAGAAATTTTTAAATATATTTGATGTGATTATCTGATATTGAAGTTTAATAATTTAGGGGAGTTCCATCAATAAAACGCCTAAAGGGGGGCTGGATGCAAATATCAATCAATATGTTAGTCGAGTATTGTGATAAAATTCAAGTAATCAACTTGGAGATTATTCTCGAATAATTCAATTTTCAACTCAAACAACCAAACTAAATTATTGCTGTAGATGACATTTATTTGGATACACAGTGACCCATGAAACTTCACCACATACAGAGGTGAAAAGGCACTCCAACAATTGTGCATGAGTCGCTGAAGGTGCGCGAGTGCGCCCCAATAATTCTTTAATTTAATTACTTCTTCCGCCATATATATGGAATAATAATGCGAATTCGTTCACTGGACTAATCACACTTTGCCGCTGTACTTATTTCCGTACATTATACTTTTTATACATATTGTTATCACTGGCGCGAGACAATTGGGCCAGCGTCAGGCATTTGAGCATAATGTCAAACATATATATATATAAATTATATTTGATATATACGAGCGTATATACATGCGTATAACATTACGTGCAAGAACATGTGCAGATGAGTGGCATCCAAGAGTGCGCGTTGGTAAAATGTGAGAGTCGTGAAGTACTTGAGGCGAAGCTTTACTTCGCTACCTACTCGCTCTTACAATTTTTTTTTATTTTTCCTCTACATTTTTCTCTCTCATCCCTTCTCGCTCTCTCTCTCCCTCTCTCTTAACTTGACACACACTTGACTGTACAAGAATTTTCTTGCTCGTATAAACCCCTAAATGTTATGTGGGTGTGCAGGAGTTAATTCACTTGTAAAAATCGCCAACTTCGCGGATGGATTAACTC
Organism: Meteorus colon; assembly: GCA_030523085.1. Lineage (NCBI taxonomy): Eukaryota > Metazoa > Arthropoda > Insecta > Hymenoptera > Braconidae > Meteorus > Meteorus colon. The sequence continues at coordinate 446,989 of JAPYZH010000062.1, forward strand.
AGTAACGAGCAAGGTATTTTGTTCTTTTACTTTCTGTTTTATTTTCTTATTTTATTTTATTTATTTATTTTTTTTTTTTTTTGATGTTTGTTGGGAATATCCCTGGTGGTAGAAAACAGCTGCTCGCTGTTGTCACGAGCGATTACCTTTTTGTTCTTCACTCTTGACGGTTTATAAATATATGGATGTCTGCATATATGTATAAGAATGGTTGGTATGTGCGCCATATTCACTACGCCACCGCTTGATACTTCCAAATTGAAAAAATATATACTGCCATTTGTTCCTTAGAGCGACGAACGAATAAATTTGAATATTTTCAATGGGAATTCTATTTGAAATGTATGTTTATGTCGTTTTGTTGGGGAAATGAAGCTTATCCTCGTGCTTTCGTGTTTGTGGAGAGATTTCAGCTGTGATTTGTGAGAAGATATCACTAAATTTTCCGATCATAATACAAGTTATAAAGTTCGGAAATTCATCGTAATCCTCTTCATTTAATATATTTCTCGATTTAATATGGTGATGATGCTTGATTGTATATGTTGAAATTACGAAATAACACCAAACAAGTGGTAGCGAACGATCGTAAACACAATTAGTGTCATTCAAGGTATATATGGGCGGTTAGGTTGCGAACAAGAGAGTTGTATTCCTTCTTTCTCATTTAATTTTTTTTATACTCTGTTTTTTCCACGATTTATTTATCTACTAGGAATATAGGACCCATAATTCCACACCTAATTTTGCTAATTAAAATTCTTGAAGGTAGTAGCTGTACCCACATAGACACACACACATACATACGCATAGCGAAATGAGAGAGCCCGCAACATAAAGCGCCAGAAAATTTTAACTACCTGGCGCGTGCGACTTGCACGAGGCGCAAACTTTTTGCAACGATGCGTTGCCAACTCATTCGTGTATTTTCCTTCTTTCATTCTACCCCCATCTCACGCGCCTCATAATTATTCATTATACACATAGTTTATACTGTATGGTGAACCGTCGCGACACGATGAAAAAAAATTCGACTTTTTTAATTATGAACATTCGACGGAAGCTGTGCACAAAAGTGTGTATGTGTAAATTGAAAGTGTGTGCTCATAGTAATTATAAATAGACTGATTATGCTAGGTAGGAATATTTTGTAGTTAATTGTTTTTCAGTAGGAAAAAATTGAAGTATGTTTTTTTCATACGTAACACGTTGACACTGGCACAAAGTTGAAAGAAAAAAAATCGCGACAATTATCACGACCATATTTTTAAAATTAATCCTTTTTATTTCTTTCTTTTTCTCTGCTTTTCTGTGTGGGAGTGAGTGAACTGAGAATTTCTCACACTAGTTTTTTGTTTCAAATGAATCTGTGATGAAAAATGAAAGGCAGTAAACGAAAATGTGCGCGAGGGATTATAGGAAAAAAAAAAGGAAAAAATATATACCGAATGAAATAGGTAGAAACAGAACTACTCAAGCGTATAGAATATGTCAACAAAAATTCATCATTCTTTTTTTCGTGATTCAATTCGTTATTCACAAGAGTTCCATCACTTTTTCCATGTATGTATGTGCTCATATATGTGTCACTGGGACTTTTATATCGCCTCACCCACTCGTGAATTTGTACCGACCCAATTGTTGTATTGTTACATAGAAGAAAAAAAGTCTATTTCCAAATAGAGTAATTTACTCTTTGTATGTAGGTAGTGCATTGTACATATGTGTCTGTATATACCCGTACAGATATCTCATTCGCGTTCAATCAACTCCTTCTGCTAACTTTTGTCTGCAATAGGTATGGATGTATGCCACGAGGGAACGAAAATAATTTCGCTTACCGGTGAGTATGACAAAAAAAATCAGAAATAAAAGAAAAACGAAAAATAAAACTTATAATAAATTGACGAATAGGAAATACACACGAATGAAAAAATCGAATTCATCTATTGACGTCATCATATTTTTACGTTATATAGACTTTATATCACATCTGCCGCATGCTCACAGATGGTCAAATTAAAATCGATATTTGTATTGAAAAAAATTTTTTGACCATCATATTTGCATTCAATTTTTATCTGAATAGAGTAAAAAGCAGATACTCTGATTGAGAGTCTATTATATATCATGTAGAGATGTCTGTTGATAGAACGCTTTCATTCTTCGAGTAATCAACGAATCTTCAAACCCAGACCATTGTAACGCAAATTGTTTAATGTTTTTGCATCATCTGTCAGCCACTTACCTAATGAATCCATCAAAATAAAACATAAAGAGATACCTGAAAGTTCCAGCGAAAATGATGAGAAAGCGAGGATGGATCATAGCAAAAGTTGGTATGAGGCACTCCATGAAATAGTTGTCTATGAGAGCGTAACGAGCTTGTGCGATCAATTACTGACAAAGCTACTCCTCTCGAACTCCAAATGAAGGAAGAAGTTGCATATGAAAATTGAATAAACAAAAATGTTCAAATTAACAATTCAGATGAATTCTGTATGACCCTCATCTGATGAAATCCAATTGTACCTATTCTGCTTGTCATCAAAACTGGCGAGCTTCATCAGAATTTTATGATATGATGAGATCAAAATATTAATCCAAAGTGATGTATGAATTTGGATAAAATTTTTAACAGGCGACTTTTATTCTGTTATTATTTTCATCCCTATCATGAAAGTACATGGGATATCTCTTCATTCAATCCGATTTGATGTGAATTCAGTATTGATCGCTTGAATCCATGTGAAATAATTTTTGAATCAATTTACATTTTGTTCGATGTAATTACTATTCACGCTTTTTCTTCAATTAGTGCTTATCAATAAAATATGAATATTTGATAAATTATCGCAATAGTTTCGAACTTGTGAATGTGACTGTCCTTTTTTTCATGAATTCATTTCAAATATAACTGAAGCCACATCGATTTTGCACATGTTCAGAGGTAAAAGCGAAATACAAAATGTGCATCCGCTTCCGGATAACATTGCGGTTTTTTTCACTTTATATAAACGAAAACCGTCCATTACAAATAATATCAATGTATGCATACTTGTACATACATATGGATGGACAAACATGTACAAAGTGCACGCGGACGTACATTGAATCGACGCAATTGAACAATGCATTGAAGCCGCACAATTGAGATGAATGATTTTTCACTACTGCGGTTACGCAATAAAAAAAATGCAAAAACATACTTGATTTCAAAAACGAGAATAGAAAATTCTTTTCGTTATTTTATTTCAGATAAAAGTAATATCGTTTTTTTTCTCTCGATAAAATGCAAAGTCGAAAACGTATTTTTTCACATAAAAAACTTTTGTTTTCATTGATATTATCCCAGGAACAATCACTCTATTGAATATTCAATTTTGACGGAAAAACAGCACAAAAATTGAACAAAGATATAGAGAAAATAATATTAAGCCTTCTTAAATACATTTGCCCATGGAATTTGCCACAATTCCCCGCTAAGAGGATAAAAAGGGAAAACGTATTGCAATTTCTTTTCTACTGGCAAACAATCTACGGAATTGTTCACGAAATGAAATATTATTTATACACAATTACTAAACTGCAATGAAGACGACAATGACGATAATGATGAGTTTCTGGGGCGAGTATAATTTAACATCTTGCCATCGCTATTGTCAAAATTAATTTTCTTCCCGCTCTGTTAACCGCTATATTGTCTTCCTCTTTATAACTCCGATTCATACAATAGAATTCCCCTATTATTATGGAACTAAGAATCGTTCCATACGGTGGACGTTTCATATATGGGAAGCAGAGGGACATCAGGGAGAAGGTCATCGAGGCAGTCGAGCAGAACAATGGACCGTTTGAACGCGGCGCGCACCACTGTGTGCAGGTTCGTACTATCTCTTCCGAACGTTTACTCTCACAGTCCCACTGGACTATTTCAAGACACCAAAGCGAATTCTCGTCCTCTCTGTCGTTTCCTATACGTTCTTTTTTTTCTTCTCATAATACTTCTCCTTCAACACACGCTCACACACACACACTCTCGTTGCGTTCGTGCATTTTCATCGTTTGTACATAATCGAATGAGAAAAACAACATAGATAGCATTATCCGCTCCACTCTACAATTTCACGATGGAAAAATGAAAACAGTACGACTGAAATGAATTTTTATTTTCTTCTCCGTCCACATTGCGCACTTTTGTTTTATCTCAACTATTCTTTTGAAAATAAAAATATACAGAAAAAAAATGATAATAGAACGCGATACGTCCTACCATTAACTTTTCACTTGCAAGCTCCAGCGTGCAATACTTCAAATGGACCACTATACATATTATCAACTTTTTTTTTTTACTATCTTCATCCTGTATCTTTCTTTTTATGTATGCATGTGAGTGTGCTCACATGTGTTTGTTCATTTTTCTTTCTGTTCAATTCACCGACAATGCCCTGAAAAAATAATTGCAATGGCCCGAATTGGTCGAAAATTTTTCACACATATGTATGAACATTATGTATGCATTCTGCGCACATCTGAATTATTTACACAAATGGCTCGAATGTGCGCTAGATTATGTATATATATATATGTGAGAATGTATATGTAATAAATAACGAGATCAGTACACCAGAGCCACGAGTAATCAGTCTAAAAGGGATGGCCGCTATAACTCATTCTAGTTATTGAAAAACGAAAATAAAAGGCATTGATGAGAAGAAAAAAAAACGAGAAAATTCCACCACTAAAACGAACATTAAATTCTATTGAATTCTATAAGTTATTTTTTCCTGACAGGATTTCACACACAAATGCGCACTGCAGTGGAAAAAAGTGAAAAAAAATATGTCTGTTTATTTTTCGGAACATAATCCTTTTTCCTATAGTACAGCGAATAAAGGAAGAAGGTGACGAATAATGAGGCGAAGTTAAGTTAGTCGTCCCGTCATTTATAACATCTCCAAACGTTTCTTTTGCATTTTTCAACGGAAATCATTATGACCAGATTGTACGTTAAGCCCCGTTCACGCACAGTATAAAATATATATATATTATACATATATATATAGATACGTGATGGCATCTACACCACATAGCATGGAAAGAAGGGTGCGGTTAGCTCGTAAATCGTCTCGTCTCACCAATTATTCAGTCGTGTAACAACTTCCCGTTTTGCAAATAGTGATTGTCGCACTCTCAACGACAAGTTCGTGTGCACCGAGGATCAAGCGATATTCGTATTACAACACCGCAAATGAATAGAAAATTCGTATAGACGATCAAATTCACATAAAATGCGATGTATACTATCACCATAAGTATCTATCCATTACACATGCAATGCATACTAAATTAACAATACATAGACACGCACATACATAGTGGATAAAAATTTAATGTTTTATCCTTTGTCGGAATTTAATTCCAATTGCATTTTAGAATGAATTCAATTTATTCTACCGACGACATAACGACGTGAAAACTGTTCTACTTATGTGAGTGTATATATGTATATCCAGTAGAAGAAAATGTTTCAAGATATACATTTATCGTATAAAGTCGCAGGTGAAACTGTAGGGTTGTAAAAAATTTACGAATACTGCGACTTGTATACGCTATTCACGCCAATAACATTTTTATATAGATATATATTTGTCGTTTGGTAGTCGTAAAGTTGATTCAAGACGAAAGCTATTGGTTATGGGTCGAAGAAGTAGACCAACGTTACGCTGGACAAATGAAAGGGAGTAACGATCAATACATGTCACATATTGGATAAAAATATTTCATTGGTGAATGGAGTCACATTAACGATCACCAAGTGGAAATAAAAAATGTCCAAGAACGATAGAGTATATTCATATAGAGGATCAATTCACATGAATGTATTCATCCATTCATGAATGTAGCGGTGAATGTGGTGGAATGAATTTTCATTGACGATTTGAGTATTTTATCAACGCCCTCGTAGATCGAGAGATTTTTCATATTTTCATCCGATCTCATTTTTTTATGCGAATGCAGATGAAATTTGAGAATAACGTCCGAGTTGCAAATAAAAAAAATGTGACAGGAGCGTTGTCAATCAATGTACAACAAACGAAAGACAATGTGGTACCTGATTTTTTACAGCAACTGAAAACTTAATTTAATCATATATTGTTGAAGATAAAAATAATTGCAAATATTAATAGATATAAAAAACGACATGCGAATTAGATGTGTAGATGTATTTCGAATGTTCACGCTCACATCACAAGCAGTGAGCAATTAACGTGACTGCCCAACCGATAGTATGCGAGGCAGATTGCGTTACCGTAATTGATTAGGTACCGGTAATTGCCGGTAATTAGAGCGCCGAGGTACTAATACAGCTAGAGAGTGAGACAGAGAATGCTTTCGTGTATATATATTGTCATGTATACGCGAGCGCATGCCATCACTGACTGTAGCTCCACTCACGTGTATCCCAGAGGACATATCGTGTTCTACTTTGTTCAATAATCCAATAATCCTGTATTTTTAACCGCACAACCCCACTGTTACTCGCCTCCTATTTTTAACTCGACCAAACAATGCTATATCATCCCCAATTTACGTGAAGAGGCAAAAAAATGATAAATTTTAATTGTTTTTAAAGATAAAATTAAACAAAAGGTAGGAACTCCTGAACGTGCACTGAGAGTGAGTGTAAGAAACATTCAGCATATTTGTTACATGTGAAAAATCAGAAACTCAAATTTGATGTAGAAGTAATCAAACATTTGAGTCGGGAACATAATTCAGAGAATAGAGATGAATGTGGATGTGAGAATTATAGTATTTTCCGAGCGTATATAAAAAAAGTAAAACACGTTCATTAAACTCAAACATTGTTAGCTAATTGTTGTAACTCGAATACTAAATCTCACATTTACATCTCGCGTAAGTAAATTTGTTCTCATTGAATCAGGAATTATTTCACGAACGCGTACTAATATTTAAGACATGATTGCAATATAATTATAAATGTTTTGACTATGTCCATGTCGAAACTGAATTTAGACGAAGAGCTCCGTTATTTGCTGCACATGTAAACAGCACGGATTATTATCAGCAATATTCCCCATGTTTCATATCGAATACATATGTGTAAATGCGTGAATAATCGTTATCGAAATTCCACTAGAATATCCAATGCAATGCGTGCCAATAGAACAATCATGAGTAAATTAGGATCCCTCCTTGGGCAAATGCCACTGAATATCCGGATCTTTGATCAATCAATGCATACATCATTACGCGTAATCCATCAAGATATTCATATGTTTGTACTGAGATTGCAGGAAATGATATCATAACTGTTCTGTAGACAAAATCTTTGTCCATCACCAAGTTCTTTATATAAAATTTTAGAGCTCGAGTTAGGCATATCTCTGTTATTTTATTTAGAAATTTGGTAATTTTATAGTTACTATATCGTTTAAAAATAATCACAGAAATGTTCTCTTCGCTTTTTCTTTGAATTTTCACAGAGAAAATATAATAATTTGATTGAAATTGGAAGAAATGAACATTCATTTTTATCATGCAATTTACCCACTTGAATGAATATAAGAACATGAAATTGGTTTTTTCTATCTCATTCTCTTCTATCCAACACTTCTATTTCTCGCACATTCCTCTTTGTGGTTTAGATATTATACTAAAATGATATTGGTGAACTCCCAAACGCGGATGAATTAATAAAGGAAAAAATGAAACGAGAGGAAACAAGAATGCCACAGCATGTAGTAACGTGCAAATAGCCAGAAACTTTATCAGTAGAGTTAAATGACGGGGAGGTAAGGCAGGAGGAAGCGATTGAACTGTTCTGTTTGAATACTATCCACCTCGAAGAGCAACAGCACCACCAACACTACACTGGAATATAGAGAGATATCTATCGTAATGCAATTCGAGAGATCGCAACGCAATGGGCGTTGGTACTAATTACTCCATGACCTACTTCCTCCTGGCCTCCACCTCTACGATTTTCACCTCCACCTCCATTCGTCGTGTGTGAAGATATGTTCAAACATAACATATATACACAGGAGAAATAACAACTTGGTGTAGTATCAATTTGATTCGAAATCATTCAATAGATTTTTTGTAATTGTTCATTTTTGGTTTGATATTTTTCTCCCTTATCTGTATGTACAATGAATCAGATGCGTTCGTTTGAGCGATTGGACGTTACTGCACTCGACGTCATCTTTCACGTCTCAGGCTTCTCTCATTCATATATATATATACAGATTTATGGATAAAGTAGTATATCTTCTGGAGCGGGATTGAGAGAGTAATAAGCTGCTTCTTATCTGCGCATTATAGTGAGAGCGTCGTAAACGCTTGGGAAGACGACGATTTGATTTCAGAGCGCGCTGAGACACGTGAGAATACACCCAGGGAATTATTATTATTGTAATATATTATTATTATTATTATTATTATTATTACTGTCATTTTTTATTTCAGTGATATATATTTTAATCGGATTTTGAATGGATAAATTATTGTCGAAAAGTTCAAATTGGGAGATTAAGTGTAAACCTTTTTATTCATCTTCACTGGCAAGGCAACCAGCTTATTCAATGTTCTCATTCTCCATCGGGCCCGATAGAGAATCGATCAGTCGATGTTGTTATTAGTGAGGAATAATAGAGTTATTCAATCTAATTATTTATTCTTCTCTCTATCGAGTGAATATTCTTAAACATCGCACTGATTAATAAACAAATATGACTCCAACTGTGCATCCCATGTCGATTTAGAGAAAATGAGTGACCTCTCTATCATCGGATGTTACTCCCATCTCTCAGTGAATTTCATTCGGACAAAATTCATGAAACAATGCAAAAAAAAGTAAAATAAGCCGGAGAAAAAAGTTGAAACACATCTCGAAACCTTTGTCGATGATTCAAAGCGATGCTATATACGATATCAAATCTTCCGCTGCCCCTCTCACTGCATTTGTCGATAACATCTCAAGAAGTTTTTCCTCCTTACCTCACCGCTATCGGCCTGATGAATCGAACAACATCCCGCGGACCCACCGCCGCGTTACCTCGCGGCTCTTATAATACGCGTTCAAGCGATTGTGCATACCCTTCATGCTCTTTCTCTTTCTCACTCTCTTCACTATTATGTCTCCCTTTTTCCGTTTTATTTCCTCAATACTACTTCAGTTCGTACGAGAATACGAGCAGCTGATGCTCAGCTCTTTCGAGCGGCTTCTCAAAGTCGACGCAAAGCCGCCAAGGCCGTAAAATCTTCTTGATCTCTTTGATGGTATAAAATATATGTATGTGTGTGCTAGTGTCCATGTTGACGTACCTGTATGCTTCAACTGACTTTAGTGAATGAGAAAGTAGTTGAGAAATTATTCTCCACGCTCGTCTTCAGATTTAATGTATATCCCTATAACATGTGTACGTAAGCGAATTTTTGTTTGTTCTTTCTCTTTGCTGAATTTATTTTATAGCAGTCACAATAAAGCTCACGATAAAAATACAGTCGAGAACTATCCCATTAACATGTGCGTGCTAAATGCTGTTGAAAGAATCTCAGTATGTACTGTGGAGGTAGATGTGACGTTTGAAAATGTTTCAACACTTCTGTGTGTAATTTCATTTTCCAAATGGTGCACATTATTTCAGTTAAGGATAATTAGATCCGTAGGATGAATTTAGTTCTCATAGAGTTCAAGTGTTGTCAAACAAATATTCATGAATTAAATAACAAATAAATCATAAGAGTTATTCTGGAGATGGTGAAGTGCACATGAACTTGATGGCAAGCATGTGAAGTAACTGGACAAACCAGGAAGCAAAGAAATCATTTATATATGTGTAGAGTCATGAAGATGAGAAAGATGAAATGGAGAAAATGGAATGAATGAGGAACACGGAGAAACTGCATTGTGATATATTCATATTTGTAGATGATATCAACAAAAAGACGAGTTTTAGTTATTCATACTTGAATGAGTGTTCGCATGTGGATTTATTCGATAGACTGAATTGTGTGTTTGAATCATTTATATTACCAACAAGCCCAGCAACATGTCATACAATATAAAACTCTACTAGTATATAAAATAATTCATTCAATATGAATAATAGAATGGAAATTATTTCAAATTCTCATTCTCTTTTGTAGTAATGTTAATGATAGAAAAAAAAAGCAAGCAAGAAATTAAATGCAATGACAGTAGCCATCAGGTGTCAGATTGAACCAATCACAACAGATCGAATTATCTCAGAATTGCGAAACAAAAAGCGAATGCCAATAATGGTATTATCATTTTTTTCATTTTATTAATTTTTTCATAGTGTTTTTTTCTGTTCTATAATATTAGTTATCTCGTTTTATTTTCGCTCGTGCTCTTCCCATGCTATTACACACATCCACAAAATATCTATATTGAGCCGTATTCTACGCCAGGACCCATTATATCGGTGGTACTGCGCCGCTTACAGGCCACGACTATAACATAATCATGTTAACCTAGTTGCACAATACCATACCAAGTATACATATATGTCAAGTCCTTTGGACCGCGCTTAAACCACTTTGTCGTTCGTACATGGCATTTGAGTGAACCACACAAAAGCTGCATGAAAAATGAAAATCAACAGAACAAAATAAGAATTGCCGCAAAAAACGTCAGGAAAATTTTCTATTAAAAAACTTGTATATGTAGGATATAAAATGATTTTTCTATTTGAGTGTGGTACGAAGACCATAAGAGGTCAACTTTCAATACATTGAAACGAAATATTATGTTGAATTCCCCGTATAAAAGTATACATTTATTTCTCATATCGACATCATTACCCTCCTTTTCCCCCACGTTGAACTGGTATTGACGTTTCATCTCAATTTCATTCACATTCCCAATTATTTTTTCCTGATGTTTACCTAATCATCCATTCAATCAATCATCATTGGCGTGCATTCATATGAATTTATTGTGTGTGCATGGCCATGCATACGTCGAAAGAGTTCAATGAGTATTGATAGCGTTTTATTTGCCTGATAATATTATAGTGGTTTTATGGAATGGAAAATGATAAAAATAATACGACAGTGAACAAACAAATATAATCATATATACGATGAAAATCGACATTCATTTGAGCACTACAGATAATAATTAAAAAATTTGAAGTATTAGAAAATTGGAAAAATTGTCAAGAACGATAAAAAAATGCAAGAATGAAGTTGAATATTTCGAAGCAATTGAAAACTTCAGTCCATCCCTAAGGTATTCGAGCCATAAGCTTAAACACAAATATAAATATCAAGGCAACAAAGCTTTTGTGTTATTGAAATTAAACGAAAGAATATTCGGCCATATTCTTCGAATATGAAAAACGGAGATGTACAGAAAATTAAGCAATGTAATACGAAGCGAAATAGAATAATAATGTGAATTGAGAAAGTAAAAAGGGAAAATCAGAACGTATTTCAAGAGTCTTATAGACAAAACCCGTGCAAAAGGAAGAGCGGCAGAAATGCACAGAGAGAATGAGAATAGCGCACAACAGGATACACATACAAACACTCGCGTGTTTCCAGCATCAGCCAGAGATATAAACATATATGCACAGCCGAAGAACACATAGAAAAGCGACAATGAGTAAAACAGATCTTGACAGGTCAGGACGCGTCTAGAGTAAAAACAAAATACTACACTGTGTGACATACACCTCCAATCTAAAGCTCAAAAAAATGAAGGAGAGGAAACTTAGAACCGAGAGATCATTAGTAGTGTAGTAGAGGTTGAAATAAATTAAAAGGAAAAGAAAAATTGTGTGGAGATATAAAGTGAGAGGTGAAACTGACGGAAGAAAGAGAGTAGATGTCTATGCAATGTTAAAAAAATTGAATAAACAGATTGACGACGACGACAACGTCGACAACGAAGGGTGAAAGAGCGCGAACGAATCTTCGTCGTAGTCGTCGCGGCGGAGAATTTACCATCGTCATCAACGAACTTCCTCTTCAGTCATACCTCTCGTCTTGGTCCTCTTACTCTACTCTCATCTCTCGCATCTTTCGCGCATTGTACCATTCTTTTTAATCACCACCGCCCGCTTCCACCACATTCGTCTGACAGAGATGTGCCTTATTTCTTCTCTTTCTCCTCTTGTACATCTCTTTCCATTGCGCACCCTCACTACAACTTGTACTCACACCTTGGATACCCAACGCGACATTTCCCTATATATAGTTATTCCCAACATAACTTTCGTTAAAGCAACTGCTCGATCCTTCATGCTCCCGTATTCATCTCTTTCTTTCCTCGTTTGTGTCGCTAATTTACGAGCCGATGACGCACAAAAGTATTTTCCCTTGTGCTTTCTCGACAATATTACATGAGGGGAAATCACGTGAAGTGCGATCTTTTTTATAAAAATTATCGGAAATTGAAGAAGGAACCAATTGTTGGAAAAAAAAATGCTGTTTCACCAGTTGTATATTAAGGTTATCGAAAACACTTGAATATGCGAACGTTTCAATATTCAGAAAGGTTTTAAAAGTATTCTATTGAAATTAGAGTTGGGGTTTTCGTCATGAAATAATCAAAAATTGTGGATGGATAATGTTTTTGTGTCTTTTTCTTTCTATCAGCTTAAAAGTTTATTCGATGAGTTTTTGTGATAAACTTGGTGAAAATATTATGAAGGAATAAATAGAATAAAAAGAAGGCTCGGTAGGTACTGGTTATATGTATGTGTGTGATGTGATGTGTGTGGTGTGTGAGCGAGTGGTTGAATGGGTTCTTTTTGGATGAAAGCCAGTCGATACAGAGCGTATCGTACTGTAAGATCCGTAAATGCATCGAGATTATATACCACTCGTTCGTGCGAATTTTTTCCTCTTTTTTATTTATTTATTTGGATATAGGTATGTGTATGAAAAGGTTTTTAAAGACTTTCTCGGCCATTTCGCGCTGTTCCGCGTCGACCAAGTGAGAACCCCGACCGAATACACCCACGAACGTAAGCGCACACATTCTCATACACATAGACATATACGCATTCAATTCACTTATGCTTTCTTCTTCTTCATCGACGCGAAACGAATTCGAATTTCGACACACATATGAAGATGAAATCCAACAGTACAGAGAAGAACTCACAAAATCAATATTCAATTCACATTAAATCCAGATACCATTATGTTTATATACGAGCAAAAATTTTACCTATTGAAGTTCAGTCAGGTGTTGTAGAAAAATGTCTATAGACATTTTCGCCAACAAATACGATATATTATCATTATCACAATCAGTATATAAATACTTGGAATACATCGAATTGCAATTGTTGATTTGAAATCGGAGAATTTGATAATAGCAAATGATAGTCGTTACCAATATGAAATGAATAATGAAAATAACTAAAGCGATCGTATAATCTGGTTCAAAGTATTAACCTCTTCCACTGCAATGCAGCTCTGCAAAATATATTATATTACTGACAATTTGGAATAATCGTGAAAGAGATTTTCAACATAGCTCGCGCCTCGTTGAACATTTGATGTGGTCACGTCACTTTCAAGGTGGCGTATTTACATATACCTATATATAATAATCCTGTCTGGCCACTTGGACCATACCTTAAACTCAGAGATGCGTTGGATGCTGCTGCGTTCTCTTTCTCTTCAAAAACCCTTAGCGCGCTATATCTTACATGCACACTCTGGCGTGCCAGGATATTGCTAGAGCTAAAGGATGTTTGAGTTGCCAAGTAAACCACATTCTCTATCTCATTCTCTCCCTTCTCCTTTTTCACTTTCACCATTTCCCTTTCTCTCCACTCTCCTCTCGCAGCTTTCCTTCAATCTCACCCACAATTTCACCCTACTACTGAACCGCGGTCTAATAAGGGATATTATGCCACAGTAAGTGAGCTTTACGAGATACTGTACACATACACAGCTATTCTCTCGTTGTATTGGAAGAGCACGGGCGAACAGGTATTTTATCGTTACGCTAAATTGCTGTGTAATTAATTTTGGTTGACTTACAGTGGCGATGAAGGATGATGGCGTGTGGTTGGATGTGGGTTTATTCGTGTATATAATGTGCATTACTGATATAAAACGGAAGTGGCTACATTATAAATTCTAGACCGCAGATTCAAAACTTTAAAGAAATATTCCAAACAATATTCGAACTTGCAACAAAAATTATATTTTTCAAATATCAAAAAATATTAATTATATACATGAACAATTAGTTCCATAGATGAATTAAATTATAAAAAAATGAACAAAACTCATAGATACGAAATATGTTAGTAACACAATATTTCAAAGTCTGTATGAATTCATGTAGATCTAAATAATGGACAGTTTGACAGAAATATCAGCAGTCCAGATTCGACAATGAAATACAAAAGAAAATATGTGGAGTGAAAACAATATGTAGACTTGGAGAGAAAACAAATAGAAGAAATATATGCAGAAGTTATCCATACGCAAAGAAATAAAAGAAAAAAAAACAAATTGTGCAGAAGACAGAGTGATAGCGTTCAAGCGAAGCACGATGTACCCGGAAATATTGTGTCACCGGAGTGTGCTCGAAAGGAAAAAGAGACGCGAGTATTAAAGATGTAGATATAGATATATTGAAATCTATGTATATACACAAAAATATATTTCCATGTTGCTGTACATCGATGATGCAGTTGCATGGACGGAGCATCACGCCTGTAAAAGGGGAAACGGGTAGAAGCATTTGATTTCCTCTTTCTTCCGGTTGGAACATCGGTATATCTCTACGGAATTCATATATATATATATATATATATATATATATCTTTATTCCCATCGTCTCTATCATTTTCGTCTTCCGCGTCACTATACTCGTACACTAACATGCATTGAAATTCCTCGAGAGAATTCTCGTACACCAGCTGCTTCATATCCTACTTTTTCTACCAAATGCATTCGATGTATATGTGTCTATATATACATTTATATTATTTTTCGCGGCATTATCGCATCGGGAATATTTCCTGATGAGAAAATAGAAGAGAGAAAAAGAAATGAAAAGTTTTATAGAAATTTTTTCTCGTTTCTCGATTCTGCAGAAGTGATAAAAAATAAATCAGCTGAAACATTTTCATTTTTATTTCTGTTTAACCGTGACGTAGACCAAACAAAAAATCGACATTTCTATTAATAGTTCCAAGCGCAACTCATTATTTGATACGAAATTTTGAAAGAGCCCTACCGAAGAATATCTTCGATTAAATTTAATGTTTCTATGATTGGATTCTCATATATTTTTAACACAGATAGAGCACTTTTTCGAAATGATTATGGATAAACTCAGTAGTGTATCACTACCACCCACAATAATTTTTTTATTGTCTCTATTGCTCCCCCTCGTATTTACCACACCACAATTCCTATCTCTCACTTTGTGCGCTCCACAACACGCGCTCGAGACACTGATTGCAATAAATTGCCGGGCGTTTCTCTCGCGTGTATGTTTTACCGCACAGAAACCCAACGAGAGTGCGTGTCGTAGTAGTCAAGCCCCAGGATCCGTTTCCGATTCCTCCTCTGTACCACCTCGCAATTTTACACCTCTCTCCCTTCTTCTCACTTATGCAGTACAGATTGAATTAAATTGTTGAATTGCACTAATTATTCAATGTCTCTGCCTATATACTTGCACACATATACTCGTTGACACATCTATACGAAACACTCATTTAAATTCAGTGAAAATAATTTATCTAAAATCGCACAGCTAACGAGAGAATAACTAAATGATGAAAAAAGGAAAATAAGTTTTTAAATAAAGCAAAATGTGTTGATGTCATAAATTTTGATCTCTCGTGCGTTCCTTCGCATCTCGCATTTGCACGACATTCATATATATTTATATATATTTCGTCTGCAGTTTCGCTTTATCTAAAATGAGATGGGAAAAAAAAAGTCAATACGCAAAAAAAAAACACGGAAAAATGTAGAATGACACATGAGTTGAGATGAAAAGGGACGATAAATATATAAAGCTGGAGGAAATGTGCCAGGATAGAAATGGCAGAAGGTTAATGACGCGGTGCAGCTCATACGAGCGATATATATGTGTGTATATACGCGAGTATAAGCGGGCATGGACCCATCGTGATACGATTAGATGCCTCCTCCGTGCTTGCACCCTCAACTTGCCTCCATATGTGGCAACATATGGTTGTTTTTCGTGCATATTCGGTGACACTGGGATGTATAATAATGAGAAATAATATTGCACGTGACGGTAATTCCTAGAATCAATTGAATTAATTATTTTCCGCATCATGTATAAATGTTTTTGGAGATTGCAGGAGAATTCTGAAAAGGCCCTCCATGGCTTCAGTGTTTTTCATGAGCAGAAATTCAACACAAAGATTAACCGATGAGTTGATACGAAGATAAAAGTAAAACTGTGCACATCAGTTTCAAATGTGCATACTTATATGAAATGCAATCCTTAATTCCATACGTTGCCTACTACAAAACCATTTCACATATAGTGACTTATTTAATGCATATAACGCGTGGGCCAATGAACAAACGTAGGCGAATATATGAAACAAATGTGGGCGCAAAATTGCAGAATAGACATCATAATATATACACGCACATGCACATTAAATGTTTAAGTTGATAAAGTAAGAAAACGCCGCTCATAACAGTAACGAATATTGCTCTAATAAAAAGTGACAAAAGAATGTCGAGTGCATGAGAAAGATTCAATCTATCGTCTTGTTTTGATTTCAGATTGAAAAATATTTTTATCGCTACTAAAATATTTTATCATCTCGTGATCCGATACCATCGTCAGAGTCTATAAATACATAACGTTAACGGAATTGAGAATCAAATACCATCGATAAAAGAATTATGCAGTTTAACAAATAAACGACATGAATGCAGGAAAAAAGAGAAAGAAAACAGAGGAGAGTAGAGGAGAAATTTTTGAATGCCAATCTACGTATATCTACTACGAATTCCCTCGTGAATACTTTCCAACATAATTTTCTTACATATACATATATGTAAAAGCATAAGATGAAGTAAATGCATATATATATATATATATATATATATATTTCTCTACTGTTCTCTCATTGGATATGTGAGAGAAGAACCTCTTTACTTATCCATCGCGCATTTACTTAGACGCTAAGAGGCACCACCAGAGAATTCAACGACTCCTTCGAGGTATCTAAACTTCCGTACTGCCCTTTCTCATCGAAAACCGAACAGCCGAAACTTTTCCCACATTATATATATATATATATTTTGTAGAACATAATATATATATTATGTATAGTCTATTCATCTACTTATAAGATCATCTCTATACATCAAACTGGAAGATATTTTCGCAAATTGCGACATCTGCGCTTGGAAAAAAACTCAGTGTCGCAAGAAAAGATATCGATTTCGATGGGCCCATCTGTTAGAGAATACATTCTCAATATTTATTTTTCATTTTCATTGTTTATTGCAATCTTAATGATGTTTGAGAATCAAAATGATAAAGTGCAAACATCTGACATATTTCATTCACTTGAAAACTGTCTGTTTGTAAGAGTTTGTACGATATGTTGAATAAAATTATCCCGCGGTCATTCGAGCCACTTGACTTACGCGGCCAATAGAGAAATGCACCTGCGATACGCCATAGAGTAAAATACATCATGTGAATATATGATACATATACACATATATGTTTGTAGATGAATATGTATATATGTATGAAAGGATGAAGCAGATAACGAAGACGTGGTGAAGACGATGGAGAAGAGTTCAGAGCGAGTCGAGAAGAAGCAAAGAGCAAGAAACCGTGTAATTTTACTTTCTACCCGCGTCTGCCCTCAGGACTTATATGCGCATCGTTTATATATGCTTCTGTATTGCAGGTACATACATATATGTATGTGTATTGCGCTTGAGTGCACAGCTACTGCGATTACCTTACTCGCCCCCTCAATAGGACATATCAACTTGCATATTTATATATATATACATATATATATTTTCGTGTACATTTAATAAAAAAAAAACAAAAGGAATAATCCCCTTTAATCAAATAAATTTGAGTCACGTTGATTTAAATAATTGAATAAAAATTAAATATGATTTCGGGACACATCTATGAAGCCATTGAGTAATTAAAGATGAGAAGAAAAAAGGGGAAAATAAATTGGAGGGACCATTTTCTGTACACATTTATATTGCTTCCATCTGATGGGAATTTTTCTTGCTCATTTTATACCAACATGAATATTCTATTCGGTTTTATTTTCACCAACTCTGAACCGATATTTCTGTCGTCATGGCTAACGAGTTTGTCTCGCAGTTGACTTTGCACAAGAGAGTACAAGGATAGATGTATATATATGAAAATAAAACTCGTTACTCTGTCAAGAGATTTTCACACCACCGTACTGTACACTTTCCCGTCCTGACTTGTCATCATCGTTGTCGGTGTGCTCACGGTCGCGTGTTATTACAGCTGCTTGTGTTACTGTTGTTGGCCACTAACAATTTATTTTCCAATTTTACTGCCGTTTGTACGTATATACAACAAATACCGACGAATGTGTCCGACGCAGAAAAAATTTTTCACCTACAAATATTGTATGTTTTGCTTTTTTTCATTACATTCTATTCCTTTTTTTGCAACAGCGGCAGCAGGCATATTGTGTTTGACCCACTCAATGTTGGGGAATGTGGAAAAAAAAAGAAATGAGTATACGTTTTATTGTGCAAATACATTGATGGCTGTACTGAAAACAAAATCATAACCAAAGTGAAGAAAAATTAATTGATAGAAAATGTCACTTTGTCGAGGAGTCTTTTTCATCGTCTCTTTGGATTTGCACTTCATGCATAAATAAAATGTAATTGCGATTAAAGAAAAAAAAATATGTCGCTGTTGAGCTACTGTGTAACGACAACAACAACAGCAGTAGAGTGTATTTAATATACACAGAGGTGAGTGGAGTGGGTGGAAGAAGACAATCCAGGTCAATGATTCAAAGCACAAGTGGAGAAAAAAGTAAAGTGGTATAGGTCGAGTGGGGAGTGCGCGATAGTTGTCTACTACGATATATATTACTGCTTTTCACCTCTTCTCATCGTCGACGACGACAACGCCGACGACGACGACGTTATCGCGTGACCACGAATGATCGATGTATATGACCGGCTTAAATAATTCAATCATTTCCTTTGTATAACCTCGACTTTCACTGTATACACAGAGTATATAGGGAGCTTTCTGAATAAACGAGGCATCTACACACAGCTTATATTCTTCGCGCGATTCCGTTAAAGTTTCTATTTAGTGTCAAAACTACTAAATTCAATCATATTGCAAAAGATAAAAATCTTCAGGTTTGTGCACTATGGACTACTTATATTGAAATGATAGAAATAACTCAAGTCTCCCAGTGGTAAAAAAATGGTTTTATGTCAGTAACGAATGCTCCGAAGCATCTCAAGCCCCAGATGCATTTTACTTTCGTTTCGACATTATTGATAAACGATAAAATCTGGTTTGTTGAATGCTTTAGGTAGAGTGAAGGGGGTGGTGAGAAACGGGAGTAGACATCGACGCGCCATAAATTGCATGGCACTTCCGTCCGACGAATCGTTCGACAAACCATCCACCTATACCTATACCCAAGCCCCTCTTCATCCCTTTACATGGATAAATCACGTGCTACAAACGGTTATGAGACTGCTCACCGAACCATGGGTGCACGATCATTCGCGAATTAGGGAATTGAATCGATCGGAATTTCGCCTCGTTGCATCCTCGGGAAAATATTAACGATCGGTATATAAATTTAATTCTCTCTCTATCATCGTTTCCAGTTACATCGAGGGGTCGATGTTGCAAAATGTTTGCATTTGCATATATGCCTATGTGTATGTATATCAACCATCAAAATGAATATTTCATTTGCAATACCAATGACGCGACGTTTTAGAGTAATAATATGAAATTATATTTTTTATGTTTGTGGCCACGAGAACAGAGGAAATTTTCATACGAATAAACCGCAATTGTTGTCCAAAATTCATAGTCATTTTAATGTATAATTTATCTCTATGTTAATACAGATATAAATATATATTCACCAATTGTTCATTTGTAATTATCGGTATCGCACATAGAAAAAAATTACGGACGAGATTGTGCGCAAATAAACGCACACGAAAATGGTGATATGTGTGGATACAATGAAGAAAAATTGAATACGATTTTTAGTCACTCGTTTTCCAAAATGAAGATAGTACGTAAACGATGTTGAATTACCAACAGACTCCTGTCGTAACTGCTCCCATCCTCATTGTTTATCATTACACATACATACGATCCAATCAGTAACAATTTACAAACGCTCTCTCTGAAAGCTCACGAAAGTCGTCCCCTTTTTTCTCAAATTTTTATTCCATTTCATATTCGGTTGATAGTACACTACTTGTGGATTTAGTTGCTTTTGATGTTCAGCACAGAAGCAAATCGCATCTGTCATAGATGTATGAGATCGAGCCTCCCTCTTGTTCTTTTCCTCTTGTCTATATTCACAGACATATTCACATATATAAAGATAATACTTCCGAGAAGAGAAATATCTGCCATCAAATAAAGACTTTTGCATTCATATGCATGTGAAAAAAAACCCCCACAACATCGAGGTGAAGAATATAATATGAATTTTATCATTTTTACTTTTGTTTATAGCATGCGTATACGAGATAAATACATCACATGCATATATTTCCCTTTGTTATTGATGTAGTATATTCCTGGATAGGATGAAACGAACCTATATGACATATCAAACAATAGAGAATGAATACAGATAAGAAAATAATTAATATTGTTTGCGTCTGGTACAGAAGAATGAGTTACCGAAGAAATTTCATAATATTTCATGAATAAAACAAGAAGAAAAATATAGTCTCATCTGATACAACAAAGCTTGCCTTGAAATTCAGAAATATCAAATAAAAGGAAGCAAATTACTTCTATGAGCCATCGAACTTTTCTATAATTTACATATATTATATGCAATCGCTCGAAGCTCTGGAACAAAAATACTCCACGACCAAACATGTATAGCATAAAACAATATGACATCATATAGCTGCGTGCATAATAATGCCGATATATAGCACATGTATTGAATGCGTCCAATCATGAGTTGGTTGTGCGTGTATATGCATGCATGAACACGTCGGTAGCTATATGACAGCAGGACATGAGGCAATAGCAATGAAGCAGTCCCTAACAACAACAATACTACATGAAGAAAAGCCTCGGGGTTGCATGCACAATCATGACAGCGAGTTCTAACACGTCGGCACGCTCGTCTATATTTCGATGTAGATACATGCAGCTTTACACTAGGTGTCAATTTGTATATTTGTCATGACTCATATGAACATCGTGCGCAAATGAAGGACGGCGAGGTAGATTTAATTGAACTACTGTGACCACTGTAAATCGGGAAAGAAAGAGAAAGATCACAAAATGTGATGTGAGTATTCACAGTGAAACAAAGTGGAATATATCACGACGATTGGCCGATTTGAATGTGATGCAGCAACCCTTGCGTATGATTATTAACATGGATATGATGCAACGGACATGTTTATACATACGAATATGCACGTATATATATATATATACATTGATATATTCATGATACCACTGCGTGATAGCGGTGTTTTATTACTTTCCACTCGGTCACTCTCCGGTCATAGCGCCGCCTGATCATGACGCGATCAGATTTTCTCTAAACCAGTCTGTCTGTCATGTTATCTTCCAACCCTTTTCAATATTTTTTTTCCATCGTTTTCATATATTCTCATTTTTCGTTATCATATTTTGTTCCATTTTCAGTGTCTACACGATGGAAAAACTGCGTAACTTCGTACGATCTATGAGAATTTATATGAATTTTTTAAAACTAAACTTTTCTTGTTATTTTATTTTGTTCTTTCAGTTATTGGTCAATGAGTATTCCACACTCAAACGCGCAAGCTCGTGTTTCTTTGTGATTTATTAAGACTCCATCTTGCTCATAAATTTTACTGCCACTACTCAAAAGAAGGACGAAAGACAATATCCCAGCCCTCTTTTATGTACACTTACTTTTCCTCCCCAGTTTCTTCTTACAAAGATGCACGTAGATATATACTTTTTGTAAGGGAGCTACATGAAAAATACGATATGAATTGTGTGTTGCTCGTATATTTTTTGTCATGAATCATAATTTTGTCTAGTTAAAAAGAAAGAATCTCTAGTTAGAGAATTTAATTTACTGTAATCCACCGTTTTTTCATAACACCTGTGTCTCATTCATAAATTCCGCAAGACGTTCGTAAGATTCTTATACATTTTATCATTATGAATCAGAATACGTTGTTCGTTTTATTGTGAAGCTGTTCATCATATCTGGTAAAATTGATTCAATCGCTCTCATTCGCATTATTTCTCATTGCTTTTGAACGCCAAAAAAGAAGTTTGACCCAAAAATCTGCCTGCAAAAGATTTTCAGTAAATTCCTAATGTATATCCGAACATTATAATTCCTGTAGGAACCACATCATATAAAATAGCGCAATTTAATGGATAACCAAGAACGTTCAAGGTAAACATGAATTTACCAAAACTTAACACACCATGTGGTTTATGATGGAATCTTCCCAATAAGTTCCAACGTTGAGTTTTGAAATGCTTCAACTCTTCGCGGACTCCAAGGCAGTCCGAACCATCTACTTCTCACCATAATTCTTGGCATACTTCCTATCAACACATGCAAACTCAGCAATCAACATTTTTATTTCCACACATGATCTCCCGATCTTCCAGAGTTTTCTGTTGAACGAAAAGGAGAAAAGTTCAAAGTGTTCTGAATATTGGAGTGAGTTAATACCATATTCGATATGATCTTGCTATCTGGATAGCTAATAGAGTAGGGCGGGTATGGTCTAGGCGGAAGCAAAAGTTTTCCAACAAAACTCAGAACATGAATTATACGCAGATGGAAAGTGGCTCTCGGTGCTGACATCGTTGAAACACACTCACCATGTGTAGACGTTAACGATATCATTTACGACACGAACTCATTCACTATGCACAAAGAAAATACCCCCCACTCTTTCTCAACTCATCGAAAAAAGTGTCATTGTTCTTCTCAATTGAATTAAGGATTGAATTGAAATAGCCGGACGATTTAAATATATGTTTGACAGAAAGCCTTCATAGTTTTTCCAACGAAGCCTATTTCCACATTTATCATTCGTTAAAAACGCCATCACTTACAAACCATGTATTTATCAAAATGATTATTCTCATCAATCATCGACCAGAACTTATACAACCATTCATTCATAAACACACATTTTCGAGCATTAAAAAATAATTTGGACTGAAGAAGGCAATACGACGATCAATAATATGATTTTTTGCAAAAAAATCTCTTCGATTCGTCTATGATTATATGACCATGGATGACCCTTTTTCTATCCCACAGTCTATCTTCGACTGCGTCTCTATCTATTTAGCTCTCACTGTCTGTCTGTCTCTCTCTTTGTCTCTCGCTCTGCCTCTCTCTATCAACTCGACATAGAGTGATGGACGAGCTACGCGAGTCTCCGTGCACGAGAGTAAATCGCAGTGGGACTGCAGTTATGCAGACTGCCTATGCGTCACTCTCTCGGTATTATGCGGCCTTGGATGTAGGTTGATGTATACATATATACATAGATATATACGTATTTGTTAATATATGAGTGTAGAGAAACGTGGCCCTTGGGACCGACAACGTTGAGCAAGGGATATACACTCTCTACCTATAATGCAAAATCTAGAGATCTACACACCCTCTAATTCCTCCACTATCACTGCTACGAAATTATATTATCTCACATTATATATGTATATGTGCGCATGCATCACTGTGAACAACCCTCTTTGTCGTGTTGACGAGTCGGGACTCGATAACCCGTGACGTTTTCTCGGATTATTCTGTTATAATTTAAACGGTTCATATAATGAAAAAAAAAAAGTATTATTCGTGAATTACAAGCAAAACCGATGAATCACGCTGGTAATCATGAGATATAGGCTGTCAGAACTGTTATGATATAGAAAGTATGCATAGGGTAATCAACCCGATGACATGATGGATATAGAAAAAATGTATTGGGGTTAAAGTGAAGAAATATTTACTATTACAAAAAGCAGTCATAACGTTCGACAGAATTCTAAGAGTCGTGTAAATATGATTTTATTCTATACACCAAATTTTTGACAGATAATATTCACCTCATGCTATAACGATACGATATTTCAAAATATAGTTATAAATGGTGAAGAGAGAAGAAAAATTGAAAATGGTGAAGGATAATCTTGTGGATTATTTAACTAAGGGTGTCATAAATTCCAACGCGTATGACTCATAAACGCGAGAGCGTGGATTACAAGCTAAGCCTTGGCACACTGCACGACTGTGCAGGCTCGCAAGAAAATATATATATATATATGTAGAGCAAGGAGTAAAAACTCATTTGGATGCTGTGAAATGAGACGTGGATGAGGTGCGGATATGCGTATGTACAATTGGGGTTGACTGAACACTCGGAACGATTGGACCAACGGCAAAAGGCCTGAATGATAGAAGACGTGAAAAGACAGAGAAAGAGAATAGCGATAGAGAGAGAGAGAGAGAGTTGAGCGTAGCGCAGTAGATTCGACCCGTTTCCAGTCGGACGACGGTGAACGCTTCACCGAATCTTTCGAGTCGAATCACACACAGGGGAAGCGAATGAGACGAAACGAGACAGAGAAATGAGAGTGAGAGGGTGAAGACGGGAGAAACGATAAAGCATCCAATAGAAGTATACATGCCTTATTTATATATATATATATATATATAAATAAAGCTCTCAATACTTGGTATTGAAAGTTGAATGAAAAACAAAAAGCAAACTACTCTGCGGGATCGCAATTTTTTCGAGCGTGCTGTCGTCCAGGCAAGAAAATGAGTTTCGAAACAAGTATCAGCAGATATAGATATAAATATAGAAACAGAAGAATATCTTGTTTGAACTTGGAAGAAAACAAAACATGAGAATGCAAATAGATTTCTTGGATTTGAACTAAATGTTTATGAGTTAAACTGGTAATCTATCAATATGGATTTATCCAGGGGATATAAGAAGAAATCAAATATCATTTATCAAACATCACTGAGTTAAACCGAATAACAATGTTAACGATAAAGTAATTCTCTTCTTGAAATATTAGAAGCAGTGAAAATTGATATGAAAAATTGATTTGAAACTATATCTGCGTATTTTGATTTCATTATTCAAGTTTCATACAGAATTCAACTGATACATCTACAATACTATTGGCCTATTCGATGTGCATAAATTTTTCTTTCTTTTTCTGATAGGTTCATAACTCAAAACATGACCTCAATATTCGTTCCATCGATTCTGATGTATTGAAATTTTTTTTCAGGAATTTCCAGATTATTTTAGAGAGGAACAATTTTGTCCCGTGGGCTTGGTTTTACCCCACTCTCTCCTATATGAGAGGAAAGAGTCACGTTTCAACAAGGGACTCAGAGAATGATTTTAATTAAAATGCACGAGGACGTGCACAGCTGACAAATTGCCTTGAGACTATAGCTATTGTATAAATCAGTCTCCGCATCCCTCCGCAGAGAAGTGACTTTGTTGAATATATATGTATATAGTTCTATACAATAGCAGGCACTGGACACGTCTGCGTGCACGTCCGAAATACCGAGAGACACTATTCTGTGTACGTATATGAGTTTATACGCGAGGGCGAGATTTTTCTACAAGTCACAACCAGCTTGACTAAGCATTAACTTCCAACTATATGCGTTCACCAAATTCATCCTGCCAGGATATACATCATTTTTTTATTCTTCTTTCTTGGGGAGTACTGGAAGAATAATTGTTGTGTACATCTTTGCTCAATCACGATGAGACGTTGTTTTTTTTTTTCGCATAGGGGAAAGAGATTTTCACATGGAAATAAAGAGATGCGTAATATGACGACATTATTTTATGGATTCTACTATGCGGCAAACATGTTTAGTTTGAAGGATAATTTTGGTGGGAATCCTAACGTGGATTTAAATCGAACAGCGGCAAAAAAACCTCGTAGTTTATGAGTAACCGCATTGTTACTCAATTCAATTGTAACTAGAAATGATTAAATTTCCATAAGTCTGGGAATGAAATGAATGAACATGACGCCATTAATTTTTCGTGCAGCGTTCGTTCATTCTTTACTTTTCATATAATCGTCAATTATTTCACTGTTTGGAGCTGTAGAAACTTTTTTCCCACCTATCTTGAATACCTTGAATCAATACAATTTGAATGCATACACGGTTGGATTCACAATAAAAATCCCTGGCCATATTCTCAGCTTATTCGTAACAATCAATCTCTGTGCCATGGAACTATTTGAAAAGTGTGTGAAGAATAAAAGCCTGAAATACCAAATGTCATTACCAGATTAAGTACAAACGAAAAAACATGTTTGAACATGTTTTTTATCTACATATTCACGCCATTTGCCACACAGATACATAGAGATATATACTGAGATGGAGGAAAATCCGTAAGTCTACTGTACACTCCATCAGTTTGGAAAAATAAAAAGCAAGTCACGATTCGGCAAACACATATACATATATATGTATATAGGTAGATAAAGAAGAATGATGAGAGGTGCGAAGTTAAAATAAAGACATTACGTCTCGAACGAACACACACAATAGTTGAGCCAGAGTAGCTTCTTAGCATCTGAGATTGCATTAGTCAAATTCTTATTCCATGTGCCATAGTCCGAAGCGCATTGACAATGACAAGGAGGAGTGAATAAGAAAAACGCGAATAAAAGAAGAAAAAAAAAGAGAAGTAAATCGGCCCCCGGGGGGTTCAAGAGCTCAGACACGGATAGAACAGTGTGAGAGATTTCTCGAGGGGTTGTGGAGTACTGTGCAAAGGGTGTGTGTGCCAATGTATATATATGTGTGTTTCTGCCTGCGCTTGTGCGTGTCTTTTCTGTTTCAACTGGGCTTCGTACAACCGTCGAATATAGAGAATAGACGAGTGAGAGAGCTTGCAAGCATCGCGATGTAATGCGAAACTAAAACAGAATTATCTGCCACTCCGTCGCTCCTCTTATGCCCTGAAGCGAGGAGAAAGCGGAGGCACCCCATGTTGGGGTGCATTTTAACAGGAGGCGAAGGGAGGAATAAAATAAAATAGGAAAAAAAAAAAGCAAAAAACGAATGAAAGAAGAGAAAAAAAAAATGTAACGAAAGCGAACGAGAGTTCTCTCGTTCAATGCTTATAAAATTCTATACCCATTGGTTGAACATAGAAAGTGCCTTTTTCATCATATATATATAAATATATACGCGTAATATTGATCCTGATATACAAATTCCCCGTCTAATGTGTGGGTGTATCATGTGCATGTGGCCACTCACAACTATCTACTTTCCAGCATTTTCATGGAATTAAATTTTCAACAGCAAAAAATATCGAAATAAAATGGGAAATGGGTTAAAAACAGTTTTTTATATTGTGCGATTGAAGAATCTAGTCTGGTTCATGCTGGGAAAATATACTTGAGATACTGAAAAATAGGACAGAAAAATACCGCTGGCATTCACTCGGTTCGACTACATGGCCTTGGAGATTGGAGAAAAAATGAAATTGATATTGATGAAAGTGATAAATGAAGAAAGAATTGGACTGAATGGTTCAAAGCCATCATGAATTAGTTTTTCCTTTTCTATTAGTTTTCATTGAGAAAGAAATAAAAATGCCATTCTATTTTTACCCGATTCATAAAATTATCACGTTCGCCACAGGGTAGGAAATGTTGCGGATTGAAATTGTCACAGTGACAATCATCCCAACGATCGAATTACCATCCCACACATTGTGTGAGGGAAAAATTTGACACGTCTTTTATTCTCTGCCTCACTATATTTCATTGTCATGAATATATCGGAAGGGTTCGCGCGTTATCAAGACGATATTGCATAAAATTCAAGTCGTTTCTTAATTTTAATAAATATATGAATAAACAACAGCATGATCAATTAAATACTAAATAATTTTGTTTTCATTTGTTTCAGGTACGTAACAATCAACAAGAGCTGCTTCCTCATATAACTAAATTTTTTTGCGGTCACGGTAAGATGAAATAAACTTCGACCCTTCCAACCAATCTCATGAAAATCGTGTTGAGATCTTCTGATAGTACATGGTGTTCTAATCCTCTCAATAACCACAATTCGCCCATCAGCGCCATATCTCACTGAATACCACACAACCCTATCACTTCAATAACAAAATCCCATGTTTACCTTTTCTACACTCTCTATACAATCTTCTGCACCAACACAGACTCATCAAATGGATCCTATTTCAATAGTATCAATAATGATGCTATAGATACGAGTCATCTACACATGTTACGAATATGTATATACCATTCGCCACCACTTTGAAAGTTGATTCTCGGTATATTCCACAGGACACATCAGTCCATCCCATTTTCATGAAGAGAGGACTTGAAAGGATTCAGTTAGTGATTTTCAGCGTTAATTATCTATGAAAAGCATCAAAAGATAAAATGAAAAATTGAATAATTAAAATTCAACACAAAATGATTGAGAATTAATGTGAATTAATGGATGTTGAATGTGAAATCGAGAACGAAACATCATTTATTCTGCCTATATCATCACTTCCAAATCATCACGTGAAACAAAAAGTTTATATAGGAAAAAAATATCTCCAAGATATTATTGATTTATATAACTCGTATATACATATCTAGAGTTGGAACATATGCGGCGAGGAGTCGCACGTATACTCAATATATTTCTATCTTGTACGCACGCGACGCTACTCGTACGAACGTGCTTTCATACGACTCGATAATGAACTTATCCGAGTGCGGCTGCACATACACATATGTGTACATGTATAGGTATACATATCTATATGTACAGAAGGAAGAGAGAGGAAGTGAGTGAAGTGAAGCGGGGTGCGATGAGGTCCCGGGCGAGTAACAAGCACATTGAATACTACCTTGATTGGAGCCTCGAATGCTGGCAACGATACATCGATGCTGGTTGATGCCAGTGCTGTTACTGGTATTCGCTTTAGCCTTCGATTCGATTATGTTACTATGCGCCGCGATCAAGCGACGACGAAGACGACGACGACGACGACGAAGAAGGGGATGAGAAAGACGACACGAGAGCACATGCGAAGAATGATGACGACATTCTTGTATGTGTATGTGTGAATTGGTTGGTGGGATATAGAGCTGTCATAAAGGAGAAATTCATCCTCCTTTATTGGACTTTCTTCGAAAAAAGAAAAAAAAAAACAATAATTCAACGTCTCTTGTTGATCGAATTTATTTCGAATGTTTGTTTCTTTCAACTCTGCAATGTTGAAAGAAGAACTTCATATCACAGTTCTTTATATGATTTATCATTATATAAACACAAGTTTTGATCATCAATCAGATTAATTTTTTTTTAGAGTTCGAATTATGGAGGTTTATATTTGATATCTAAATATTGAAGTGTTGAAATAAATTTACCAATGATGGTGAATGCTGATTTATTGGTGATACCTGTTCATAACTTTCGTTTGCTATAAATTGTCATTTTTTAGTTCAATCCCGATAGATAATAGTATCACAAAATGTAAATGGCAAATATATTGTATATATTTACCAACAACAGTAAGAGAGAGAGTACTTTCTCGGGTAATAATTTTACAACACAGACATTATGATCCATGACGCCCTTATTACACAGCTCTAGAGCTGCTGCATAGCAGTGTATTTTACTAGTATGGAAGGTATAACGACGCTCGATACACACCGCGATCCCAAGCACTACTATATCGTTAACCAAAGTGATTTACGAGCACAAGCACGTTTATATACGAGCGGGAAGCGTAAAAACCTTTCCGACTCTCCTTTTTCTCTTGCTGTTTCATTCCTTCTCACTTGACTTTTCTTAATGTACCTTACTTACATACATTTAATCCATTGAATTTTATCTAATCGTGGGTGAGTTGTGCTAGTGACTAATCGTTTGAAATTGTGATTGGTCACGTACATAGACTTTAATTATCGAGTTTCTGCTTGTCGAACTTCTTCAATGACAAGTTCACTGAGTGATTTATAAATGTTAATCCCAGAATAATTTACTTCGCTCATATAAACCTTTTTCAATTTCTTAAAATGTCACAGCATTATCAACCCTTTTTTCTGTTAATGAAAAATGAGGAAATTCGCAACTCATTATATTTTTTACCTTATTGTTTCGAGATAATTCAAGCTCCTGTTTTTTTTTATTTCTATTCATTTCTAGAAGAAACTTCCAAACAACTCTCATAAGATTATCATAAGCAATATTTATTCATCTTCACCTAGTTTAATGCATTATAGCAATTTCTATTCGTTTTCTCTTCTTCTGAATTCTCGTAACATTGTAAACTATTTATTCAACTTTCATATTCATTGATCCAGTTCTGAAAACACTTCATTCAATTAACCTCATGAATTAACATTGACGGTATTTATGAATTTTCCTGCTAGCTGCATCCAACCTATCACATTTCTCATCATTTATTTCTCCATTTATCTCATTTGGAATTACTTTAAACGATTTATGCTATATCAATTGCTATGTGGATAACCAGCTGAACATAATACTATCTTGAACACTCAAATTTACAGTTCACCGCCAAAAAAAGAATCCATTAAAGGCTGTTGGTATTTATTTAAAAATATCATAAATTAATTGTGGATGTTGCACTTTCCAGTCTTACCATCAATTGTCTCTCATTCAAGCCTGCAACTGTTCGTATACACATTATTCATTTGACTCAACTACTCTGTGAACCCAGCGTCGCCCCAAATTGTCCACTTAATTCCTCTTTTCATCTCTCTCTCTATGCGCCTACTCTCCCTCGCTCTCTTTCTCTTTCTCCCTAAACTTGTAATGACGAGTCGTGCATGAAACATCGTGGAGAACTGACCAAACAACTGTCGCAACATTAAACTCAAGCACAATCATCAAGAAAATAAAATAACCTCTCACATTGTTATTGTTTACCCTCGACACAAACTCAAGCACTGCGAACGGTCAGTACATTCCATTCATATGATGCTACATAAATCTTGAATAAAATGAATTGAAGAACATTACACGAAATGTTCCCACATGCTATGGGGTCAAATATTCATCATGATTTTTTAATCATTCAACTTCTAAATATTAAACAACTAAGACTTCATATAATATTTTATGTTATAGTGAATTGATATAGCCTACAGCATATTATATTGTCGGCACCGATATTTAACAATACTTTTGAATTTATATCTACAGCTCTAACTGAATTCATTAGGCGCATACATGTTCTGACACATCCATAAAATGAGATTTATTTGCAACTTGATTCATGTAGCCAGGAAAACAGTTTCCTTGTATGCTAAAAGACCTCATAATTATTCATGTATGATTTATTAACTGTTAACCTTTGACGATTTTATTTAAATAAATCGTTCACTCTACAAATTAGCATATTAATATTCAGTATACCATAAAACATCAAGTCATTTGATTAATCAATACAAATTCATATAATAATTACAAGTGGTTGTGATATTTTCGCCATCGATTTTGTATGCTTGGTAATAAACGATTGATTAAGTATTACCCAATCATCAATTCACTATAACGAATGATTTCCTTATCCAAAAGCTCAACTATCGCTCAATAGTGTTATTATATATGTTAACTATCACGGAAAATATCTTTACGAGTGATGAATGTTGAGTATGTTTTCTTACAGTGCATTGAAGTCTAAGAGAATGAGAAAAAGATTAATTATTGTGAGTTGAATGGACTGATTAAAAACGATTTGAAAAGAAAGAAACTAAACATGACATTTCATACTGTAGGTAAATACGTGTACTTATGTATATAGAAACAGGAAATCGAGTTACATTGCTTGAACGCGAAAGAGATTGATCTGCACGCGGGTCGTTCGCTTTGCTTATCACACTCGTGGCAGTATGAGAGAGCCGCTTCCCGTTTCCCGCGCCGCGTCTATTAGCGAAACTAACGAGTCCTCGTTGAGTGCATGTCTCTTTTCTCTCGCTATTACTCTCCCTCTCTCAAACACAAACACACTTTATCCTTCTCTTTTCCGTGAATGGGGTTGTACCAATCTTCCCCACGGATCTCCTCCGCTTTGCTTTCCTCCGGCAAGTGAACAGTTGGCGAACATTCACACACCAATACACTCATGCAACACTCACATACGATGGTTGCTCCACTCGCGGCGGTGCGAGAGCTACCGTTTCAGATTAGCATCTTTCATGCGAGGCGACCGCACACGTATATACGTGTAACGAATACACTGTCAGATCGCCAGCCTCAGGGATAACTTTGTCCTTGCACACAAATACACAAACACACACGTCTATTTATTTGTATATGTATTTCTTTCCTCGCCATTCTCACTTTGATTTTATCTCTCGATTCGTTCAGTCCTCTTTCTTATTTCTTTATTTATTCTTTATTTTTTTCATTTATTTACCTTCAAGCATTTTCGTCACATTTGAGAAATGAAGATAGCAATGAAAATAACAATGCAAATGATAAATAATTCTGTTCATACATTTTTTCTTGTTTTTGTTATATGGGTATTTGAATGAATATGAATTGCATATGAATGTAGTAGCACAGGAATAGTTATAGCGAGACGGAGCAGAGGTAAATGTCATCATGGCACACGTATACAGGATTATGTAAATTTTTCTCGTTTATTCGCTGTGTCAACTGATGCACCATTGGTGGTAATGCGAGCGTTGAACGATGCACAGTTTTCTCGGCAAAAAATCTTTCATATTATATGCAATGTTTGGTTTTTGCATTTTGAAATAATATACGTTAGATAATAGCCTGAGAGCGTGGATTTTTTTCTTTTTCATATTGACATACGAACTCTTTACGTTGTTTTTTATCGGAGTCAAATGAATAGTTTGATTTCTATTCTTCTATTTACATTCATAATCATGATAATTATGATGGACTTGAAATAATAATGTTGATTTCATCTGACAGAGCATCAATATCCGAAAAATTGAGCAATCTATTCATGGGCATTATTAAAGTTGCTTTATTTTCAGTCTCTGACATTACGAAATCATGTCAGTTGATTATTGAGACGAATTTTTCACGAGTGCAGCTGTCATCAGCATCGAATTTCCCTACATTGAACACACAATACTCTCCATTATACCATATTTCGATCCGGTTTCAAAACTGTCCACACTGACCTATTTCTCTCTTGTATTCCAACCAATCACGATAGGAAATTTTAATTGGATTCATTGAGGTTAAACTCATTGCTCAAATAATATGTGCATTCAAAATTGATCCAGATTTATCCTAACACACAAGAAAAACTCACGTTCATATAAATTGATATGATGATACACTTAACCCTATTACATAATCAATTTTCTTTTTTTAAAATCACATCGATTGTCTCGATTCGGAAACTTTTTCACAAAAATATTGTATTATGATTTCAATTGAAACTTCTGATTTTTGTCTCAATTCAAATGATATTTTTCTCTGCATTTATCCATAACGGGCCATTTGTGAAAGAGTGAAAAAAGAGTAAGTGAGAAAAAGAGAGGTTACGAGTCAGTTGCAAGTGTGCCTGTGCTAATGGATTTGCGAAGCGCCATGTTCACTACCACTCTGAGAGAAACACTCGGTGTATGTTCTGCACATCGCGGGCTCTGTCTCTACACACATACGAACATAGAACAAAGCTACGACTCTCCTTCTCTTACTGTCATGTCTCTTCAACACTCAGTCTCTTTTCTATAAGTACTACATGTTATAATCGTCGAAATACGAGAGGGAAGAATATAACATGTGCCCTCGAGCTTTACAAACTTACTCTGGAATTAACAGTTGAATTCCGAATTGTTGGATCATAAATGTAAATATATGTTACCTATTTCAAAATGAATATTGCAGAGCTTGCAGTTTGTGTATTTTATTTCTGAATGAATTTTTCATCTATTTATTTCTGGTTGGATTTTGTTTTGGCATTCTATTTTTATCACAAGGAGGCTAACACGCGTGAAAATGTCATCCATTTTTATATATGAATATTATTGCATGACATTTCGAGCTTTGATTCAAATTGGTTGTATACACATACCCATGACGTGTGCAGTTGTGGCAATGAGTTTTACATTTTATAAATAAAAGAAAAATAGTGCCAGAGGGGAAAAAATACATTTTCCATACTACATATTACTACAGTTTTAGTTTTATTATATTTTTTTAATATTTATCGAATGAATTGTTTCATCTCTTCGCTATTTTTAATAATTCTAAAATTGTCAATAATTATACAGGATGTTCAATGAATTCTCATTCGCGTTTTGTACAAACTTTCTGATAAACAAATAACCCAAAATATGATTGATGATTTATTCTCTGTAATCCAATAAAAAGTTAATTTGGATTTTCCGTGTGTAGCTTTAGGAGTATTAATAATACAAATTAATTTTCATGTTTCAAATGGAATTTCGGTATTTATTTAAAGAATTGCATTTGCCACAAACATTTTTGACTGTATGAATGGCATCTCTATCAAAAGCATCGCTCGGATAGTCCAACACATAACACAAAAGAACACCATCGGTAAAATAAATTCCATCAACATAAAGAGTATATATGTATGAACGTGTATATACTCACGTCATGGATTGTATTATGTGGCACGTGTACGCGCACGCTTCAAGTATGTGCATATATACATATATCCACATGTAACGACAATGATGCTCATCGTAACCCGTACGTACATGCAAAAGCCGATAACGCACATCAAGAGGGCGAGAAACGATAGAGAGAGAAGCCAAAGCCAAATACTCGTCTATATGATAATGTAACGTAGAATTTAAATTAAACGCAACGGCGATTGCAGGACGTGAGATAACGCTCATTATGGCGCGTCTTAACATTGTGAGATTGCCGCTCTTAACGAGATGTGTTTTACTCTGTCTATACAGTGTAAGAACAGTATAAATGTTCATTCAATCGCGTCGTGAAACGACATAATGGCAATATTCAGTTCTCTCTGAGAATGCCCAAAAAAAAAATAAAACAATTTTCCCAATACTCAAAGTATAAAATTGAAATTTCATGTATTTTTGTATTAGATCATTCAAGTTCTTTGATATAATCGTGAAAATAATATAGAAATGTTTCCTTTTCACCCATTCATTTCTATTTTTATCAATTCTAAGAATCAAATTATCAAATGATCGATCGCCCTTCTCAAAATAGTCCAATAATAATAATAGAAATAATCATTATTCTCATCTATATATGTACGTAATCAAATGATCGTGGTGGCAGATAGTATATAAATGAAAAATCGTGAGGGGAAATCGAATAGAAATGATCTGTACACGTGACACACACGACTTCATGTGTTAGCATGAGTGATCATTTTTCTATTATTATTCCATTCATGAGATTATCACAAAAACAATTTTCATATTCGTTTATTTAGAGAATTTTTCATCATTGTTTTGCCAGAGATGCACGTGTGTGTGTTTGTGGCTTCGGACATATTCGTGACCAACGAGATTATATGCATACGAATTCATATATATATATAGGTACAGGAGAATTAGATACGCATCCCACAATTATTCAATGAATACATGAATAACCTGAGCGTCACGTCTGAAGATATACATAATGCACCAGTAGTGTAATCACAACGGTAATACAAGTCTGGCTCCTGTGTGGTATACATTATACAAAATCTGGTATAAGGTATTCAGAGATAGAATTACGAAAATACGTGTGAATCGTTGATTTCAGTTAATTATTACTCACTTATTGACAATATTTGATTTATAGAGATTTATGTTCGTCAATATTCTTGAAAATCAGAATAAGAAGGGAAAAAGGAAAATTTATTCTACCACATTATACGAAAAAAGTTATTTTTCAGACCATGTCACGAGAAATTCGGAACATTTATGAACCTGTTCCCCATGACGATGGTGCATT
This sequence comes from Meteorus colon, assembly GCA_030523085.1. Classification (NCBI taxonomy): domain Eukaryota; kingdom Metazoa; phylum Arthropoda; class Insecta; order Hymenoptera; family Braconidae; genus Meteorus; species Meteorus colon. Next base: position 483,273 of record JAPYZH010000062.1, read on the forward strand.
TGATCGCGTGTGCAAGAGAAATTTTAGTAAGGCGCCCCCACATCATTTCTTTTCGAATGCCAAAAAAGAAAGGAACCGGGGGCGCCACCCTCAAACCCATTAACAGCACCCCCGCCTGATAATCCCTAGGCGTATGTCACGATATTCCAAATGGCATCAGGAGGGGGCGCCCCACGAAATTACTTCGCCATGGCACAACCCCCTTCTCGCAATATTCTTTTCCTACAAACATATACAAATGTACATAGCAATGATGCACGTTCCAACAAGTTCAGAGGGGCTTCACTCGGTTGAAGGAATGAATAAGGGGGGCGGTGTCACGACAGTGGCGGAAAATAGTTACAAAACAGACGTCAGCATGGGGTTACAATATATATTCTGTTGTGGGGTTGAATAAAGGGGGCCAAAAAAAAATTGTTGTGGGGAGAAAATACTCCAGGAGGTGTGAAAATATTCCGGGCGCCCCCTTAAGTCACGGTGTTGTTATATATTGCATGCATATGCATATATGTATATATATGTAGTGAGAGTATCGGGATGTATGAAATAGTCGAGCACAAATCCATGGGGAGACGTCAAGCGAGATTAAGAAGACTCTTCAATGTCCCATGTGTATATACACATCCATCTCTTTAACGTATATACATTATACATATTACAGAAATCGATATATGTGTCATAACGGGACGAACGACATGAATGCAATCCAATGCATGGGTTGTTGTACATATTCACGTTATGCATATGAGCGTTTAACCTGGATCTCATATACATAACCAAAGATAGATAGAGCAAGCAAATAGATTTCAGTCTCTCGGGTGCAAAAGAATAATTTAAATTATCCAACAAGCTGCGATTCTTCAATTGACATTAACTCTCCAAAGCCATAAGCATAAATTAATTAAATTACCAAGAACAGAGCAATAATCATTGTACAGAATCCGAATCAATTCGAAAAATATATATATACACATATGTATGCTTGTGTATAATGATGTGATCTTTAAATTTAACGAATAACTGCGTCTGATTGTAATTTCGTTTCGTGGTTGAACGAGCTCGTGTGCACTTTGCCGAAAAGGCAATCATGCTATGGAGAAGACAGAAACAGACGCAGAGAGCGAGAGGGAGAGAGAAAATACATGGAGAGTATATATAGGGGGTTGGTTATTTCCCCATGGTTGTACCGCACAGGAGCCACACGTTGCCACACACATATACGCAAATACACATTATTCTTTAGTCAAGGGGTGGATTTTAATGTTTCTAATGTGATTCCCGTCGAAGCAAGTGAAAAATTCCTGTCCCTTTTCTGTCTACTTATACCATTTATACATATCATCCGTTTCGATATTGGTTCAATGTATATAAACTATCAGAGAAATCCGTTACGACATAAATCCCCTGACAATTCGCTCCTCTTTTATCCTTTACAATATAACGAAACACTTTTTATCCAGTGCTTTGTATATATACATATTTTTCTCCTCACTCTCTTTTGACGCCATCACTGTATATATATAAATGCTATTTTTATAGGTTGGTGTACCGAGAGTGTACGCCTTGGAATGTTGTACGTCCAATGCAATTTCGAAAGTGCCTTTTCAACGCGCCTGAACGTAAATCTATCAGCTTTCGACCTTCCACATACAACGTCATTTATATGTCTTTCGCACGCGCAAACTTTGTCTTTGTTATTTTTCATCTTGTTTTATTTTTATTTTATTTTTTTTTCATTTTCGTTCGATTTATTATATATTTTTTTTTAAATTCACTCACCTCAAAGATTTACTTTTACCTGAAGCTTGTCTGTACTTCGACATGGCAACTGTACATCTATACATTTTGCCCTCGCTGTTCCCAATATCTCAAGAGTGAGTTATATATGAGAAACCGTCCGTGGATTAATCGCTATTGCATCATTGATTGACACGTTCAATTATGGTTACACAATGAAAGTTCTCATTTGGGGATTACAGATAATGAATAGATCAGATTCCAAAATAGAACATGAGGAAAATACATTTTTGAACGTTTCATGTTTAATTCGACTAGTGAATTTAGATTTAAAATGGAGAATCATTAATTGTAAGAACACAACATACAACATTTTACTGTTCTTTTCGATACATTACTTTTGATTTCTTAATTCAAACGTACAAATCAAACCAAATGTAGAACACAATTAATTTCATCTCATTTTACATGACGATAATTAACAATTAACCTCAATATATATACATATATGTCGCACGATCTGTATAAACATTTCATAAATTCAAATATATAGAAAAGACTAAAGTGCACGACCGCGTGATCGAATCATCGTTTCATTGGCACGTTGTCGTATAACAATAAATCGGTGAGCACAACTTTGACTGCAATTAGTATGGTAATGTAATGAGAATCAACATCGGACGCACACCACGAGGGCGGTATGAACATCATGATGATTATGATGATGATGATGATAATGGTATGTATATATATATATATATGTGTATGCAGCATATACGTGTAGCATATAAACATGTATGGCCATGTTTAGCGGGGTTATATCATGGCAAGGGGACAGAGAGAGTTGATCGCGTGTGCGTAACATTGTATCGACTGATGCACGCATCAGCGCGTTCGCCCACGCTCACGTCTGTATATGTGGACCACCCTGCACATTGCCCTCCGTAAATATATATATATATATATATATATAGCTTGCTTTAAAAACACTTAAACTAATTAAAGCCGGATGTGTAGTATGCAGAGTGCTGGCCATTGAACATTTTTGATTCACCAATTAAATTCTTTTTTTTGTTTTCATTTATTCCTTTTTTTCCGTTGTCTGTGTTCCATAAATTTCAATTGCCCCTCTTTGACTCTCTCAAATTACTTTTTATCCATTTATTTCATTTTTATTTCTTTGATTTCATTTTTCATTTTCCATATCATACGTTAGCAATAAGAATTAATTGATAATTGCTGTTGTTGACGACGCATACCAGAGTGATGACGCTGATTCTCTGACGGCTTTAATAACAACTTTAGTTGTTTGAATTGTGACAATGGACTATTTTCAATTTTAGAGGATGATCATGAATATTTTTTCTCCCATTTCATATCATTAATAAAAAAGTATGAAACAAAAAAAAAACACTTTTCTCATAGCCACTCACTGTGCCGTTTCCCCTTTAAAGAGAGATTTACTTCTCTCCAGAGACAAATATATGATTCATCCCTTTTTGTTGGTACGGATATTTCGCAGTATATATTATATCCGCCAAATACATTTAGCATTATATATATGTATATATTATGATGGCGAGGGTGAAGGATGTATACATATAAGGATGATGCACACAAGATGTTGTGCCGAATAGCCAAACACGTACAGAGATACTCAAGTGGTATATGTATATACATATATAGTTTTGCGACATCCCTCTCATGGCTCTTACCACGATTATCATGCCAATATTGTGCTCTCAGTCTGTGAATTGATCGATACTTTAGTATACGGCTAAGGAAGATACGCGGCTAACGCGACGCTATGTGTATAATATGCCCAAGCGACACGTGCGATATGGGAGAAGGGCCACCCTCTGCTGTATATCGTGTGCGACTGCACTGCTGCTCGCCGCCTTACTCTATCTATGTACATACTAAAGCAATATTATATGTACTTGGTTTTTGTTACATTAAACACACTCACATACATACACTCATGTATCCAACTTATTATTTCCGGCGTGAAAGGAAATTGTTATTTGACTATTCAGGCTACATCTCGCATGTCATCTTCTGTTCTATATAAAAGGAAAATAAATGAATTCAGTATTAAGATCTTGGAGGAAATATTATTTTTTTTTAATCAAAACGTGAATGAGGAGATAGGCAAATTTGAAAAAAATATTTTAAAGTGGATCTCGGCACACAAATGAAGGCAAATTTTAGAGTATTGTCAATATATTCAGTCTACTTCTCGGAATGGTTCTGTCCCAACATTTCATTTTCAATGCCATCATACAGAGTGATTTCTACGTTCGAAGTATTCTACAATTGAACATTGAAAAAATTCTCGTTCGGTGCACTCGTGATTCATTGTGTATATTTTTCATAGAATATTATGGACATTTGTATCGACATACCAATCTTTTGATGCAAATCTCAAGTGATTATATTAACAAACTTCAATAAATATTTCTGTTGAACTCATACTTCAATGCTTATTGCTCGTCAAGATTTTTTTCATGGAGTTTACTAAATCGCAGAGAAAAAAAAACATCACTAACGCTCTATCGACTTCGACCCATCTGCTTTAAAGCCAGCGATCTTTTTTCAAATTTTTTTTTTCTGGTGGTGATGAACTTTTTTTATTTGAACAAAGTCTACAAGCGCATTTGCGCCTTCTTGAAAGCGTGAAGGGCTTTGTTCGACAACCGGTTGGTAATTAATAATTATATCCGAGCAAGGCTCTGGTTAAAGTTATAATTACGCTATGAGAACAATCAACAACGCGGCCAACTTTTCGTATATAGTTCTGAGAGCGGGTGGCACCCAGCCGAGAGAACTCTCTCACTCTATCACCCTCTACGTCGCCACTCTTCTTCCGTTTCGAACTCGAGTGTATAGCAGCGAGTTACATTACTACTACAACTATACATGCATCGCTAATACCAATAAGTTGTCTCCCAGTCTTTCTTTTCTATACGCAACAACCCGTCAAACTTTATATACATTCTCCGGCCAGTTTAAACTTACTATCACTCCTTTAACTCAAAACTTTTTCTTATAACTGCGTCCATTCTCTTTGACTCAAAACTATCGCCACAAAAAACAATACCGAAACTTTGCAAATTCGAGTTTAGTATTTATAATTGTATCAGGAATTTTCATCGAATGTACTGTGCTAAAAAAAAGTCATAGCTCTACTCCAAAGTTTAATCATTTGGGAATGAAAACCATCATTATAATAATAATACATTTTTGACAACAGAAAATGTATAACGGTTTGGTATATCACAATGAAACATATTATTGCTAAAAATAACAGATTTATCGAAACAAAAGTGTAGGTGCACGAAACAATAATATTGCAATGAATTGTCATTTATCGTCAGTAGACTTTTATTTTCCAAACTATTTATATATATACATTAGGGTGATTCAAAAAAAAAGAATATTTTTTTTTTCGTTTGGTACTCTGAAAAATAGGTTCCTAGACACCTCTTAGAAAGCCTCTCCAAGCATGAGT